>SJYX01019253.1:570344-658803 GCA_006410675.1 Oreotragus oreotragus
GTTGAGCTTTAAACCAACTTTTTCACTCTCTTCTTTCACTTTCACCAAAGAGGCTTTTTAGCTCCTCTTCACTTTCTGCCATAAGGGTGGTGTCATCTGTATATCTGCTGCTGCTGCTAAGTCACTTCAGTCGTGTCCGACTCTGTGTGACCCCATAGACGGCAGCCCACCAGGCTCCCCCATCCCTGGGATTCTCCAGGCAAGAATACTGGAGTGGGTTGCCATTTCCTTCTCCAATGCATGAAAGAGAAAAGTGAAAGTGAAGTTGCTCAGTCTGTCCAACTGTTAGCGACCCCATGGACTGCAGCCCACCAGGCTACTCCGTCCATTGGATTTTCCAGGCAAGAGTACTGGGGTGGGGTGCCATTGCCTTCCCCGCTGTATATCTGAGGTTATTGATATTTCTCCTGGCAATCTTGATTCCAGTTTGTGTTTCTTCCAGTCCAGGCTTTCTCATGATGTACTCTGCAGAGAAGTTAAATAAGCAGGGTGACAGTATACAGCCTAGACATACTCCTTTTCCTATTTGGAACCAGTCTGTTGTTCCATGTCCAGTTCTAACTGTTGCTTCCTGACCTGCATACAGGTTTCTCAAGAGTCAGGTCAGGTGGTCTGGTATTCCTATCTCTTTCAGAATTTTCCACAGTTTATTCTGATCCACACAGTCAAAGGCTTTGGCATAGTCAATAAAGCAGAAATAGATGTTTTTCCGGAACTCTCTTGCTTTTTCCATGATCTAGCAGATGCTGGCAATTTGATCTCTGGTTCATCTGCCTTTTCTAAAACCAGCTTGAACATTTGGAAGTTCACGATTCACATACTGCTGAAGTCTGGCTTGGAGAATTGCCTGTTAACTATGTTGAAATTATTTCTCTCTCAATCTCTCATTTCCCTTTTAAAAAAGCTTATATTTCTTATAAAGAAATTTTAAATTCTTATTATGTCAATCTATCATATCTTCTGGTTCTGTTCTATTTAGGAAGTCTTTTATCATTTCACAATTTTTTAAAACATCCTAGATATTCTTTTATTTTCTCACACTATGCTCTTTTATTCATCAAATACTTGTGTAAGATGTTAAATACAGGTCTAATTTTACTACCTGTTTGTCACAAATTACTTATTGAAAATGCTACATTTATTATAAACCACTCCTATATCCAGAATCTGCTTCTATGCTGTTTAGTCTGTTAACAATCTAAGTATTTATTCACATACCAAGATAACACTGCTGCAATTACTCTAATTTTAATGTATGTTTGATAGCTAGGAAGACAATTCCCCCTCTCGTTTATTTTTTAAAATATCACTGAACATGGAGGTAGCGGTGGTTGAAATAGGCAAATATATTAATAGTCAAGAGGTAAAAATGTCTAGTTATAAAATAAGCAATGGGGATGCAATGTACAGCACAACTAAGTTAATAATACTGTATTGTATATTTGAAAGTTGCGAAGAGAATAGAATCTTAAAACTTCTCATGATAAGAAAGAAAATTTGTACTATATATGGTGACAGAGGTTAACTAGGCTTACTGGGGTGATCATCTCCCACTAAATACAATACTAAATCATTACGTTATACATCTGAAACTAATATAATGTTATGTGTCATTTGTACATCAATTTTTAAAAATCACTGACTATATATAATTTATCTAACATATAAACNAAGAGAATAGAATCTTAAAACTTCTCATGATAAGAAAGAAAATTTGTACTATATATGGTGACAGAGGTTAACTAGGCTTACTGGGGTGATCATCTCCCACTAAATACAATACTAAATCATTACGTTATACATCTGAAACTAATATAATGTTATGTGTCATTTGTACATCAATTTTTAAAAATCACTGACTATATATAATTTATCTAACATATAAACATAAATGTGTCAATATCAATTTTAAAAGTTATTGGGACTTGAATTAGGAATGCAATATATAGAATATATTATATAGGAATGTATATTTTTTTAAATCAGTATTTAAATTTTTTTAGGTTTTCTTTTAGGTCCTTCGGTAAAGTAATATAATTTTCCTTATATATGTAAACTCCTTTCTTGCTAGGTTTATTTTTAGATATTTTGTGGGATTTGTTATCATTATATTTATATACTATGAATGAGCTCCTTTTTATTACATTTTAAAATTATATTTGAAATGTAGGAAAAATGTTGCTTTTGTATATGCCTCTTATATTTGCAACTTACTCATGTATCCTTCTATTTTTAATATATTATATCGCATATAGTAAAGTTGCTCAGTCATGTCCAACTCTTTGCGACCCCATGGACTGTAGCCTACCAGGCTCCACCATCCACGGAATTTTCCAGGCAAGAGTACTGGAGTGGGTTGCCACTTCCTTCTCCAGGGAATCTTCCCAACCNAGTTGATCATACGGATTTTCATAATCTTTTGGACTGAAAGGAGATCAAACTTGTCAATCCTAAGGGAAGTCAGTTCTGAATGTTCATTGGAACGACTGATACTGAGGCTGAAACTCCTATATTTGGTCCACCTGATGCGAAGAACTGACTGCTTGGGAAAGCCCCTGATGCTGGGAAAGGTTGAAGGCAGGGAAAGAAAGGGACGATAGAGGATGAGATGGTTGGATGGAATCACCGACTCGATGGACATGAGTTTGAGCAAGTTCTGGGAGTTGGTGATGGACAGGGAAGCCTGGCGTGCTGCAGTGTAGGGTCACAAAGAGTCAGATACAACTGAGCAACTGAACTAACTGACTAATTTACTAATTGGTGAATTGCATCTATAGATATCTTGATGTGAAACCATCCTTACATTCTGAGATACACTTTAGTTATGATCTGATTCTTATTTCCATTTGCTAAAATTCTACTTAAATATTTGCATCTTTGTTCGTAAGTTAGATTGGCCTGGAGTATAGTATGTGTGGGTTTGATCCCTGGGTTGAAAAGATCCCCTGGAGAAGGGAAAGGCTNACACTTTAGTTATGATCTGATTCTTATTTCCATTTGCTAAAATTCTACTTAAATATTTGCATCTTTGTTCGTAAGTTAGATTGGCCTGGAGTATAGTATGTGTGGGTTTGATCCCTGGGTTGAAAAGATCCCCTGGAGAAGGGAAAGGCTATCCACTCCAGTATCCTGGCCTGGAGAATTCCATGGACTGTATAGTCCATGGGGTTGCAAAGAATTAGACATAACTGGGCAACATTCACTTTCAGTTTTCAGAGTATGTGTATGTAACATTAGTTTCACTGAAAAAGTTAAGAAGCTTTCCTATAAGTCATGCCACGGAAGGTTTTATGTAACAAATACTCAATGACTTGACTGTTAACCATATCTTACCTAAATAATCATATGAGTTTCATATCTTTCTTAGTGTTAATATCCATATGACCACATTATATTTGTTAAAAACTAAGAGGTTGACATTGGTACAATACTACTAACTACACTGTATACTTTATTTTCAAAATATATGATTAAACTAACTTTACAAATAACAACTAGCATTGGTTTTATATCATTTTCTTCCCACCATTTATATTTTACCCCAGTTCTTTACCCCAAGCTAGCCTTATTTCTAACATATCATTGTGAAAATCTATACAAAAGCTGTAGCACAGAAACACTCCAAAAAATATGTTCTGACTATCTGTTTCTTTGGAAAGGCCTCTTCAATTTGAGTCTATTACTTCCTTTCTCTGCATGAGGTGCTCTCTGCTCTGAAATGTCAAAGAAATGGCTTAGAGGAGGAATGAAGTGATAAGAGGAAAAGACTGGTTTAAAATCAACCATGCTAAATGCAATATAAATTCAGGAACCAAAAAAGAACATTCGTGGAAAAACTGGTGAAATCCAAATGAAGTCTGTGGCTTAATTAATAGTATTGAATCAATGTCAATTTCTTAGTTTTAATAAATACATCATGGCTATGTAGATGTTACTATTAGGGGAACCTAGGGTAACGGTACAAGGAAAATCAATGTATTCTCTTAGATACTTCTTCACAAATCTAAAATGATTCCCAAAACAGGTTCAGCCACAGATCTTGAAAAGAGCTATTTTTAAGCTTGTTTTTTGTTTTGTTTCTGTAGTCTTTAACTCCTGTCTGACTCTGCGACCCCACGGACTATAGCCCCCCAGGCTCCTCTGTCCATGGGATTTCCCAGGCAAGAATATTGGAATGGTTGCTATTACCTCCTCTAGGGGATCTTCCCAACCCGGGGATGGAACCCACAAGCAGAAGTGAAAAAGGTCTGGTGCATAGAAGCCATCAATACGTTGTCAGCTCCTCTGTCATCCACCATCCCACATTCTCCTCCACCAGGAGCCCAAGGCTGTACTGTTTGAGTACTCTGTGCCTAAAATATGAATTTATCTTCTAACAGAAGAGGTTATTAGTGTGTGTATGTGTGTGTGTAGACATGCACACAGGCATATGTGAATGTTTCTGCAAACAGCTGTTAGATATGAAGGTTCAGAAAAAATAGTGATGATAATAAAGACTATTAGCTACCATACACTCTGAATTACTTACGTGTGAAGTTCTACACCGTGAACTTTCTGTACATCATCTCACTCTATGCTTACAACAGCCCTATAAATTTGGCTTTAGGCTTATTTAAAATTGAGGAAACAAAGTCAGAAAAATAGGTCACTTACCCAAATTCACTGCCAGTAAGCTCCATGGTTTAGACACAGATCTCTTTTTCTGACCTCAGAGATTATGTTCTAAAACGCCGCTTAGTTATGTTATTTACCTATGATAATAACAATGTGGTTGAAGCTTAATTTTAAAAAACGTAGGTGGGAGGGGGGTTCATGTTTGGGAGTTCGTGTAAAAAAATAAATAAATACAAAAAAAAAATAAAATAAAAATAAAAAACGTACAGACTGACATTTGACTTAATACACTGGTTATCTAGGGTCATAAAATTTCAATACCATCAAGTAACTATGTCACCACAGAGAAGTCACAATCTCTAAAGTTCTCGTTTTTTTCATCTGTAAGATGGGCGTAATACCTGTTCTAAGATTTAAAATTAAGCTGCAACCACATTATTGTTATCATAACTAAATAATGTTTTATGGAATTACTTTTAAAAATTAAAATTATTTTAATTTTAATAAAAGTAAAATTAAAAATTATTACTTTTAAAACACTGATTGTTTCTTTAATGAACGTTATTATAGGAAGTATTCATTAATGTCTCATAACTAAATTATCTGTGTCCGTCCTTATTGATAGAATGCCACTGTAACTCATTATTGGCTAAAACAGTGACACTGTTCAGCGATGGTTACAAAACCACACGATATCACCTAGCCTGGCACTTGACTGAAATGACAGAAGTAAAAATGACATTATTCTGACTGCTCTGGGTTATGCATCTGAAAGAGGTCAGGATTGTAGACAGTTTTACCTTAGGTCATCATTAACTGAAATTCACAGAGATACTTTCAGACATAATCAAAAGAATTGACATGGTTGTGCCTGAATTCGCTCAACTTTAGATTATACTGCCTTTTTTTTTTTTTCCTTTTGGTCTTTTGGCAGAAGGTGGAAAGGATAGTGGCAGTGGGAAAGGGGGGACACAATTCCAAATGCACGTACAAAATATTTTATATTTTGGATAAATCTTTAGCTGGGAAAAGAGCAAGATGCTTTTTGTCGAGTCCAAGTTAGCACTTTAACCAAATTAGATTATAATCACATTTTCCAGTTTCTTTTTTAAATTTTTTAATTTTATTTTTAATTGAAGGTAATTGCTTCACAATATTGTGTCGGCTCCTGCCATACAACAACATGAATCAGTCACAAGCAAACACATGCCCCTCCCTCCTGAACCTCTCCCCACCCCCGGAGCCCCTTCCACCCCTCTAGATTGTCACAGAGCCCTGGTCTGAGCTCCCTGTGCCCATACAGCAGCTTCCCACTGGCTGGCTGTTTCACACATGGCGGAGTATATATGTCAGTGCTGCCCTCTCAGTTCACCCCACCCTCTCCTTCCCTTGCTATATCCAAAGTCTATTCTCTATGTCTGAGTATCTACTCCTGTCTGCAAGTAGGATCATCTGCATCACTTTTCTAGATTCCATATACATGTGTTAACATACAAAATTTGTTTTTCTTTGACTTTCTTCACTCAGTATAACAGGATCTAGGTTCACCCACCTCACTAGAATGGACTCAAATGCGTTCCTTTTATGGATAATATTTCATTGTATATATGTACCACAACTTCTTTATCCATTCGTCTGATGACAGACATCTAGGTTGCTTCCATGTCCTAGCTATTGCAAACAGAGCTGCTATAAACACTCGGGTACATATGTTTTTTTCAATTATTGTTTTTTCAGGGTATATTCCCCATAGTGTCCCAAATAGGAAAAGGAGTACGTCAAGGCTGTATACTGTCACCCTGCTTATTTAACTTACATGAGGAGTACATCATGAGACGCGCTGGGCTGTATGAAGCACAAGCTGGAATCAAGACCATTGGGAGAAATATCAATAACCTCAGATATGCGGATGACACCACTCTTTAGCTGGGAAAAGAGCAAGATGCTTTTTGTCGAGTCCAAGTTAGCACTTTAACCAAATTAGATTATAATCACATTTTCCAGTTTCTTTTTTAAATTTTTTAATTTTATTTTTAATTGAAGGTAATTGCTTCACAATATTGTGTCGGCTCCTGCCATACAACAACATGAATCAGTCACAAGCAAACACATGCCCCTCCCTCCTGAACCTCTCCCCACCCCCGGAGCCCCTTCCACCCCTCTAGATTGTCACAGAGCCCTGGTCTGAGCTCCCTGTGCCCATACAGCAGCTTCCCACTGGCTGTCTGTTTCACACATGGCGGAGTATATATGTCAGTGCTGCCCTCTCAGTTCACCCCACCCTCTCCTTCCCTTGCTATATCCAAAGTCTATTCTCTATGTCTGAGTATCTACTCCTGTCTGCAAGTAGGATCATCTGCATCACTTTTCTAGATTCCATATACATGTGTTAACATACAAAATTTGTTTTTCTTTGACTCTCTTCACTCAGTATAACAGGATCTAGGTTCACCCACCTCACTAGAACGGACTCAAATGCGTTCCTTTTATGGATAATATTTCATTGTATATATGTACCACAACTTCTTTATCCATTCGTCTGATGACAGACATCTAGGTTGCTTCCATGTCCTAGCTATTGCAAACAGAGCTGCTATAAACACTCGGGTACATATGTTTTTTTCAATTATTGTTTTTTCAGGGTATATTCCCCATAGTGTCCCAAATAGGAAAAGGAGTACGTCAAGGCTGTATACTGTCACCCTGCTTATTTAACTTACATGAGGAGTACATCATGAGACGCGCTGGGCTGTATGAAGCACAAGCTGGAATCAAGACCATTGGGAGAAATATCAATAACCTCAGATATGCGGATGACACCACTCTTATGGCAGAAAGTGAAGAACTAAAGAGCCTCTTGATAAAAGTGAAAGAGGAGAGTGAAAAAGTTGGCTTAAAGCTCAACATTCAGAAAACAAAGATCATGGCATCCAGTCCCATCACTTCATGGCAAATGGATGGAAAAAATGTCAGACTTTATTTTTGGGGGCTCCAAAATCACTGCAGATGGTGGTTGCAGCCATGAAATTAAAAGATGCTTACTCTTTGGAAGAAAAGTTAGGGCCAAACTGGACAGCATATTAAAAAGCAAAGACATTACTTTGCCAACAAAGTTCCATCTAGTCAAGGCTATGGTGTTTCCACTGGTCATGTATGGATGTGAGAGTTGGACTATAAGGAAAGCTGAGCACAGAATTGATGCTTTTGAACTGTGGTGTTGGAGAAGACTCTTGAGAGTCCCTTGGACTGCAAAGAGATCCAACCAGTCCATCCTAAAGGAGATCAATCCTGGGTGTTCATTGGAAGGATTGATGCTGAAGCTGAAACTCCAATTCTTTGGCCACCTGATGTGAAGAAGTGACTCATTTGAAAAGACTCCAAAGCAGGGAAAGATTGAGGGCAGGAGGAGAAGGGGACAACAGAGGATGAGATGGTTGGATGGCATCACGGACTCAATGAACATGAGTTTGAGTAAACTCTGGGAGTTGTTGATATTCAGGGAGGCCTGGTGTGCTGCAGTCCACGTGCTTCAGTCACAAAGAGTTGGACACGACTGAGCAACTGAACTGAACTGTGGCATGCAAAGCCTAAAATGTTCACTGTTCTACAGAAAATTTTGCTGGCTCTTGAACAAAATTAATAAAGTACATAGAAATATTTCTATACCACAGAAAATTCTGTTAGAATTTTAGCTCTTCCTTTTTGTAAGAAAGGAGCCATAAGAACCGCATAAACAAATGAGTGTGGTGATGTGCCAATAAAACTTTCTTTAAACCACTGGCCTGTAGATGGTAAATATCAATATGTTACTAGTGCATCTACTAACAGAGTGGCCAGTCATTTAAAATCACAATGTACTGAACACATAATTGCTGTTACTGTATATTACAGTATATGATATTATAATATGCATTTATTTTTCAGGCTATTTCTTTGTAAGTAGCAAGAAATCTACACCAAAACTTTTCCAATAACTTCAAAACAACAAATAAATCAAATCTGAATAGTGCCAGCTATTTTTTCCCCAACAACTCAGTAAGATATATACTATTTGCCCAACTTACATGTGAAAAAACTGAGCAGTCACACTGAATACATAGTTAAAAAAAAAAAAAGAATATTTGAGCTTGGATTTTCTAGTCCCAACACTTACACCTCTTTACTTCAGGTATGTCCCTCCATGTGTCCACATGCAATGAAAAATCACTGTGCTCTTTATTTCTGAATCCTAACAGCTACCACTGCTAACATTTACTGAAAGTTTCCTTCTTTTAATATCCTCAGCACTATGCCAAGTCCTTTGCATACAGTATCTCATGCGATCCTTAGTCTTTCATATTAAATTTTAATTTTAATGTGATTTTGTACTATCCTACTGTAAACACGAAGAAGCTATAACTTATCAGTGTTAGTCGCTCAGTCCTGTCTCACTCTTTGAGATCCCTCAGATTGTAGTCCATCACGCTCCTCTGTCCATGGAATTCTCCAGGGAAGAATACTGGAGTGGGCAGCCATTACCTTCTCCAGGGGCTCTTCCCAGCCCAGGGATCGAACCCAGGTCTCCTATATTGCAGGCATCAGATTCTTTATCATCTGAGCTACCACAGAAGCCCATAGCTTATCAAGGTAAAGCAAATCGCTCAAAGTCACACAGCTAGTAATTCACTGAATCAAAAATCACAAAGAAGCACCAAAGCTGGTGCCCTGGACACCCTGTCTCCCATCTGACCACATGTACATAGTGGATGAGACATTCTTCTAGGGAAAATGAAAACATTGCCTTAAAAACACTGGTCATGCAGCTGTCTGGCTGTGAGTTATCATGATATGTCTTACCACTATTCATGTTTTCCTGCAATACATACTTTTCCACCTGCTACTGCTAAGCTGCTAAGTTGCTGCTAAGTCGCTTCAGTCGTGTCCGACTCTGTGCGACCCCATAGACGGAAGCCCACCAGGCTCCCCCGTCCCTGGGATTCTCCAGGCAAGAACACTGGAGTGGGTTGCCATTTCCTTCTCCAATGCATGAAAGAGAAAAGTGAAAGTGAAGTCGCTCAGTCGTGTCCGACTCTTCGCGACCTGGGCCGCAGCCCACCAGGCTCCTCCGTCCATGGGATTTTCCAGGCAAGAGTACTGGAGTGGGGTGCCACCAGAGCCATAAATTATCTTGCACTCTCAGTTCAATTCAGTCACTCAGTCATGTCTCTTTGCGACCCCATGGACTGCAGTATGCCACGCTTCCCTGTCCATCACCAACTCCCGGAGCTTACTCAAACTCATGTCCATTGAGTCGGTGATGCCATCCAACCATCTCATCCTCTGCTGTCCCCTTCTCCTCCTGCTTTCAATCATTCCCAGCATCAGAGTCTTTTCAAATGAGTCCGTTCTTAGCATCAGGTGGACAAAACATTGAAGTTTCAGCTTCAGCAGCAGTCCTCCCAGTGAATATTCAGGACTGATTTCCTCTAGGACGGACTCTAATGTCCTCAAATTCCATAATCCAGGACACTTCTTTCTCAGAAATATCGCAGCTATTTTCCTTTGAAAGGCAGAAAGAAGTTGCCTTCTGAGAGATTATCATTTCTGGCATGATTGTCAAAATACTGCTGAAACAGATTCTGAAAACATTTCTTTTAGAGAAGATACACTTGTTTGCCTGAACTGAGACATGCATAACTGCTTGCCTTTCTTTCTTCCTCTCTTCCTTCCTTCCACCCATCCATCCCTAGTTAACTCAATCATTCATCATGTATTTTTTTTCCCTTTTATGCCACACTTAGTGGGTGACTACTAGGTGTCAGGCATTAAGTTCAGATGCCTAAACATGATCAGTGACCTCAGGAAGTATACCATAAAGAAAAGAGAGTAGGTATAAAAACAAGCAAATGAAATTAAGTGTTGGTACCCAACATGTGGTTCACTGGGGAGTTTGTTAAAAATGCAGAATGGCAGATTCCACCCCAACCAACCTAACCACAATCTGCATTCAGCAAATATGAGGAGAGATTAAAGTGTAGTTTAGGGTGTGCTGAGTTTGAGGAGTTTGTGGGACATACAAGTAAAGACCTGAAATGGTAAAATATCCATCTTGTGCTTTGTTGGATATTTGGGGCTAGGATTTGGTTAAGGAGTTGCCAGTGTGTGGGGTTGAAGGCAGAAGAATAGCCAGTAATCTCTTGAGGGAGCAGGAATATTGAATAGGGGGGAACACCAGCATTTTGGAGGCTGGAGGAGCCCACCAAAGGCTGAAACAGAAAGGTCAGTGAGTTGAAGAGCAGTGGAGGGCTGTGATGGAAGATGGGCCAGGAACAGGGAGAGAGGGTTCACTTTACTCCACTGTTCCAAGTGCATTATTTGCTATATGCTTTCTTAATATTGCTCTTAATATGAAGACTAACTGATTGACAATAATATCCTTCAATGTGGGATACGCCAAGGCCCACAGACTTTTAGTAGGAAAGGCCAGAAATTAATCAGCCTTAAACTTCTCCAATCCACACCACACTACCTAACAAGTAGATGTCAGATTCTAATTGGGTACTGATGACAAGATATTGCTACCTTCTAAGACAGGTCTTCCTTACGTTATGCAGAGGTCTATAAAGCCAAAAATTTGTAATGTAGTTACTGAACAGTACTCATATAATATACTAGACTCTGAATATAACAAGCCTATTTAATCTCAACATTTATTAGCAACTCCACATACTAGGTCCTGGGGACATAGAGAAAAATAAAATTAGGTTCCAGGTTCTTGAAGAATGTATAACCTAATGGTAGAGACAGATGTATGATCAGATGCCTTCAATGCCATGTGGTAAGTGCAGCCAATGACATGCATCTTTGTGATGAGAGCTGCATGGTCTGACCTCACCTGGACCTGGCCTGGCGTTCTGAGAGTGGTAAACAGCAGAGGTCTTCTGGAAGACATTACACCTGACCTGAGTGATGAAGGGGAGGAAGGATTAGGCAAAGGAAAGAGGGTAAGGGTCTTGCAGGCAACGAGAATGAAAATGAACAAATAGCCTGTCTTGGGGACTGTATGTAGAAAGATAGTCTGGAATAACCAGGAAGTTCATCCGGCCAACTAAGAGACTGGAGGGATGGTCCACTGCATCGTTTGGTTTGTTGGCCCAAGAATCTGGGATTATGAAGTGTCTTGATCTCAGCAACCTTGTTCACATAAAAGCTAATGCAGAAACCCTCTAAAGTAAAACAAACACGGAACTTTCAGCTAACTGCGCTCCATAGGCATATTTTCTCATTTGCATATATAACTGATCTATCATCAGTTTCAAGGGTATCTGTGTAAAACGAACTTGAAGGTACAAGATCGGAGGCAGAAAAACTGGTTATTGCAATTTTCTTGGAGACAAGTGATGAGTTCTTAACTAAAATGGTAGCTGTATGAAGATGAAAGTGTGTGGTGGGGGGAGTGGCCAACTTTAAAAATAATGGGCAAGACTTCGTGATTCACTGAATATAAGAACTGAGAAGCAAAAATGAGTCCAAAAGGACTAACTGGTTTGATTCAAGCAAAAGGTTTAATAGGAAACACAGTATGGTTCCTGCCCTAGACAGACTGCTAAGTTAGTCAGCAAGACACCTGCTCCTAGAAATAACACAAAAGTGCACCCGAGGGCGAGGGTGATGAGTGAGGAAAAGAATCATTCTCCTCCACAGACAAATAAAAACACTCGTGTATTCTCAGAAGGTCTGAATAAAAGCAATTAATCTCTGAAAAAAAAAAGCCCTCTGGTTTTATTTCACCACTATGCAGTTATCAAACTCTACACTCTAATGAAGAGGGTGAAATAGGTTCAAATACTGAGACTGCTGGCTTCAAACTGTCACGCGAAAACTTTCGTTTTGATTAGCATAATTGAAGTGTTAAATGTGTATCTGCTAAATTGCAATCAAATCAGTAAAATGTTATTCATTTTTTAAATGGATCTGTCAGAAGTTCTACGGGTGTTCTGCCATCAGTGAATTGGATTTGCACAGCTTAACTGCAGATACTACTATTTTATAAATGGGTAAACTGAGACACTGAAAATTCAGTCTGTTGAAGAGGTAGAGTCAACAGTTGACTTGCAAATAGACCACCAACGTTTCCAATAAACCAGACTCATGCTGTCCCTGGTGCAAAGTGAAATGGATTTCCTTAAGGTCCTAAATCAATATATTGAGAGGCACCAAGCTAGACAACGAAAAATTCACCTACTTCATTCTATCCTGATTCACCACAAATGGAGATTTCAACTTAAAAAATCTTGAGACTCTCTGTGGGGTTTTCTGCAGAGTATAAAACATAGTTTCTGGTACAATAAATGAATTAATAATTCCTGCCCAGGTCTCCATTTTTCTGAGTCGGACATGTCCGTATCACCCACATTCCTTCTCCCACCGCTGTTGCTGTCCCTCTTCTCCCCCTCCTCATACCATCTCCACTTTCACCTCATCTTCAGTCTCCTTGCCATCAGTCTTTGAAAGGCCTTACTCTGAAATATGTTAAGACACGGGGGAGTACTTTGACCTCTTTGAGAAAGAGCATTTACAGAATTGCTCAACAATAAACCACAGCAAATAGTCTCTGGATTTCTCTAAAGAAGACATACAAATGGCCAACAGGCACATGAAAGGATGCTCATCATCACTTGTTCTTCAGTTCAGTGCAGTTCAGTCGCTCAGTCATGTCCTACTCTTTGCGACCCCATGAATCGCAGCATNGAGCTCCTTCCCCAGTTCCGCTTTTCTGACAGCGGACGCCAACCCAAGGCGCCGGCCAGTGTCTTGCGCACAGGGATGATAGCTAGAGCGGCAGCGCTTCTGTGGGTCCCTTGTGGTGACGTTTTTGAGGCACAGAGGCCAATTTTGGGGGATTTAAGCGAGATATAGCCCTGGCTGCCGCCGCCGGTAAGATACAGGCGCAGTAAGGGTTTGAACCAAACCCCGATTAACAATACCCTCCTTTTAGATTTTTAGCTTATTAGTCATTATATCATTGTTCACAGAAGCAGTCTTTGAATTACTGCTATGAACTGAGTTCCTGCGTGCGTGCTAAGTCGCTTCAGTGATGTCTGACTGCAACCCTATGGACTGCCAGCCTCCTCTGTCCAAGGGATTGGCCAGGCAAGAATACCGGGAATACTGGAGTGAGTTGCCCTGCCCTCCTCCAGGGCTTCCCCCACCCAGGGATGGAACCCACATCTCTTTGCGTCTCCAGAATTGGCAGGCAGGTTCTTTACTGCTAGCGCCACCTGGGAAGCCAGGTGTACAGTTCAGTTCAGTTCGGTTGCTCAGTCCTGTCCGACTCTGCGACCCCATGAATTGCAGCACGCCAGGCCTCCCTGTTCATCACCATCTCCCGGAGTTCACTCAGACTCACGTCCATCGAGTCAGTGATGCCATCCAGCCATCTCATCCTCTGTCGTCCCCTTCTCCTCCTGCCCCCAATCCCTCCCAGCATCAAAGTATTTTCTAATGAGTCAACTCTTCGCATGAGGTGGCCAAAATACTGGAGTTTCAGCTTTAGCATCATTCCTTCCAAAGAAATCCCAGGGTTGATCTTCAGAATGGGTTGGTTGGATCTCCTTGCAGTCTAAGGGACTCTCAAGAGTCTTCTCCAACACCACAGTTCAAAAGCATCAATTCTTTGGCCTTCTCAGCCTTCTTCATAGTCCAATTCTCACATCCATACATGACCACAGGAAAAACCATAGCCTTGACTAGACGAACCTTAGTCAGCAAAGTAATGTCTCTGCTTTTGAATGTGCTATCTAGGTTGCTCATAACTTTTCTTCCAAGGAGTAAGCGTCTTTTCATTTCATGGCTGCAGTCACCATCTGCAGTGATTTTAGAGCCCCCCAAAATAAAGTCTGACACTGTTTCCTCTGTTTTCCCATCTATTTCCCATGAAGTGATGGGACCAGATGCCATGATCTTCGTTTTCTGAATGTTGAGCTTTAAGCCAACTTTTTCACTCTCCACTTTCACGTTCATCAAGAGGCTTTTTAGTTCCTCTTCACTTTCTGCCATAAGGGTGGTGTCATCTGCATATCTGAGGTTATTGATATTTCTCCCGGCAATCTTCACTCCAGCTTGTGTTTCTTCCAGTCCAGCGTTTCTCATGATGTACTCTGCATATAAGNTTTTCACTCTCCACTTTCACGTTCATCAGGAGGCTTTTTAGTTCCTCTTCACTTTCTGCCATAAGGGTGGTGTCATCTGCATATCTGAGGTTACTGATATTTCTCCCGGCAATCTTGATTCCAGCTTGTGTTTCTTCCAGTCCAGCGTTTCTCATGATGTACTCTGCAGAGAAGTTAAATAAGCAGGGTGACAATATACAGCCTTGACGTACTCCTTTTCCTATTTGAAACCAGTCTGTTGTTCCATGTCCAGTTCTAACTGTTGCTTCCTGACCTGCATAAAGATTTATCAAGAGGCAGGTTAGGTGGTCTGGTATTCCCATCTCTTTCAGAATTTTCCATAGTTTATTGTGACCCACACAGGCAAAGGCTGTGGCATAGTCAATAAAGCAGAAGTAAATGTTTTTCTGGAACTCTCTTGCTTTTTCCATGATCCAGCGGATGTTGGCAATTTGATCTCTGGTTCCTCTGCCTTTTCTAAAGGAGATCAGTCCTGGGTGTTCATTGGAAGGACTGATGTTGAAGGTGAAACTCCAATACTTCGGTCACTTGATGCGAAGAGCTGACCCTGATGCTGGGAAAGATTGAGGGCTGGAGGAGAACTGGATGACAGAGGATGAGATGGTTGGATGGCATCACCGACTCAATGGCTGTGAGTTTGGGTAAACTCTGGGTGTTGGTGATGGACAGTGAGGCCTGGCACACTGCGGTTCATGGGGTCACAAAGAGTCAGACACGACTGAGCGACTGAACTAAACGGGCTTACTTCTAGAAGATATGGGATTTCTTGGCATACAATTTTTGCACCAATTTCATGCCTGTGGACATTCTTCCTTAACCCCATTTTGCTTATTTCAAATTAATTTTATTTTTATGGAGTGTATATATCCAGTCACAAAGGCAGTATACAGAAATAACTTTTATAGAACATATCTACTTGGGTGCCATAGTAAATAAGATACTAGAGCCAAATGTGGGGTAAATATTTCCTAGCCAATCAGTCCACAAAAGCAAAATTATTTGCTACTAATGACATACTCGGGGGCTTCTCTGGTGGCTCAGCAGTAAAGAATCTGGTTTCAATGCAGGAGACCCGGGTCTGATCCCTGGCTCAAGGAAGATCCCCTGGAGAAGGGAATGGCAACCCACTCCAGTACTCTTGCCTGGAGAATTCTATGGGCAGAGAAGCCTGGCAGGCTATCGTCCATGAGGTCTCAAAGAGTCAGACATGACTGATGACTCTTTTTTTTTTTTTTTTTTTTGATGACTAACTCTCAACTAATGACATACTCATTATCTTTGAGGACATGACATAAACTCCCCCTTCCGAATTTCCCCAGTGTATGGCTTACAGTGGGAAAAACATAGACGTTTCCTGCTCATGTTCTTGAGAGAGAAGAGGCAAGGGAGGCAGGAAGAAGAACTTTCTTAGTGGAAATCCTTGAGACTGGCACAGAAAGACAGCCTTCTTTCCCTTCCTGTGTGGGCCTCCCTCTTCACCAAAGCCTTGTGAGGACAGGGCTGGCCACACAGAAAGGAGGAATAAAGCAGGCAGTGGAGGCCTCTCTTCAGTTTATTCTCGACCAGAATTCCTGGTATCAAAATCACAAACAAGATCTGGTTAGCTTAAAAGCAAAGAGATTAATTGAGAAAGTGGTAGATGTTTACAGAGGAGATGGGAGGGAAGAAGCAGGCCTGGAAAATGGTGTTGATAGAAACTAACCCACTCCAGTACTCTTGGCCTGGCAAATCCCATGGATGGAGGAGCCTGGTAGGCTGCAGTCCATGGGGTTGCTAGGAGTCAGACACGACTGAGCAACTTCACTTTCACTTTTCACTTTCACACATTGGAGAAGGAAATGGTAACCCACTCCAGTGTTCTTGCCTGGAGAATCCCAGGGATGGGGGAGCCTGGTGGGCTGCCGTCTATGGGGTCGCACAGAGTCAGACATGACTGAAGCAGCTTAGCAGCAGCAGCAGCAAGGCAGTTGTGGAGAACTAAGAGGCAGGAAGCACAGAAATGATTCTTTTTTAAAAAACTGATTTAATTGGAGGCTAATTACTTTACAGTATTGTAGTGGTTTTTGCCATACATTGACATGAATCAGTCATGGGTGTACATATGTCCCTCATCCTGAATCCCCCTCCCA
Source organism: Oreotragus oreotragus (assembly GCA_006410675.1). Lineage (NCBI taxonomy): Eukaryota > Metazoa > Chordata > Mammalia > Artiodactyla > Bovidae > Oreotragus > Oreotragus oreotragus. The sequence continues at coordinate 587,260 of SJYX01019253.1, forward strand.
CCTCCCTCCCCATCCCATCCCTCAGGGTCATCCAAGTGCAGCAGCCCCGAGCACCCTGTCTCATTCATCGAACCTGGACGGGTGATCTATTTCACATATGATAATATACATGTTTCAATGCTATTCTCTCAGATCATCCCACCCTCACCTTCAAAAGTCTGTTCTCTAGATCTGTGTCTCTTTTGCTGTTTCGCATATAGGGTCATCGTTACCATCTTTCTAAATTCCACATATATGCATTAGTATACTGTATTGGTGTTTTTCTTTCGGACTTACTTCACTTTGTATAATAGGCTCCAGCTTCAGCCACCTCATTAGAACTGATTCAAATGGATTCTTTTAATAGCTGAGTAAAATTCCATTGTGTATATGTACCACAGCTTTCTTATCCATTCGTCTTATGATGGACATCGAGGTTGCTTCCATGCCCTAGCCATTGTAAACAGTGCTGTGATGAACACTGGGGTACACGTGATTATTTTCAATAACACCTTGGCCAGGAAAAACAGAACATGGTAGGTTATCTGCAGGCTCACTGTCCTCCACAGGACATCATCCCCAAAGGACATCAATGCTACTGTTTGGATGAATCTGAACTAGCCCTCTCTCTTTTTTAATCATTCAATCAAAACAGAAAGTCCTATGCAGGAGGATTCAGTTGGCTGAACAAAGTCACCCTATTCACTTTTCAGTTGGTTTAGGTGGGAGAAGTGGGAGACCCTGCCCCAAGGCTGAACTCCTACCAATAAACACTGGTGCCAATATTCAACCAGGGCTGACTCTATTTGGTTGGTGCCTGTCCTAGAGGAGTTGGTTAGCATTTTGAATATGATCCCAGAATTCCAGCTCCCTTTGGCTGGTGGCAGAGTTGTGAATTCTATCAAGACTCACACATTATGTCATTCTTTCAAATAGGAAGATGTTGGGCAGCCAGAAAGTTGACAAATATCACTACCAGACTTGAAAGAGGTCAGTCATAGAGTTCGCTTAGCTCATATGTAACGCAGCCTCACTCAGCAGGACAGGCAATTACTAGGGGAACATGACGTAATCTGGGGAATAAAAACACACCTCCCCCAGATAGGAATCAAGGCATTGGAGGGCCCTTGGCTAAAGATTTAATCAAATACTTATTAACAGTAATCTCGAAGCTTTGACTAGGTCTTTGTGTATTTGGAGGAGAGGTCATTAAATGGGTAGATGGCTTAGCAGTAGGTCCTTTCTTATGCCTGGCAGGCCTTTAGTGTATCAATTTGAAAGGAAGGGAAAGAAAGGAGGGAAATAAGACTGCTCTCCATAATTAGGTGAAGTACCAACTCCAGTACATGGAGAATCACCTTATTCACTGCAGGAGTTCAGGCTGCAGTGTCTCTGAGAATTAACACTTGTTCTTGAGAGATCCAGGTATATGTAAGAGTGTTTAATTCCACTGCCCTAACAGTTCTTGGTTTGACAAAGGCAGAAACACCTCAGCAAAAGTTTCCTTAAAAGTTCTGTTTCCAGCAGAGACCTCTCCAGAAGACCTGTTGCTTACCAAGGTGTCTTCTGCAAATGTACCCTTAACTAAAGTTTCCCATGCAGGGGCACCACTGGGAGAAGTTTACAGGAAGCAGGATTATCTCCAGTCAAAAAAAAAAAACAAAATGTTCTAGTGGTTGACCTACCAGTGCTATTGTGGTGCACACACTGGATTAGCTCATGAAAAGCCACGTGCAAGTCCTTCTGCCTTCGTCTTTCTCTTCTGAGCAGGCTCAGGAACTGATATAATCACCTTTTCAGACTTCACTGCAGCTAGGGGCAGTCATCAGTCACAGTCTGGGCCAACAGGTATCTGCAGAAACCCAGGGTGCATGCTCCTTCCCAAATAGAAAGGAAAACCCATGCTAGATGCCACAACTTTTCCTCTTGCTCCCTGCCTGAAACAATGGTTGAATGCCTGTAAGTGCAGGAGCCATCTTACATCTAGGAGCAGAGAAGTCACAAGTTGAGAATGACAGAGGAGAATTCAGAAGCCTAGTGCCATGAGCGTAACAGTGAGCCAGTGACCCACTCAAGGGCTACTGCCCCTCAGATATCGTCATACATGAAACATATCAAAGCTGACCAGTTTAAGCTTCTGAGCCGATGATTGTGTCAGTTGCAGCTAAATGCAATTCTATTAGAGTAGTGTCTCCGGCAGGGGTTTGCCACACGGTGACCCCTATGCCAGTTATGGCCCTGGCAGTGGTCAATTGCGTTGACTCCAGAGTTTGCTTATGTTGTCTAACCACGATGATACACTCTCACTCACATATTTAATGAATGCTGTGATATGAACTGTAGGAATCTTTCTTCTGTGATGCTTATTTGTGATGCAATTCATATGTCTCTGCTTTTTCACTTTTATTCCCAACATTTGAACTGGTATTGTTAATAAAATCAGGTACATTACCACTTACTATTTGTTGCTGTTATTTTCTTGTCATCAGTGTGGTCTATTATTTTATTTGCCTTGTTTTGAGCTGTTCCCAAATGTTTGAAAATGCTTCAAATTGTTATTCTTCTTAATGTTGATCATAACCTTTAGAGTCTAACATATATCTATTGTAGTGTTAGTCGCTCAGTCATGTCCGACTCTTTGCAACCCCATGGACTGGGCCCACCAGGCTCTTCTGTCCACGGAATTTTCCAGGCAAAAATACTGGAGTGGGTTGCCATTTCCTCCTCCAGAGGATCTTCCCAACCCAGGGAAGGATCCTGGTTCCCCTGCTTTGCAGGTAGATTCTTTACCATCTGAACAACAAGGAAAGTATTATATTATAAATCAATAATATTCTTCTTTTTCATATTTTGCCCTCTTAAACTTCATTTGCTGCCTTAATTTGGAAGAAAATGTGGTCAAAATACTGTAAATATCAATTTTAATTTTAAAAATAGATTTTGGGGGCAACAGCTGCTTTCAGATCCCCTGGAGAAGGAAATGGCAACCCACTCCAGTATTCATGCCTGAAAAATCCCATGGACCAAAGAGCCTGGTGGGCTACAGTCCATGGGGTCACAAAGAGTCAGACACGACTAAGCGACGTCTAATATTCTATTTTCATTGTTTCAAAAAAATACAATTTCAAAAAATTTATCTTTCTCAATTCCTGTACTTCTAGTTTTATTTGATCAAAATTTTTTCCCTTAAAACACCTTATAAAGGAGAGTTTAAAGCCTGTACTTATTATGAAACATATTTATAGTTTCTTTTAAGTGGGTGAATTCTGTGGTCCTCTCTTGGTACCCCAAAGCCCTTGTGAGTGTCTGAACACATAAAATTGGAGTAGCTTCTCTATTTGAAGGCTGCTTTCCATCACTGAGTAATGGCTCAGGACAAAAGAGAGCAGAACAGCTTCTATGTCAGGAGGTTGCTGTTCAATACTGAGTAATAGACTATCAACAGAAAGCAGTGAAGAAAAGAACTGTCCTTGGGGTTTGGGGGTTTTTCAAAGATGATGTATTTGTTATTTTACAACAACTTGATTTCATTAAATAGAGCAGCAGAAATTCAGTTTGAAGTGTACACACATTCATTGTAACTTACAACAATAAAGGCTGGATTCAACATGGATATTCTACAAGATAGATATATCTAATTTGCGTAGACACTGAGGTCTCTTTGACAGTGACTAAAAAGAAAACCAGAGCCTCTATTTAGAACTGGAAGTTGAATTTGGCATAAGTCCAGTGACATTTGCAAGAAACAAAGGCCCACTGAACAGTACTAAATTTAGAAGGGTCATCTTGGACTTTTAGCTCCAACTGTGTATTCTGTTTGCATGTAAATTATTCACTTAATAGTGCTTTATTTGCTTCATTCTAGAAAAGAGAAAACATGAAATCAATCTTACTTTAACTATTTCAAGGTTTAGGATTCAGGGAGAATTTCCAAATTTTGTAAAAAAAAAAATAAAAATAAAAATAGCTCCGTGTTATTCGTGTTTCCTTAAACTCACAGAAATAGGACCATCCTTTGCTTAAGACACAAGAAGTAAAAGGAAGGAAACATATCTAGGCTGAAGGCATCTGATGAATAGGACACATACTATTGGCAGACCAAGTACAACAAATATAGGTAAAAATCCTGGCTAGTAATTAGTTCCCAGCTATGATTCTTGCTTTCAATTTATAAAAATTTAAAAATTTTCCAATGTAGTTCACCTATTAAGGATTCCATGAGGAAAGAAATCCATTTTGTAATTCTGAAATAGTAATAAAAAACACCCAACCATAGTTGGCATTGACTTTTCAGAACATGTATTTATCCATAATCAACAATAAATTAAGAACATAATGACAAGATGGTAGTAAAATAGAAGAAAATATTAAGAACAGAGGCTCTGGAATCAAAATTCCTGGATTCAAGTTTAGCTCTGATTTAACAGTTCTCAACCAAGGTCCAAATCAGGAGCATCAGCAACACCTGGGAACTTGCTTGAAGTGTAAATTCTCAGACCTGATCCCAAACCTACCGAATCAGAAACTCTCAGGACTGTGCCCAGCAATCTATCTTTCAACAAACCTTCCCAGTGATTCTGGTGCTTGGTCAAATTCAAGAACCATTGATCTAGCACTTAGCAGCTATGTGACCTTGACCATAATGATAATTGTGAACCTTGGTTTTCTCATCTGCAGAACAGGTGGGGGAAAAAACAAATAAACAGTCTCTCTATACAAGACTTTTGGGAAGATTACAGTGATTCAAATACTCAGAAAGCCTTTAGAAGAGTGCCCAGCATATAGTAGTGAGTTTAGTGCTCAGTAAGCCATTAAGGGCTTAAACATAATAGTGTTATTAAATAAATAGTCACTGTGTGGTTTTTTGTGATAGTTATGTATATTACTTTTCTGCACACAAAGGGATGTCACATCCTTGTTATTTCATCCTCAAACAATGCCCCTGAGATAGGAAGGGCAAGAATTGTCCTCTTTCCACTATACCCAATGATTATGCACTGATTACCTAGGAACCATGAGCTTAGCCCTGTGCTGGATACTGAAACAGAATATATATAAGATAAAGAAGGTTCCTACTCTTCAATAACTGACATTCTCACTTAATGCAAATCAACCAGTAAGACACAGTTCCTCATGAAATTTATAATAGTGCTGAGAGGGATTATTGAAAATACAGACTCTTTGGCCAGACTGTCTAAGAATTTGACTCATTACTAGTGGGCAGGGGTCCTGGAATCTGAATTTTCTGATAACCTTCCCAGATGATCTAGATACAAATGGTCCAGGAAAACCACAGAGAATAGTCAACCAAGAACATGTATCCATGTATATAAGAATAAGTCCTTACAATACAGTGTGAGTTTCATGACAGGAGGAGCTCAGGATGATATGGGAAAAAGGGATCATTCTCTAAGAGATCTCTATCGGGATGTCCTCCAGGTATTTGATTTCAGTAGTTTTAGAAAACAGAAGTTTTTTCTTGCCCCTGCTGTTTGTACATCATGGGTCACAGAAACTAGTTTTTATCTTAGTTACTCAAGGTCCCAGACTTCTGAAGCAGCCACTGTCTTGAATGCGGTTAGAGGAGGAGGAGAAAGCTGTGAGGGCTTTGCACAAACATTAGATGTCTGGGTGGGACAATGCACACCTCTTCCTTCCAAAAATCGTCCAGAATGAGTCACAGGACTCCACTCACCTATACAAGCACTAATAACTGCAGTCACACTCACAGAATTAGAGAAGAATCAAGAAATAAGTGAATAGCAACAACCATTACCTTGAGAAAGTTGATGAAACTGAGCTTTAGCAACAAAGAACTTCTCCAACATAGCCGAGTCAGTAAACACACCAAGAAAGATTCATTCTCCAGTGTTTCTTAGAACATCCGTTACCAACGAGATTCAAATTCCAGCCCTATCGCCTACTGTTCTTTTAGGAGCCGGAACTAAATCAATGCGTTTGCTTTGAGTGAGCCCTGTTTTAGGTGCTGATGGTTCCAGATGAATGAGACATCAATCCTGTCTCTGAAGAGCTCATTTTCCACTGAAAGAGACAGTCACAGCACAATGAACATAAGACATCTCAGAATCTGATAAGCAATGGACCAGAGGGATGAACATATGAACTAAGTGACACCCAATCACAAAAGGGGAAAATAATTCTATGGGGTGAGTAAGGAAAGGTTTGCAGAAGAGGAAATATTTGAAGTGAACCTGCAAGAATAAGCAGAGATTTGCTGGTAGGATATGAGCAGAAGAACACCAGAAGGAGCTGACAAATGGACATACAGGTAAAGGTCCAATTTAGGGGACAGTCTATCCCCAAGGGTTCCTAAGGTCAAGAGTGTCAGTTGAGAGTGAAGGCCTAGAATGGCATGCCAAGGAGCTTTTCCTCTTTTTTTTTCCCAAGAAGATGCTGATTAAAACTTTTGAGTAGAGGTAGTAATACTCGAGCTAGGGGGAAAAGGTGAGGCAAATACAGAAAAGAAGGAGCTAGAAATGAGAATTAAAAAGATGCTTCTGGGCTAGGTCAGTAGTCAGAACAACAAATGGTGACTGTGACTAGAGGGAAGTCATTCCACAATCACAATCGATCTCCTAAGACAAAAACTGGAAGTGAAAGCGAAGTCCCTCAGGCGTGTCTGACTCTATAGCCTATGAGACTCCTCCATCCGCGGAATTTCCTAGGCAAGAGTGCTGGTTGCCATTTCTTTCTCCAGGGGATCTTCCCGACCCAGGGACTGAACCTGGGCCTCCTGCATTGCAGGAAGAGGCTTTACCATCTGAGCCACCAGGGATGCCCTAGACAAAAATCAGTATCAACCAAAAAGACTGTGAACATGGTTAGGGAAATAAGGGTCCAGTACAGCTGCCAGCTGCATAAATGTTTGAGGACAAAGATGATTAGACATGAGGGCACAGGAGGACAGGCAGGTGGGACTTCAGTATCCACCAGCCAGTCAAAATGTTCCAAGCATCCTCCATATTTGACTATTTGAAGTAGAGATGGAAAGGGTCTATTGAGGTTCTTTGTGCTGTGGTGGTGGTTTAGCCACGAAGGTGTGTCCGAATCTTGCAACCCCATGGACTGTAGCCTGCCAGGCTCCCCTGTCCATGGGATTTCCCAAGCAAGAACACTGGAGTGGGTAGCCATTCCCTTCTGCAGGGGATCTTCCTGACCCAGGTATCAAACCCAGGTCTTCTGCACTGCAGGCAGATTCTTTACCGACTGAGCCCAGTCCTTCACAAATCCATTATTTGAAAACAAAAGCAAATAAATGGTGCATAAGGACCCAGTTTACAGAGTTTTATCAAGCCCAGTTCTAAAATCCAGTTCCAATAATACATGAGCCATAGACTCAGTCTGTGGTACACAGAGGTGATCACTAAACTACTCTTTACAGCAATGTTCTTTCGATGCCTTTAGCATCCATGCACGAAGAACCAGCTCCCTGTGACCAATGAGGCTTTCTTTGTTTGCTTCTACCAAAAGTAGTTTACAGGATTCTCATGAGAGCCTTCACCTTCCTGTGAGAATGTGTGCAGAAGAGAGTGCATGTATTGAAAAGCTCAAAGAATAAGAGTTTTGATGGGTAATGATGTATAAAATCCTTAATATTTGCTTATACCATCAGCTCTTGATTATCCTGTAATGGATTATCTAATTTTCAGATTATCCATGCTCTGTGTTTCTATTTTTAAAAAAAAGGTTACAGCAGAGAGGAAAAGGGATGTTTTTTCTGTAGTCAATTCTTCAATTTGCTAGCAGTTGTCATATTGTATAAAACAGGATCCTTGCATACGCTACTGTCTAACCCTCTCATTTAAAAAGATCTAATATGGCAACCTACTCCAGTATTCTTGCTGGGAGAATCCCATGGACTGAGGAGCCGGTTGAGCTGCAGTCCACGGGGTCACAAAGAGTCGGACACGACTGAGTGACTGTACTTACTTACTTACTTAATGGCAGCTATGTCATCTGTATGCTTTCTCTTCTTCATAGAAATGGGAGACCAAAGTGTAAGAAATGTATTTTGATAAAATATATAAGCAGTTAGACACTCTTTATAAAATATAGATAAGGCCATTAAACTAGCATCATGTGATGCCAATAACTACAATAAAAGGTAAAATTCAACATGAAAATATTATGTCTAACCCATGCAGTAACTCGCACATTTAAATAGTATGGGATGAAAGTTGCTGAGTAAACTCTAAGAGGAGTAACTTTCTTACCATGCTTGTCTATTTCTTAGGCAATTTCATCCACGGCCACACTTATACACAGATGATCTAAAATTTTCTTTTGAGCTTCAGACCTGATTTATTTATTGTGAGAAAATAGGGCCAGATTTAGAAGTTAAATCTAAATTTAATAAAGGGAGACCTTCACCAGCCAAAAGTCCTACAACTGTAACAACTCAGTTTCTTCAAAATGACAGGCTCTCTTTTTATCAGTTAAAATCAATACTCCCTGAAAAATGCTTGAGGTAATAAGCAAGGGAAGAAAGAGGGTTTTGAAACTCAAGTTGTAGAGAGAAGTATGATAAAATTCATTAGGGAGGGAAAGGAGAGACCTACATATTAACAAACTTCAAAGGAGCTATTTGAAAGGGGAACTGCCATGCACTTGAAAGCATCTAAACTACTGGTCAAATATTACGGTTTTTGTCTTTTGGAGAATTTTTCTTCATCTCCCTAGCAGGTTATATGATGCGTATAGCTCTGTGTGTGTTATGGAGATTGATATGCTTTATTATTTTCAAGCTGCCCCATGGCATCTCCACTTGGATACTCCAAAGCTATCCATCACATCCAAAACCAAAGTCAGAATCATTCTTTAAAAGCCTGCTTCCAATTTTCTATTGTACCACCATCAAGACACCACACATAGAGTTAATCAAGCAGAAATCTGAGCACTTTCCCCTGAGAGCTCTCTGTCCTTCATCACCATATTCAATCCATGATGAAGTTCTACTGATGTAAGTGCCTTCTTCCCAGCCTCAGTCTGAAGTCTTTCCAATACTTTGCCACTGCTATTAAGTCAGGTCTGGATTTTGTAAGGCTTCAACACTGCCTACAACATCTTATCTTTCCTCACTTTGTTTAAGGCCATCTAATCCACGTGGCTTCCTTTCGTTCCTCACAATAAACCACACTACTTCCCTCCACAGTCTTACCACACACACTCTTAGCTCTTTTGAAACACATCTATATAGGGATGGATCTTACAATGTGTAGCTATATATATGGATCGTCAATTCAGTCGCTCAGTCGTGTCCGACTCTTTGCAACCCCATGAATCGCAGCACGCCAGGCCTCCCTGTCCATCACCAACTTCCAGAGTTCACTCAGACCCACGTCCATCAAGTCAGTGATGCCATCCAGCCATCTCATCCTCTGTCGTCCCTTTTTCCTCCTGTTCCCAATCCCTCCCAGCATCAGAGTCTTTTCCAATGAGTCAACTCTTCGCATGAGGTGGCCAAAGTACTAGAGTTTCAGTTTTAGCATCATTCCTTCCAAAGAAATCCTAGGGCTGATCTCCTTCAGAATGGATTAGTTGGGTCTCCTTGCAGTCCAAGGGACTCTCAAGAGTCTTCTCCAACACCACAGTTCAAAAGCATCAATTCATTGGCATTCAGCTTTCTTCACAGTCCAACTCTCATATCCATACATGACTACTGGAAAAACCATCGCCTTGACTAGACAGACCTTTGTTGGCAAAGTAATGTCTCTGCTTTTCAATATACTATCTAGGCTGGTCATAACTTTTCTTCCAAGGAGTAAGCATCTTTTAATTTCATGGCTGCAATCACCATCTGCAGCGATTTTGGAGCCCCAAAAAATAAAGTCTGACACTGTTTCCACTGTTTCCTCATCTATTTCCCATGAACTGATGGGACCAGCTGCCATGATCTTCGTTTTCTGAATGTTGAGCTTTAAGCCAACTTTTTCACTTTCTTCTTTCACTTTCATCAAGAGGTTCTTTTAGTTCCTCTTCACTTTCTGCCATAAGGGTGGTGTCATCTGCATATCTGAGGTTACTGATATTTCTCCCAGCAATCTTGATTCCAGTTTGTGCTTCTTCCAGCCCAGCGTTTCTCATGATGTACTCTGCTGCTGCTGCTAAGTCGCTTCCGTCGTGTCCGACTCTGTGCGACCCCATAGACGGCAGCCCACCAGGCTCCCGCGTCCCTGGGACTCTCCAGACAAGAACACTGGAGTGGGTTGCCATTTCCTTCTCCAATGCATGAAAGTGAAAAGTGAAAGTGAAGTCGCTCAGTGTTCGACTGTTAGAGACCCCATGGACTGTGGCCGACCAGGCTCCTCCATCTCTGCATATAAGTTAAATAATCAGGGTGACAATATACAGTCTTGACATACTCCTTTTCCTATTTGGAACCAGTCTGCTGTTCCATGTCCACTTCTAACTGTTACTTCCTGACCTGTATATAGGTTTCTCAAGAGGCAGGTCAGGTGGCCTGGTATTCCCATCTCTTTCAGAATTTTCCACAGTATTATTGTGATCCACACAGTCAAAGAATTTGGCATAGTCAATAAAGCAGAAATAGATGTTTTTCTGGAACTCTCTTGCTTCTTCCATGATCCAGCTGATGTTGGCAATTTGATCTCAGGTTCCTTTGCCTTTTCTAAAACCAGCTTGAACATCTGGAAGTTCACGGTTCACGTATTAATGAAGCCTGGCTTGGAGAATTTTGAGCATTACTTTACTAGCATGTAAGCTGAGTGCCATTGTGGGGTAGTTTGGGCATTCTTTGGCACTGCCTTTCTTTGGGGTTGGAATGAAAACGAACGTTTTCCAGCCCTGTGGCGACTGCTGAGTTTTCCAAATTTGCTGGCATATTGAGTGCAGCACTACAACAGCATCATCTTTCAGGATTTGAAATAGCTCAACTGGAATTCCATCACCTCCACTAGCTTTGTTCATAGTGATGCTTTCTAAGGCCCATTTGACTTCACATTCCAGGATGTCTGGCTCTAGGTGAGTGATCACACCATTGTGATTATCTTGGTCATGAAGATCTTTTTTGTACAGTTCTTCTGTGTATTCTTGCCACCTCTTCTTAATATCTTCTGCTTCTGTTAGGTCTATACCATTTCTGTCCTTTATCGAGCTCATTTTCATGTGAAATATTCCCTTAGTTTTTCTTGAAACTAAGAAAAACTCTAGTCTTTCCCATTCTGTTGTTTTCCTCTATTTCTTTGCATTGATCGCTGGGGAAGGCTTTCTTATCTCTTCTTGCTATTCTTTGGAACTCTGCATTCAGAAGCTTATATCTTTCCTTTTCTCCTTTGCTTTTCACTTCTCTTCTTTTCACAGCTATTCAGTTCAGTTTAGTCACTCAGTTATGTCTGACTCTTTGCGACCCCATGAATTGCAGCACGCCAGGCCTCCCTGTCCATCACCAACTCCCGGAGTTCACTCAGACTCACATCCACCAAGTCAGTGATGCCATCCAGCCATCTCATCCTCTGTTGTCCCCTTCTCCACAGCTATTAACCTCCAACTAAGAACTTCAGAATGACAGCACCATTCATTGAAAAGGATTAACTTATTTCTTGAAAGGAGAGTTAACAGTATCACTTGCTGATGCAAGCATGAATACAGTATACAGCTGTATATGCCCCAACTACAAAGAGTATATAGTGATCTTTCATGCACTAAACTGTTGCTACTTGTGGGCTTGAGATAATGTAGCTTTACCTTTCACACCAAAATTTTTTCATGTGCAATTTGCCATCATATTTGCAAACACATTTTAAAAATGGCTTAACATGCATAACATAGACAACTTGAGGGACTATGGACAGAGCAGGGCCATCCACAGCTTCTGAGCAGCTGAAGGAGAATGGAAAAGCAAAGACACTTTACAATGCTCTAAAGCTGTTTCCTTCTGGAAATGGATGCCTTTAAGGACTTTTATGGGTTTAGTTTTCGATTAATCTCCTAATTCTCCTTATCCTGTCAAGGTGATTTTGCTGACCAGAATACCTTTCAAGGATCTAACTCCTTGGACAGAAATATAGGGGTTGGGATACTCTTTCCAAACATAACAGATTAAAAAAAAAAAAAAAAAAAATTTCTGTTGTTTTCCTCTATTTCTTTGCATTGATCGCTGGGGAAGGCTTTCTTATCTCTTCTTGCTATTCTTTGGAACTCTGCATTCAGAAGCTTATATCTTTCCTTTTCTCCTTTGCTTTTCACTTCTCTTCTTTTCACAGCTATTCAGTTCAGTTTAGTCACTCAGTTATGTCTGACTCTTTGCGACCCCATGAATTGCAGCACGCCAGGCCTCCCTGTCCATCACCAACTCCCGGAGTTCACTCAGACTCACATCCACCAAGTCAGTGATGCCATCCAGCCATCTCATCCTCTGTTGTCCCCTTCTCCACAGCTATTAACCTCCAACTAAGAACTTCAGAATGACAGCACCATTCATTGAAAAGGATTAACTTATTTCTTGAAAGGAGAGTTAACAGTATCACTTGCTGATGCAAGCATGAATACAGTATACAGCTGTATATGCCCCAACTACAAAGAGTATATAGTGATCTTTCATGCACTAAACTGTTGCTACTTGTGGGCTTGAGATAATGTAGCTTTACCTTTCACACCAAAATTTTTTCATGTGCAATTTGCCATCATATTTGCAAACACATTTTAAAAATGGCTTAACATGCATAACATAGACAACTTGAGGGACTATGGACAGAGCAGGGCCATCCACAGCTTCTGAGCAGCTGAAGGAGAATGGAAAAGCAAAGACACTTTACAATGCTCTAAAGCTGTTTCCTTCTGGAAATGGATGCCTTTAAGGACTTTTATGGGTTTAGTTTTCGATTAATCTCCTAATTCTCCTTATCCTGTCAAGGTGATTTTGCTGACCAGAATACCTTTCAAGGATCTAACTCCTTGGACAGAAATATAGGGGTTGGGATACTCTTTCCAAACATAACAGATTAAAAAAAAAAAAAAAAAAAACCTCAAACACAAATATATAGAGGTGATGTTAAGACTATGACAAAGAAAATATTACATGATACAGTATGAAATACACTGCTGAAAGCCCAAATCTAAAGGCAGTACACGTGGACATGACTGGGAAGCAGAGGGTGAGATGAAGTGGGAGTGGCGCTGACATGTGAACTGGCTGTGTAGCACAGGAAGCTCAGCCCAGTGCTCTGTGATGACCGAGAGGGGTGGGATGGGAGCAGGGCGTGGGAGGAAGGGGATATACCTATGCATAGAGCTGATTCACTGTGTGTACCACAGAAACTAACACAACACTGCACATCAATTATACTCCAATAAAAAGGCAGCACAAATGATGGTGTCTTTTTTTTTTTTTCGTGTGTTGGCTCCTCCCAAGTGTCAAGCAAATGATTCTGGCCCCTGGCCCTGACAGTCCTATCACCCCATCTCCCCACTGCCCAGTCTTACTTCCCCTGGTATTAAGGCCAAACTAAACTTCTGCTCCAGTTGGCAAGGGATTTTTGATATGTTATGTGCCTTACTATGGAAAAGAGCCTTCCCTGCGATGACTGAGGGAAATACCTCTGTCCATCCCGGGGCTGCTCCTCACTCCAGTCACGCATTCATCAGATTCTGGCCCATGCCATCTGCCTTCGACATTCACATTCTGCAATGAGAAGACCTGATTGCAAAGAAGACTCAGTCTCTCCATGGATGATTGTTCTAAATTGACTCGGCACCATAGTTTCGGGTACTGTGCTTTTAAGTTATGATTCGGCCGAGATTTCTGCAATGACAGCAGTTAAAAAGCTGAGTTTTCATTTAATATGCCCCTTCAAATTCTGCCTGAGATTCCATAACCTGGGAAATGTCCCTTTTTCTACCAATTTCTGGGCTCAGTGACTCTGAGTGACATAGAATCTATGAGACAATTCTATATTAACTCATGCCTTTTTGGATAGGGTCATAGCTTCCTGGTTATTTATCTTGAAAAAACAATTCCCCAGAATCATGAACTTTATATTTTTTCCTTATATATTTAAACCACAGTTCCTTTTCCACTCTTTATTCGCCAACCATAATAACCCAGTTTTTATTTTTGGTTTGTGTTTTTTAACCATTTATGCCCAGATATAAACACTACCATATACATGTCATTGAAATTAACAAATTCATGATATTCAAGAAACCCTGAGGCTCTGACTTCCACTTATGGCTGTGAGAATTCAAAGCACACCAAGGGTGAATGTTCCTAGTGCCTCAGTTGCACAGATGGCTAATTAATCAGGAATAGCTGGGTGAAAAGATTGTTCTGTGCTCTCTATGAATTTTGTTTACACTATTCCAGTGCAAATTCTTAGCATGAATTTCTAAAACCCAGCACCCTCTCTTTGTGTGAGAGAGGAAATCTGATATGGTGGTGATAAAGAATGCAGTGGAAAAAAAACATTCTTTTTGTTAGCGTTTCCCCTAAAGCCACTTATTCACATAAAACTTGAGACGCATAACATAAGATGCGTAACATCATATTAAAAGCAACAAAGCCTTTTTTGGCCATGGGATTATGAGGATAGCATAAAAAATTTATTGCTGTTTATCCATAATTAGCATTAGCAAATGATCCCCTCCTTGTCTTTTTTTTTTTTAAGCTTCTCAAAAGAAACCTGTTTGATTGGGCTCTGCGCCAAGATGAATGGATAATTTCCTTAAAAAAGAAATTAAGTCTTTACTGCAGAAACTCAGGAAGATTCTTCATAATAACCCAAGGAGTATCACTGATAAATCTAGTCCCAGAAGCTAAAAGTCAGATTTGCCTCAGTAGCCATGATTGAGACTTGTAACCAAGAACTATTTGCCCAGGTCTCAGAATATGGGTAAGGGGATCTTAAGACAATGGCCAAAGTGGAAGTCTGGGTCATTCTGCATGAGTTCTTCTGAGAGCTTTCTTGGAATCGCTAATACAGATCAGGGGTGAAATAGACACCAGCACGTCAAACCTTGTTTAGCTTGAACAGTCACAAAGAACTTTTTGTACTTTGTGTCTAATAGGCTTTGCTCTGAAAATCTTCAACCATTGCTGTGCCAAATCCCGGTTCACGCCATATGCCATGGGCAACAATTACATGAGGTAGTAAATTCCATGTTCCCTTCCTGTCCCCTCCCCTAACCGCCATCGGTGACACTGCCCTTAGAGAATGTCTAGGCTCTCCTATTTGCCGCAAGACTCTCTGTTCAGAAAGCAGATGATTCATTTAATTCCAGCAACTCAATATTGCAACTATAAAAACACATCTCTCTGGGCTTCCCAAATAAACACACCCCACATTTACCACTTACTATTTTCCCCCAAGACAGACAAGGTAACTGTAAAACAAAAAAGACTAATGACTTTATATGAGTGAATAAATAGAAATAACAGAATATATACGTGCATACACACAGGCTTCCCTGGTGGCTCAGACAATAAAGACTACACCTGAAATGCAGGAGATCTGGCTTCGAGCCCTGGATTGGGAAGATCCCCTGAAGGAAGGCATACCAACCCACTCCAGTCTTCTCGCCTAGAATCCCAAGGACAGAGGAGTCTGGCAGGCCACGGTCCATTGGGTCACAAAGAGTCATACACAACTGAGCAAGTAAGAGTATACAGTGCATACACACATATCTATATTCAGAAATTCATCATAATAGAAATATTAGCCCTCCCCCTTAAGATGGAGGGAGTGTAAAGAAAGAAACTGGTGGCCATGGGCAGCTCGTACATGAAGCTCCTGGTCACAGATGCTGCTGCATTCTCGGAACTGGAGGTCCACCTCCCTCATCGGGTGGCTGGGCTCTGGCCCAGCCCTCTCTGGGCTGAACAGGCCACCAACAGGCAGCTCTCCCTGCAAGCACTGTCTGCCTTGTTGCAAACTGCAGTGTGAAGTTCCTTGTGGGTTTTGTGTTCCCTTGAGTTTATTCAGGTGTAAGTACAAAACTGATGGCAGTTGGAGAAGGTCAGCATTACATATTCATTTTATTTTAAATAATTGAGGATGTTTCCTGTCTCTGCTTACATTAATTGCTCTCAGGTGTTGGAAAATGGCTCGGTGAGTTGCCTTTTAATGTTTCTTTAGAAAGACAGTGTGGCTGCTCTTTGGAATACTAAAAGCAGTGTGTACTGTGCAGGACTTCCTAACTGCAGGTTAATAAAGGGGAAATAAACATACGCATTGATGCTCTCTGCTGTGTGGAGGCAGAGAATGCATCTAACTACACACCCAAGAGTGTGAGCCATGACTTCATCCCATCTCAGAACAAGACTCAGGTTTACCCAGATTTTCCCAGTCAGATGTGGCAGGAGAAACCACTCTGACATTTTCTGAGGTAGTGACACTATGAAATACAAAGTCATTTTTCATGATCAATCCACAGGGAGATACTTTCTTTCAAATACAATCCACAGGGTTTTGTTCTGTTTTGTTTTCAGAGTGCAAAGCAAAGCATTCCAAAGGATGTTACTTTATAAAAAGTTGATCATACATATGGAGGAACCAGGTTCTCAAAACAATGTTGATTCTGCCTCTGTTCAAAACATGAATTGCCTCACTTACAGTCATTTACGAAGAGGTCTGTTCTTTTTTAAAACAGTATTTTTAGGAGAAGTTGGCAAACAACATAGCTGATTCTAGGGCGTTGCTCCATTTGTACACATTGCATTACTGCTTCTGGGAAGGATATTTAGAACATATATTTATTTACTTACAGAAGATCAAGAGACTTATTTTACATTACTTTTCTGTGATGTGTGCTCTCAAGAGTTGGACACTAATCAAATTCAAATGGAATCAACTGAGCGTCAAACTGAATCTCAAAAGTAGAATATCTGGTTTTAGAGAAGGGCTGAGGGGAAAGTCTTCAGGGGGCAGCAGGCTGTGCCTGATGTCCCATCATCCAGTCATTCTATGTACCACTGGCTTCAGCTGTCCTCACACTCTGAGATCCCACTGTGAAGGAAGCACTTTGGGTTCCCAAAGTCCCATTCATCTTCCTCTTGCCTCTCTCTTCAGTTTGGAGGTTACGTACAGAAGCAAGACCAACAGACTTCAAAAGCAACATTCAAATTTAGGGTTTATAATTCTTAGATTTTCAGTAAGACAGCAAGAATAACCAAAGGAACTTTGTTACCACTCTAAATTTAGAATGATTAGTGGAAGACAAGGTATTTTCTAACCACTGGAAACCACAACCTGATTATCAACCTAATCATTCTGCACACATCAGTTTATGTCACACTGATCTACACATGTGCACAAAATATGTTGCAACATTCAGAGACAGAGCACACACACACACAGTCACTACAACAGCCATTCAGCATTATTTACAATATATTGGCATCACTGCTGACCTAAAGAGCTGAAGAAAATAGCAGGCCATATTTTCAGCTTAATATAACTCTGCAGTAGGGAGCCCTTTATGAACAATTACAAACATTTGCTGGAAATACACTTGCTGATTTAACAAACTGGGGAGGACAAATGTTTAACACGCTGTCATAATGATGTTCAGATGCTTTTCTTAGTATTCGTTGATCTGAGATAATGTGTTCTTGCCCAATCATTCTACAAAGCGGCAGCAGAAATAAATAAATAAATAGCTGTAATGTGATGCGCTCCAATACTGGAGTTGCTGACTGCCCCTGACAGATGGGGGGAAAAAAAAAGTCAATATGATGCCTGAGACAGCCCAGGCTTGGCACAGCAGAATAAATTACATGATTCGCTGAATGCCTGGGCTTCGCTCAGACATACAAAAAAAAAAAAAATTGGAAAGATAAAAGCTTGCTTTGGCTTCAGATGATATTTACTGCTTGATGGATTTACTAGCAGCCCCAGTACAGTCATACTGTATTGAATTATTGGCCTCTATTTAGCTGTGTGTCCGTTGGAGCTTGAGTGTCCATTTAAGCGTAAGTGAGCTGGAGGCCCGCCAAGGTTCTCGGAGGCTCTGGGTACAGAGGGAGACGTGAGCTAATGGCCACCAGCCCCAAGAACAGACAGCTGGAGGACATTGGGGGAGGCGGCAAAGCCCAGCTACAAAGTATTTTCTTATCAATATTAATGCCAAAATAAATATTAATGGAGGCTGCCCGGCACATCATATTTAAATGTGCCTTGTTTTCTTTGTATTTTAACACAAATGGCTGGA
The DNA here is from genome assembly GCA_006410675.1 of Oreotragus oreotragus. NCBI lineage: Eukaryota > Metazoa > Chordata > Mammalia > Artiodactyla > Bovidae > Oreotragus > Oreotragus oreotragus. Next base: position 605,422 of record SJYX01019253.1, read on the forward strand.
AATGACAGTGTGATTTCGCTCTCTCTCTTTCACACTTTCTTTCTTGCTCTGAATCTAAGAAGGAATGTGGAAAAGATCATTAGGTTTGCTCCTACCCATTGTCATAGCAGCAGGATTTCTATAAGGCAAAGGAGGCCAACGAAATGCCAGCTTTCAGAGGTATATGACTTCCAATAAATATATGGTTAGAATAGTAATGTACAGTACCCCAGTTACTGTGATGGGCTCTTTACTGCATTGTGCTACGGCAGTTCAACTGAGAAGTAGCATTTCAGATACAAAGACCCCGATGGGAAATCACATTGTTATATTAGTTTCAAAAAAAAAAAAAAAAAAGTGCTGGTGTGTGGGGACAAAGGGTATATGGGGACTCTACTTTCTACTCAGTTTTGGTGTGAACCTTTGCTCTAAAAAATAAAGTTTATTAATTAAATGAACACACACACAGGAAGCACAGGTGCAGTGGGCATGGTGGGGAAACAAAGAGAGCTAAGTGCCTGAGGCACACTGGGATTGAGCCACACAGAGTCTAAACTGTGAGTGGACTGAAACCGTGCACAGCGTGTGTACAAGGGGCAAGAGAGCGTAAAAAATAAAGTTTATTAATTAAATGAACACACACACAGGAAGCACAGGTGCAGTGGGCATGGTGGGGAAACAAAGAGAGCTAAGTGCCTGAGGCACACTGGGATTGAGCCACACAGAGTCTAAACTGTGAGTGGACTGAAACCGTGCACAGCGTGTGTACAAGGGGCAAGAGAGCGAGAGCCGGGCAGAAGGAACAGGTATGAGAAGGCCTGGGTCTGGTGACTATTCCCAGGGGGCTCGCTATTTATGGGAATAAACCAGGAGGGCTGCGATGCAGGCCTCCAGACTGGGATCCACGGCGAGGGTTCTCAGACATCCGTGCAAGGGAACTGCTTCCAGGAGCAGGAACCAAACGCCCTGGGAAGATGCATGCAGAGTGGGCCGGATGACACAGTGAACAAGAGGGCAACCCTGCCCTCACAAGAGCAAATGCAGCCTTCAGGCCAGGACCAGGAAACAGCCTATGGGGGAACCATGCCTGCGTCACCTCGCCATCAAGCCCACCCTGAGAAAACCGCCTAATCTCTTTCAGTCTTTCTTTCCTGGCCGGCAAAATAGCAAGTGACACCATCCTAAGAACAAGTCACCACTTCACGAGATATTTAGAGGACTAGGTGGGGCAAGAGCAATGAAAGGGGGCTCAGTGGTACAGCCACACACTCAATGCTCTCACACGTGCTCGCTGACTCTCTTCACAGCACAGTGATGTGGGGCTCGCTAGATCCATCTTAGATACAGGGAAGAAAAGTGAGACACAGTGACAATATTTATGATGCTATGTATAAATACTGAATGAAATATGAAGAAAAAAATACCTCATCTTATCACCCATCTGTCCACGTGAACCATTTCCAAAGTAAATCAAAACTTTCATTGAGTTATGAAGCTTTCCTGTACCTCACTCTACCCAAGTTCAAGTAACAGGAATAACAATACTTAAAGCTGTTGTTAGAAACACTGAAATGACGTATGAAAGCACTTGGCCCACAGGCTTCGGTACCTGATGATGATAAGGATGCTTGCTATTATTGCCATTATTAACATAACAACTAGCACTATTTACTTCATAGCACTGTAACTAGAAGGCCCTGGACAGCTAAGCGGCATAGCACAAGGAGGCCTGGACAAAGAGGGTGCTTCACTTCTAATAACCACCACAGATGATGCGGTTAGTAGCTAGTGTCATCTGCAGACTGCATGAGCAGTGGTCTCCCTGCAAAGGGAGGCTCTGTTTCCAAAAGAAAGGCAAAGGGGATTTGAAGTTTGGCTGTCTCTGGCACACTGCTGGGGAGGCGATGCTAAGACACCCTTTGTTTCTCAGCCCGGCCAGCATGGCTTGTGATTTTTGCCCCTCGCCACACGCGGGTTCAACAAGCAGGAACCCCTCTGCAGGGAGAACACACAGCGTTGCCACAACAGGAACCCAGCCATCCTATCTATAGCAACATACCTTCATGTGATGGTAGAAATGGAACTGAGGAGGGAAAAGTCGGTTTAAACTTATATATATGTGTGTGTATACATATATATTTTGATTACTCTATAGATTCGTGTTTCTATATTAGGGTATATGGCTTCCTAAAAACATGAAAAATTGAACTACTTTAATATGAACTGCTAAAGGAAAAATGCTACACGTAATACTGTAATACATTCACATTTAATTATAGCACATAAAATGCCCACATTCTGACGCATCAAAAGCAGCAACAATAAGCGCTTTCAGGTTCTTGTATCACAAGCATGCCTCCATATTTTTAATCCATTAGCTTAGACCCTTCAGCTTTTATCAGTAGTTGTGTGAAACGGGACTAAGGCTTAGTCCTCAATATGTATGATGAATGTCAAATCACATACACTATCATTCGCCAGCAGTCACTCAGACAGCAGAGCTCAGTTGAAATCTACCAGTAATTAGAGTTAACAGTGGCTGTGTTAACAGGGCCCAAGTTAATGGATGTGCTAATTATTTTTGTCTGGCACCTGTTTGGTTTCTAGTTGGGACAAAGATAGATCATAGAACGTTAGTAAGGAGCTCATCGAGTCCAGCCCCCTCATTACACACAGGCAGTTTCAAAGAGGTATGAAAACTGGAAGTGAAGAATAAATGTTCATGAGAAATACTAAGAATATAGTAAAATAAATAAATAAACTACTATGGTGTGAATACTTAAAATTTGCACACAGGATAAAGAGGAGTTTAATGGGGAGACTAAGAAATAATGGATAACTTTAAGACTGGAGTGATTAATAGGAAAGCTCCGTTGGGATCAATCAATACTAAGACCACTTTTCTTCAGTATATTTGTTAACAACTGAGAAGATGGATGAGATGAGAAGTCACTGAATCTGTCGATGACAAAACTGAAAGATTAAGGAAGACACTTTATTTTCTTGGGCTCCAAAATCACTGTAGATGGTGACTACAGCCATGATATTAAGACACTTGTTCCTTGGAAGAAAAGCTATGACAAACCTAAATGGAGTATTAAAAAGCAGAGACATTACTTTGCTAACAAAGGTCCATATAGTCAAAACTACAGTTTTTCCAGTAGTCATGTATGGATGTGAGAGTTGGACCATAAAGAAGCCTGAGTGCCAAAGAATTGATGCTTTTGAACTGTGGTGTTAGAGAAGACTAGAGAGTCCCTTGAATTGCAAGGAGATCAAACCAGTTGATTCTGAAGGAAATCAGTCCCAAATATCCATTGGAAGGACTGATGCTGAAGCTCCAATAATTTGGCGACTTGATGCAAAGAGTCAACTCATTAGAAAAGACCCTGATGTTGGGAAAGTTTGAAGGCAGAAGGGAAGGACATGACAGAGGATGAGATGCTTGGATGGCATCACCAACTCAATGGACATGAGCTTGAGCAAGCTCTGTGAGATGGTGAAAGACAAGAAAGCCTGGCGTGCTGCGCTCCATGGGGTTGCAAAGAGTCGGACTTGGCTGAGTGACTGAACAACAACAAGGAAAACACTGAACTACCACGGCGGGGAGCGGGGGGACTCTAGGGAAACAACATACTAAACCAAAATGAAAAAGAAAAAAAAAAAAGCAAATTTGGATGCATTAGACTCTCAGGAAAAAAAGGATAAGAGAAACTATGCATTATTCAGGAAGAATCTTTTCTGAATATTCAAGGGAAGACTAAATTTGATTAAGGACTCAGATAATTGCTGTGAATAATTTTGTTAATAAATAAGTACACACCGTACTAGTAGATGTTCATTCTCTATAAGATGAAAGGAAGCTGACTTCAGCCATGTTGTAGCTCTTGCTTTTAATGTCCTGTTGCCTCCAGCCTTTGAGAACTTTTCCTTAACTTGTCCGCCCTGCCAGACTCCTCTGCATCCGTTAATATTACTTACCCTGTCCCCCGGCTGCTAATTTGCCCCTAAATGAGACACACAGAACCAAACACAGCTAAAAAGTCTCCAGAGAGGCACCTCCACCTATGCAAGATATTTTGAAGAAACTTGGGACCAACAGAATAGAACCGCTGTTCTCTGAATGACCAAGACAGAAAGGAAAGTGTGAAGTGTTTGGTGCACAGAATGTGTAACTGCCTTATATTTTGAAAATCTGCCTAGAAACTTTAAGTTGTGAGTGAATGTGGAGCCTCCTTAAATTGCTCATAGTCCCAGCAGTCGAATTTGTTCGCAGGGTGGAGCTCTTCCTTCCTTTCTTAACCCTGGTGACCACTGGGTTTGGAAGCCATCTTTCTCTCTTTGTCCCACTGGTGTTGCTGCTGCTGCTAAGTTGCTTCAGTCATGTCTGGCTCTGTGCGACCTCATAGATGGCAGACATCCAAGCTCCCACGTCCCTGGGATTCTCCAGGCAAGAACGCTGGAGTGGGTTGCCATTTCCTTCTCCAATGCATGAAAGTGAAAAGTGAAAGTGAAGTTGCTCAGTCGTAGCCGACTCTTTGCAACCCCATGGACTGCAGCCTTCCAGGCTCCTCCGTCCGTGGGATTTTCCAGGCAGGGGTACTGGAGTGGGGTGCCATCACCTTCTCCATCCACTGGTGTTACTGGTGACTAAAACTCCAAGTATGGCTTCTAACTCAGCACTGTGGGCTCTGACATTAAGAGAAATGTGAAAACATGGGAAGAGAGACATAGCAGTAAGGGTCATTCAGGAATGACTGAGAATCATCCCATGTAACTTGTCCTAATTTGCAGGGAACCCTGTACATTATGGGAGACTCATTTGATTTGATCTCACTTTCACTGCTTCTTCGGGTTCTTTACCGATGCACTAAGGCCCCAGACAGCTGTGAAGGCAGGGCTTCTATAATTTCTGGAGAACATCAGAAATTATTTCTTTGGAGGGCTTCCCTGGTGACTGAATGGGGAAGAACCTGCCTGTCAATGCAGGAGACATGGGTTTGATCCCTGGGTTGGGAAGATCTCTGGGAGGAGGGCATAGAAATCTACTCCAGTATTCTTGACTGGGAAAATCCCATGGACAGAGGAGCCTGGTGGGCTACACTTGATGGGCTTACAAAGAGTTAGACACGATTTAGCAATGAAACAATAATTCCTTTGGATGGGAACCCAAAAGATTAGTCCATTAAGAAAGAGTCAAAAGATAATAGAATTAAAACACTCTCATCTTCTAAACTTCTGGCTATTTCACACAGACACACACACACACACACATATGTATGTATTTCCCTGGAATACCACTTGGATGTGAACCATATTTAGAAGAAAGCTTCTATGTATGCAGAGAGATCACATTAACTTGATTCTTTGTAAGATTTATAAAATTTTGTTCTACTAAATGCCATCATGGAAGTAGAGTCTAAATTATTCCAGTAAGTATGCTTGTTGGAATAGTAATGAACCCTAAGTGACAATCTATATTCCCACAGCCAAATTCCAGCACTTAAGGTCATGTAGATAAACCCTGCTGTGCATAATGTTCAGTCATGGCACTCAGGTGTCAACCTTCCAAAAACGATGTGATATTAGTCATGGACACATGCATGGTGTTATAAAAAAACAACATGGACCACAGTCATGAAAATTCACACATGTACCAGTAGACCCNAGCTCTAGTCAGTCCTTTGTTCTGTGAGCAGGCCTGGCGGTGTCTTAGGTTAAGGCTTTTCGCATGGTAGCTATCCCACAGTTTGGTTTGCTAGCCCAAGTTAGTTCCCTCAGATTGCCCTCGGGGCATTTGTGCCGGGTCCTTACTCTAAGCAATGCAGCCCGTGCCTCCCTGCCCAACCCCTGCTTACTAGCCGCAGGTGCAGGCGTCTGTGCTGCTTCTCTGCTGGGGGAGTTACCATTGGGCATGTAATCTGTGGTTTTTAATTATTTATTTATTTTTCCTCCCGATTATGTTGCCCTCTGTGGTTCCAAGGCGTGCCACAGACTCGGCAGTGAGAGTGTTTCCTGGTGTTTGGCAACTTCTCTCATTTTTAAAACTCCCTTCCTGGGACAGAGCTCCGTCCCTACCTCTTTTGTTTCTTTTTGTCTTCTATATTTTTTCCTACCTCCTTTCGAAGACAATGGTCTGCTTTTCTGGGTGCCTGATGTCCTCTGCCGGCATTCAGAAGTTGTTTTGTGGAATTTACTCAGCATTCANCCCTTCCTGGGACAGAGCTCCGTCCCTACCTCTTTTGTTTCTTTTTGTCTTCTATATTTTTTCCTACCTCCTTTCGAAGACAATGGTCTGCTTTTCTGGGTGCCTGATGTCCTCTGCCGGCATTCAGAAGTTGTTTTGTGGAATTTACTCAGCATTCAAATGTTCTTTTGATGAATTTGTGGGGGAGAAAGTGATCGTCCTGTCCTATTCCTCCACCATCTTAGGACAGCCCTCCTCTTTTTTTCATATCACTAGACAAATGCTCAAACCAGCAAGTAATAAAGGAGATTGGACCCAGTCCACTATTTAATAAAAGTCACTTTTGTCATTTATATGAACAGATCCATGGTTGAAGTTTTAAAACTCTCTATAAGCATCAAAAAGATTTTTGATCTTAGATGCAATTCTAGAATTCTCAGTCACCTTAGTGATGTTCTTCGGGAAATTCTCTGAGGGCATGGGCTTTGTCTGTCTTGTTCACTGTGGTAGGGCCCAGTGCAATGCCAGGCACATGGTAGGACTTCAGTGTTTCTTAAATGAAAGGGTGGATGGATAAATGGGTGGATGGATTAATGGATGGTTGAAAAGAAGGAAGGGAGGAAGGAGAGAGGGTGGCAGAAATCTGTTTTGAGGACTTCCATGTGGAAGGTGTTCACTTTGCTGGAACACTGACTTTTATATTTAAAATGTCTGACCTCTTACTTCAGATACCCAGAGTGGCAGCCACAGGATACTTGCTATTTATGATTTTTAAAATGTTTGAAGCCCATTCCAGGGAGTAAGGGAAGAAGAGCACATCAAAGCTGCCCTGCTCCTTTTTTTGGCTTTAAGTTCAAATGTAGCATTCAAGATGATACAGGTATTTGATTGTGTAGAGTTAATATTCCCCCAGAAGGTAGAAACAGCTGAAGTATAAATAGCTTCTTAAAATTTTTTTTGGTAAATTTATTTAGGAGAATGGCTTCATACAGAAAAGTGCACAAATCTAAAATGAACAGCTCAGTAAATGTTTACAAATTGAACAAACTGTTGTAACTAGCACCCAGATCAAGAAAGGAAACATTACAAGCACTCTAGAGGTCATTCTTCTGCCCTGTTTCAGAGTTTACTCCTCACTATATGGGTAACCACTATAATTTCAAACACCATAGCTTGGGTTTTCCTATTCCAGATATATGTGTGAATGGCTTATTTCACTGACTGTGGTGTTTTCGTGGAGAAGGCAATGGCATCCATCAGATCAAGAAAGGAAACATTACAAGCACTCTAGAGGTCATTCTTCTGCCCTGTTTCAGAGTTTACTCCTCACTATATGGGTAACCACTATAATTTCAAACACCATAGCTTGGGTTTTCCTATTCCAGATATATGTGTGAATGGCTTATTTCACTGACTGTGGTGTTTTCGTGGAGAAGGCAATGGCATCCAACTCCAGTACTCCTGCCTAGAAAATCCCATGGATGGAGGAGCCTGGTAGGCTGCAGTCCATGGGGTCGCTAAGAGTCAGACACGACTAAGTGACTTCCCTTTCACTTTTCACTTTCATGCATTGGAGAAGGAAATGGCAACCCACTCCAGTGTTTTTGACTGGAGAATCCCAGGGACAGGGGAGCCTGGTGGGCTTCTATCTATGGGGTCACACAGAGTCTGACATGACTGAAGTGAGTTAGCAGCAGCAGTGGTGTTTTCAAGGTTTATTCATGTTGTCACATATATCAATTCTCATTTATTCATATTGCTGAGTAACAACATTCCACTGTGCTGTATTTCTGTAAGATTACAGAAAAACCAGAATGAACTTTTTGGCCAACCCAGTATGTATACACTAATTCAGATGTATGTTTTTACTTCTTAGCTATTGTAAACAAAGTTGCTATGAACATTTGGGTACAAGCTTTAGTGTGGACGTATATTTTCAGTTCTCTTGGGTAAATGTCTAGTACTTGCATTGCTGGGCCCTGTAGTAACTGCAGGCTTAACTTTTTGATCAACCACCAAACTTTTCAAAGTGGCTACTCCATTTTATGTTCCTGTCAGTAGTTTGTAAGAATTCTATCTGCTCCAGATCCTTCTCAGCCCTTGGTATAGTCAGTCTTAATTTTTAGCTATTCTGATGGGAAATCTACGTTTTCTGCCCTGTAGTAACTGCAGGCTTAACTTTTTGATCAACCACCAAACTTTTCAAAGTGGCTACTCCATTTTATGTTCCTGTCAGTAGTTTGTAAGAATTCTATCTGCTCCAGATCCTTCTCAGCCCTTGGTATAGTCAGTCTTAATTTTTAGCTATTCTGATGGGAAATCTATGTTTTCTTCTCCATGGGTTTTGATGTCTTGTTATACTCAGAACATAATTCAAAAGCTGACTTCTATAGATTACCTGATCTTTAGGTCATTTCCTAACAAAGGCATTAATTGGAACAACTAACCTTTCCTTCTCTTTTGTGAAAAATATGGAAAAAGCCTTCAAGGTTTGGCTCAGTTGCTTCTTCTACCAGAAAGCCTTTCCTGAGTCCTCTTCACCCAGTCTACATGTGTTGACTTCCCTCTGAAGGCTCATTTTCTTTTTGTGTCTTTCAGCAGAGCCCCAACACAAAGTAGGTGCCTAAATACACCTTTGTTGAAACTCTATTCTACTGGGTTGGCCAAGAAGTTAATTTTGAACTTGGCCAAATGAACTTTTTGGCCAACCCAACACACCCAATTATCTCAAAGAATCTTTGTGCCAAAGTTTTAGAAGTGACTTAGATGTCATCTGCCCAATCTTATCACTTTATTGGTAAGAAACTTGAAACTCAGAAAGATGAATGGGCATAGCCAGACAATCAGAGCCTACTGGGAATGTCTCCTGACTCCTATTCCAGGGTTCTTTCTACCTACCCAGACAAGCTCCTTCCTGCATCTTTGCTTCTCTTCTGTCATTAATTCTCAGAGATAGAAATTCATCTTTGGCAGGAAAAAACCCTGTACATTTCCAGGGCTTAAATTGAAAGTTAAAGAAACAAACCTCTTATGATCATGGAAACTGCATTATTCAGCACTGAAAACTACCGTCAGTTAAACCAGAGAAAGGAAACTTAAAGTGACTTTTCAGCAAATACAGTTTTTAATGATACACATATAATATCTTGTTTTGTTTTGTACTCTGATCATGATTAAGAATTTCAAATAGCTCAGGAAGAATTAAGAAGATTTACACCCATATTATTACTCATAACCACTTAGAGCAAAGAAAGAAATCTTTTTAAAAGATGTTTATTGCTTTCATACCAAATGAGAATCTGAATTAAAATGATTCCCAGCACAATCTTTTGAGTTGAAAATACATTCAGCAGTTTTCAGAATCCCTTGTAATAACAACAATGCTCTGTAATTTCATGGAGTTTGTAGTTTTTCAAAGGAAGTTAGGGGAAGATGCTATAAACATGAACTTCCTAATCTCCATCATGCAGTGACTGCCCTGGGCCAATCTTGTTAACACCTGCTCCTCAGGTGGAGAGTTTAACACTCTTCCTGGCTGTCCAGGTTTCAAGATTTGACTCCGTGGTTCACTGCGAATTTACTTCAAATGTAAGAACCTTGGTTCTTCAGTAATTATCTGACCCTCAGTTCCTGGACTGTAAAATGTGATGATCTTGTACCCATTTCAGAGAAATAATGTATGGCAAGCACCTTGTTCTTAGTAGATCTTCTTCATATGGTAGCTACTGTTAGATCCCTGCTGGAGAAGGGCTTTGTGGATTCTCTAACCCAAAATATCCCAAACTCATTCATTCACTTATTCATTTTTTGAGAATAGATTGACAGCTTCCTATTCCTGTAGTGGGGGTGAGGGGCATGCAAATAAATTTCCCACATTTAAGCATCTCACATTCTGTATTGTTTTTAGCTCATTGATTTCTATAAATAACAATTATTACCAGTGCTAAGCTCTAACATACTCAAGGCTAACAATGTTGGAAAGAATATTTCACTCAAAAAACCAGTATATCACACATCATAAAAAGATAAGAACTGATGGATAAGCTAAAGTATCTCCTTCTGTCTAAGTAAATGTTAGAAATAAGCTTCAGGCACTTATGATTTATACTAGCTCCTGGATCTGGAAGACCTCATTGCTCGATTAATGGTCTAAAACAGGCAAAAAAATATAGGCTGATTTTGTTTGTTTGTTTTTAAGTCAGAAACACTTTCAGAATGGGTCTGAAATCAGTCATGTGCTTAATCTGGAACTCTCAGAAAACAGTGCTGACTTCTGTTTTCTGGAGCAAATGCAGAGCAAGAGAAGCTGCCAGGAAGGCTGCAAGGGCTGGAACATGCCCTTCGACCTGGAGTCAGGAGACCTTGTCTCTCACTCCAGATCAATCACTGCTTTAGACTGGGACCCTGCACTTGTCACCTTGATGTTGTGAGCTTCACAAGCTCACCTTGATGTTGTGGAAATTCTCTATCCAGGCAAAACTCTTAATTATAAACTACATCCTGTAGATTTATAGGGTTCCACAGAGGTGCTTCGGGGAAGGCAATGGCACCCCACCCCAGTACTCTTGCCTGGAAAATCCAATGGACGGAGTAGCCTGGTGGGCTGCAGTCCATGGGGTCGCTAACAGTTGGACAGACTGAGCGACTTCACTTTCACTTTTCTCTTTCATGCATTGGAGAAGGAAATGGCAACCCACTCCAGTATTCTTGCCTGGAGAATCCCAGGGACGGGGGAGCCTGGTGGGCTGCCGTCTATGGGCTCACACAGAGTCGGACAAGACTGAAGTGACTTAGCAGCAGCAGCAGCACAGAGGTGCTTCAGGGATCACTGAAGGAGGCATTCGGAGACCTTAGTCCTCACCCCCAAGCCAAGTATACAGGAGATCTCTTATCAGGGTTGCATTTGAATAAAGGGTTCCATTCCAAGTCCTGAGTAAAGCTGCCGGCCACTAGGCCAAGTGATCCTCAGAGTTCTTTGGTTCTAAGTAACCAACGTGATTCTGAGTAACCAAAGTGGACATCTGATTTTAAAATTACTGATACGTTAGCCAGTCCTTAGCCTACAATGAGGGTGGCAATCAATTTACCTACTGTACTACCCAGGTACATCCCAGACCTAGATTGTTTGATTTTGTGATGATTCAGAATCATCACAGGAAGATTGAATTAGACAGTGTCATCTTACTCTCACTCATTTTTATCTCTGTGTTGTATATTTCATGGGGCTCTAAGTATACTTCATGGGTCTCTGATAACTAGAATGTTCAATTGATCCATCAGTGCCATTCATCAGCTATGCTGACCATCACTAAATTTATTGAAGCAGACAGTGAACAATTTGAATTTGGGGCAGTGTTTCTCACACTTACATAGATGATGTCATAAGGAAGAGCCAGCAACAAGATGTGTGTGTGAGTGTTGGTCAATTGTTTTTATAGACGTATAGTAAAGGCTGATGGATTTGAGGCATCGAGTTATTTCAGGCAGTCTGCATTCACTGTTACTGAAAATTGTTCTTTGAAGCAATTCTATTTCCAAGTGACTAAAAAACACAGCCATGAAAGCAGAAATCTAGATTCTGTCAGGATACACCAAGCATCTCCAAGAAAATAAACTGGAGGTGTATTGCACATTCCGGTTTAAAATGTGGCCTCCTTCTGAGTGACAGTAGTGCTATTAATGTCCTTTTACTTCAGGGAGAGAACTTTGTGGCACTATTGATGCTTTTATGTGCATTACTCTGTTTATTTTCAGAGTGTTTATCCATTTACCTCTTCATTCTTTCATTTTTGCTTCACCTTCTTTCTCTCTAGGCTCCAGTGCTTTTGAAATTTGACTGCATCCATGGATTCTTGGAATCTGAAATAAGTGACAGGATGCCTGTTGCTACAGAGCCAGGTTCTGTGGTAGACACTGCTGTAATACAGGGATGATGAGCTGCTCTTGTTAGTACGTTACTGCATTTTGTAGGGTTATGTTTTGAGGGATTATCACTCTAGGTGAGGCACTTGTTTAAGACTAGTGAAAGAATCAATGATTGAATCCAAGAAGGAGGTTGGGGAGAAGACTTGAAGGGCATGGATCCTCTTAAGTCCTTCTTTGGCATGTCTAATCTTCCTATATCATGTTAATTTGTTCACATATCTCTCTCTCTCTCTTTTTTTTAGTTTTACTTTTTTTTTTAATTTTAATTTTTACTTTATTTTACTTTACAGTACTGTATTGGTTTTGGCATACATTGACATGAATCCGCCACAGGTGTACATGAACTCCCAAACGTGAACCCCCCTCCCACCTCCCACCCTACATGTATCTCTTCTTTATTAAAATGATTGCTGTGAGAGCAGGTTTTGGACTCTTGTGGGATTTCTGGGGTTTAGCACACTGCCTATAGAATTGGCTATGTGCATTATATTCAGTGCATGAGAGAAGGAGATTAGAGCCATAAATTGGGAGGGACTGTCCTAGAAAAGCAAAATATGGTGAAGATATAGTACTGTGTATTACTTGATATTTTCATTGATCTCAAGGATGAGGAAAATTTTAATGATTGAGCTTTGAACTGCAAGAGGTAAAGATTTGACTCCCTCCCAAATATTCATTCCAGTCTTACTCCAAAGGTAGCCCAGATTGTTCTCCTGACTACCCAATACACAAATGCACTTATCCCAGAGATCAGAAGAAATGCCATGGAATTCCAAAACTTACTGCCATCTGTGCCACAAATGGCCAAATTATGAGGAGTCGTTTAGTCAGCAAGATAGAAATAGCATCTGCATAGGCAGACAACAAACTCAGACATCTTCCCTCTGAGATCCAGCTGCCATTCTGACTGATGGCAAGCTCCCAGCCCCGCAAATCCTAGAATTGCAGAGCAGAGGCACTCTACCCAAGTCAGAGACTAGAAAAGGCAGGGGTTGCACCTAAGCCACTTTTTTGACACTCTTAGACAAATAGATTCCTATTAATTCATTCGTCTCTTGGACTCAGGTTGAGTGGAGAGAGAGAAGTGAGAGAGAAGTATGAGTAACACTTTAAAAAACTGAGTTTATTCCAAGAATGCAAGGCTGGTTCAACAATTGGAAATCTATCAGTGTGACAGATTTGAAACAGAAAAACCATGTCATTGATAGATACAGAAAAAAGAAAGTACTTTTGAGTTTTAAAAATCATGAATGAATGCTCAATTTTAAGTAAACAAGAATAAAAAGCTACTTCTTTAACATGATATCATGTATTTATTATAAACCAATAATGAACATCATAATAAATGGAGAAATACAAATGGCATTTCCATAAAAAACAGGAACAAGACAGGGATTCCCACATCATTGCTACTATTCAACATTGTTTTAGAGATACTCATAGTATATATGAAGGAAAAGAAATTAGCTTTATAGACAGGAAAAGTGACAATTATTTGAATACAATATCAGTATATATGAAAACCAGAAGTTAGATGATAAAATCTCTAGAATGAACAAGAATTTAATATGGTGACTTGATGCAAAATAACTATAAAAATCAATTTATTTTTACTTATAATAGCACCAACTAGGTCAAAATAAAACAAAATCTTGTTTACAGTAAGATGTAACTAAATCATCTAGGAACAAAATTAATTAGATTCAATCTATGTGAAAAGCTATTACATTTTATGTAATGGCAGAATGCAATATCTATTCAAAGTGAGAGAGATATCATGCCCCTGTATGGAAAGAATTATTATCTTAAATACTTAAGATTTTTTTTTTAACTTGAGGTGATGATTCTGGAATTCATGTGGAAGAATAAATACGCTAGCATTGATAAGGAAATCTTGAAGGAAAAAAAGTGTGAAGGGAAAGTTCTCCTGTCAGAAAATAACAAATCAGTATGATATTGACCCAAATTGGACAAAGAAATAAACAGATTGAAAGGTTATTGCTGAACAAAAAGATGCCGGGATTCTTGGCCTCTAGAGGAGAAGAATTCAATCTGGGGCCAGAGACAAGGTTTGATCGCTCAGAGCTTTTGTGTAATAAAGTTTTATTAAAGTATAAAGGAGATAGAGAAAGCTTCTGACATAGGCATCAAAAGGGGGCAGAAAGAGTACCCCCCTGCTAGTCTTCAGCTGGATGTTATATAGTCACTAGCAGTCTGTTAATGAAAGAAAGGAATGTCTTAAATCTCAGAATGGTACCAGGCCCCTCATCCATAAGATGCATTTTGGGATAATCTTGGCACCAGATGATTCATCCTGGGCCATAAAATGATTGACTTGAATCTTATAGAAGGTCAGATTACCATACAAATAGTTTCATTTACATAGATTAGGGGAACAATATCTGAGTATAACATACTGGTTTGTCAAGTAGGTTCTGAGCCATTAGGTGGAACCGACTTGAAAACAGAGTTTGGGGTAAAAGCATAGTACATTAACATAGCTTAAGACGAACATTTCCATAAGAAAAATGCATTGGCTAACTCAAGGTTTGAGAATAGTTAACTTCAGGTGAAACCAGGTGTCATTATGGCAACACAGTATTTTCAGAGAAACCTCCTTTTAAATTTGTATAGAGAAGGGGAAAAAAAAATCAATGGTTTGTTCCCTCCTGCCACTTAAGAGAGATAAAAATGTCTGACACTTGCAGCCTATTTCCTCCATTTGGAAACCCCGGGCCTTCCTGCCTGTTACCCTCTCAAGATCAGAGTGGAAGTTATAGATACAAGTAAATGTGTGTGTGCATGTGCCAGGTTGTTTCAGTTGTCCCTAACTCTTTGCGACCCCATGGACTGTAACCTGCCAGGTTCCTCTGTCCATGGGATTCTCCGGACAGGAATACTGGAGTGAGCTGCCATTTTCTTCTCCAGGGGATCTTCTCAACCCAGAGATCAAACCTACTTCTCTTAAGTCTCGTGCATTGGCAGGTGGGTTCTTTATCACAAGTTATATATGGGAGCCTGCTAATGCTAAAGGACTTACTGAAGTCAAAAGGAAAGACTGGCTTTTTGTTTTTATTTTTATTAAAAAAAGTCTAATTATTTTGTAATTTAGGGAGATACCATACATACCATACAATTCACCCATTTAAAGTATACAGTTTGGTGGTTTTATTAGTAAGTCTATATAGAGAGTTGTGCTACTACATCATAGTCAAGTTTAGAACAAGAAACCCCCTGCTGCTGCTAAGTTGCTTCAATCGTGTCCGACTCTGTGCGACCCCATAGACAGTAGCCCACTAGGCTCTTTTGTCTCTGGGATTCTCCAGGCAAGAATACTGGAGTGGGTTGCCATTTCCTTCTCCAGTGCATGAGAGTGAAAAGTGAAAGTGAAGTCGCTCAGTCATGCCCGACTCTTAGCGACCCCATGGACTGTAGCCTACCAGGCTCCTCTGTCCATGGGATTTTCCAGGGAAGAGTACTGGAGTGGGGAGCAAATTTCTTCTCAACCCGCACCCCACCCCAGAGTTAGATAACCACTATTCTAACTGATAGTGGTTTTGTATCTCTTACTGATACGCATTTTCTAGACATTTCATTCTTATGAATGAAATGATATAATTTTTTGTGACTGCCTTCACTTAACATAATGTTTTCAAGGTTTATTCACGTGGTAGTGTTGTAGGAAAGGAAATCCCTTCCAGGGCCTGAAACTGGGCTCTTGTCTAACACTCGGAAATGAATTGTCTGAGGAAACACATCTGCTGACAAAATAAGAGATTTTATTGGGAAAAGGCACCCAGGTGGAGAGCAGTAGGGTAAGGGAACCCAGGAGAACAGCTCTGCCACAGCGGTTTTATGGTGATGGGATTAGTTTCCGGGTTGTCCTTAGCCAATCATTTTGACTCAGAGTCCTTTCTGGTGGTGCACACCTTGTTCAGCCAAGATGAATGTCAGAGAGAAGGATTCTGGGAGGTGGTTGGACATGTGGTGTCTCCTTTTGATCTTTCCCGAATTCTTCTGGTTGGTGGTAGCTTATTAGCATGATCCTTAGTAGGATCTCCTGTCATAAAACAACTCATGCAACTATGGCAGTTTCAGTCAGTATGCTTCCCCTAACAAGATTTCATACTCAAGATACTTCTTGGGAATTGGGGTGGAGGTCTCTTTTTTTGGTAACTTATTTCTGTTGTGCATGGGCGCAGGCCTGCCTAACAGAGCAGAAGTCTTTCTCTACCTGATCTAAGTCAAGATATTTTTTTCCCTGAAACCAGAAGGCGATGGCACCCCACTCCAGTACTCTTGCCTGGAAAATCCCATGGACAGAGGAGCCTGGAAGGCTGCAGTCCATGGGGTCACTAAGAGTCAGGCACGACTGAGCGACTTCCCTTTCACTTTTCACTTTCATGCATTGGAGAAGGAAATGGCAACCCACTCCAGTGTTCTTGCCTGGAGAATCCCAGGGACAGGGGAGCCTGGTGGGCTGCTGTCTATGGGGTCGCACAGAGTCGGACACGACTGAAGCGACTTAGCAGCAGCAGCATTCACCCTTGTAATAACAGCAATTTAGTTTGAAACTGTTGGCTCCTCTCAGAGATGAAATAGAAAAGGATCAAACAGGAGACCTAACAGAATGGTCATCACTGGTCCCCAGAAACAGGAGGCAACATTTGGGGTGAGGGCTGTAGGTTTTGTGACTTTTTTTTTTTTTTTTGATTGATTGGTGGTGAAGAAACAGAACTATGCTCCAGGAATCTTGTGTTTAGTCTGAAGGTACCATCTTCCACCTGGGTGGGGGCTCAAGTTCTGTAGAACTCAAAGAAATTGTTATGCATATTTCTTTGAGTAGGAACCAGGACCTATCTCAAGGCTGTACCACCATTTGATTGTTTCTCCTCTGTTTCTGTATCCCCTCCCTTCCCTGATTAGCAATTGTTTGAATCCACCCTTTGGAACTCAGGGAAGGTCAAGGAGGCTGAATGCAGCCTGTATCTTACAGATAAGAAATGGAGAACATACAACAGATCTGTACTCCAAAGCCCCACAGAGTCCTGCTCAGTTTTAATTTAGGGAACAGGATAACTATGACTGTGATAACTTTCTGTCAAAATGCGGCATAGGACTGCCTCAGCTTGAAGAATAGACACTGAATTGGAAGTATTTCTGAGTTTCAAGTCCTAAGTATGAGCCTTGTGTGATTAAAATCTCAATCTCTTTGTCTTCCATTTTGTTGTAACAGACCCAATTAGAAGTAGCTGGAGGAGGGATAACTGGAATTTTAATAGACAAAATAAATATCTTTTTTTTTTTAGAAGAATAGGCCTGAAACCCTGTCTGGACCTGGCACTTTGGGGAGACTTGTAGCCAGGTAGCCAGTTGCCTACTTTTATAAAAAGTAGGGCTGCAGTTACTAGCTTCCAGCAGACATTGTTTTGAGAATGGTGGCACCTAAGCCTGACACGACTCAGAAAACTCAAGTGTTTAGCAATACAATGTCTAATCTGAAATTACATCCATAGTATCACCTAGTTATTTTTCAGGATGTCTGAACCATAGCTACTCTACTTTTACTTTTAATTGTAAAAAAATTTTTTAATAGCCAAAGCACATGTCACCATTAATGATGTCAGTGTTTTTTTAGGTATGAGAAGATGCAAGAATTGGAACTTGTAAAATCTTCTCTTGAAAAGATCTAACTATCTGAAGGCCTGTTTTGCCAGTTTTTTCCAGAGCACAGAGTGTCTCATTCCTGATTTTCACCCTGAACTCCTTTCAGGGGCACTGAAAGCCAGCAGTTGCAGTGACCATGATTTAATCTTTGTAGATGTAGATGGCAAGCATCAGTCTTCAGTTGGCAGAGCCCCTTTTTGTTCATAAATTTGACCATGATTTTGAGGGGGGCATTTCATGACCATTTTATCTCATGGTGTTGAGAATGCCCATTCTCAGGTTTGGCAAAGATTTTGTTGACAGCCCACTCAATGTGCTGTTACTGGACTAGGCCATAAAACAGTATCCAGAATTTTCTGGACCACCTGTCTTACTAGCCTCTTGGTCCAGGAAAATATTTTATCTTGTTGCTTTTTTTCACATCTAGAGTTATACTATTACCATCATCGATCTCATATGGGACTATACATTATTTTATTAGAGGCCTCAGACACACATTTGGCAGTGTAAGAAACACCAATTTTGTAAAACAGGTGAAATACAAATAACATAGTCAGCAGTATTAGTAAAGTCACAAGTAAGACTTAAGAGCTTCTATTAGATGTAGCCTAGTATATCTCAGGTCATCTGACTTTGTCTGCTCTGTAGAATCTTTATCTTCCAGGGAAATTATATATTGGCACCACTGTCTATAAGGCACATAGCCCAGTTTTCTAGTGTTACTAGACTGATTATCTTTAGTATGATTTAATTGTTTCCAACAGAGAGGAGACTTTAAACCTAAATTATCATAGCCTGGTGTTATCTATATAAATGCATCTCATAATTGTGGGAGATTTTTTATTTTTTTGTTGAAACTTTTTTTGTTGCTCTGATTGAGCTTGAGTAATAGAAAAAAATGCTCAAATTTATTGCCAGAGTCAGAGCAGGCATTATTAATTGGCCCAGTGAGGGGATCCCATCTAGTAATATCACAGTGACCTGAATATGACTATAATTTTTTATTTAAGTAAATTTTTTCAGGGCCAACCAGTTAGAGTCTTGTAGTAGAGAATTTTATCAAGGTAACCCAGAACTAGACACAGGTAATTGGCCACAAACCCAACAATTGGATTGATTTCTAAAACTAGCATAGATAGAAAAGCATTTGATTTATATGTAAAGGTCTAAGAAGTCAAGAAAACATTATAAATGATCATACGAATCAGCTCCAGCATCTTGGACAAGCTGTCTATCTCTGATGTCGTTGTCTTCTCATCCTGGTGTAGTGTAGCTTCTCCTGATAAAAAAGTCCTTTCATCCAGGTTGGAGACAATCCCTTAAATTATCTTTTTTCAGTCCTGGTTGTAGGTCATGAGGCATCTGATCTTCAACCAAAGATAGATTACTGAGATAAGCTTCAGAAACAAACTTAGGGTGTTCTTTAAGAATTCAATTAAATTTTACATTAATATCACATAACAGCAAAGAACTATCTAAGAAATGAGTCCTACAACCTCCATTAACAAACTGGGATTTAACATTTATTGAAACATCTTTTTTCCCCTAAAATTACCCTCATTTTTATCAAATATAACCAAATTAAGGCTAGCTTGTTTCCAAAATAGGTCTGTTCTCCCTAATTTTGGTCTTATGATTTATATAACCATAATTGATCATTGAGTAATAGAAAAAAAGCTCAAATTTATTGCCAGAGTCAGAGCAGGCATTATTAATTGGCCTGAGGGAAAATCCAAATCTGACCAGCAAACACGTGATTGCCTGCTCCTTTAAACCTGAAATAAAGACTGGAAAATGCATAACATCAAAGAATTTGTCACCAGCAGAACCATATATGAGAAAAGTCAAAATAATGTAAAGGAAGTCAGTCCTTCAGGTCAAAACAAAATGGTACCACACAGAGGTCTGGATCTACAGTAAAGAGTGAAGAGCAACAGTAGTGGTAAGTATATTGGGAAATCATACAAAGACATTTACCTCACTATATACCTCCCTTTAACAGACAGTTGATGGCTTTATTTTGCTGAAACATTTACAGAATCTCAGACTGAATTTTGAAATAAAACAGGGCTGGGAAACTCACACCAAAAGCTTATCACAGATTTTGCCTAACAAATCTAGGTGAATTCTTCCCTGTTTTAAGTTCTCAAAAATTCTTTGAGATTTTTGTACCTGTTAAGTGAGATGACCTTTCTAGCTCATTGGATAAACTTACTGGAAACCTAAGAGTTTTAAATTTCTGGAGGAGTCAGATAAGGAGAAAATATAATTGTTTTGTTTATAACATATAATTTTACCAAAGTGTCATAATTAGCTTGAGAGGAAGGTTTTCCCTACTCTTGGAAAACATGAGATTCAAACTGGTAATTTTTTAGATAGAAACCATAAAAGTTATAAGCATATTTGCTGGTTCATTCAGTCCTTTTGTTAATTTTTGTGAAGTCATCAGGTTTTCCATTGGAATACCAGGACATATCAGAGTATTAAGAACTCCATATAATTTCCAGGATATCTGTATTAGTAATTTTACCATACATTATAACATGAATGGATTTATTACTCATTTGATAATCTTTTTCATGTAATTTAGCCAACCAAATAAACACAGTTTAATATCTCTTTTTTGGGATGTTTCAGGGGCCCTCTGAAGCACACCAAAGTTAGCTAAATATCAAAATAACTTCAAAAGAATTCTTTTTAGGAAGTTTTATCGAAAAGATCAATTAAAAGGGTTTAGAACATTTGGTCAGATTTAGTCAGTGTTGATGGGTGTATCATTTAGCTTGTTGATATGTCACAATAGTTGTAAATACTAAGGCTCAAGGTCTAGTGAAAGTCAGCTTCGCCATCTTGGACCTCAGTTCAGTTCAGTCGCTCAGTCGTGTCCGACTCTTTGCGACCCCATGAATCGCAACACGCCAGGCCTCCCTATCCATCACCATCTCCCGGAGTTCACTCAGACTCACGTCCATCGAGTCCGTGATGCCATCCAGCCATCTCATCCTCTGTCGTCCCCTTCTCCTCCTGCCCCTAATCCCTCCCAGCATCAGAGTCTTTTCCAATGAGTCAACTCTTCGCATGAGGTGGCCAAAGTACTGGAGTTTCAGCTTCAGCATCATTCCTTCCAAAGAAATCCCAGAGTTGATCTCCTTCAGAATGGACTGGTTGGATCTCCTTGCAGTCCAGGGGACTCTCAAGAGTCTTCTCCAACACCACAGTTCAAAAGCATCGATTCTTCGGCGCTCAGCTTTCTTCACAGTCCAACTTTCACATCCATACATGACCACAGGAAAAACCATAGCCTTGACTAGGTGGACCTTAGTCGGCAAAGTAATGTCTCTGCTTTTGAATATACTATCCAGGTNATTCTTCGGCGCTCAGCTTTCTTCACAGTCCAACTTTCACATCCATACATGACGATAGGAAAAACCATAGCCTTGACTGGGTGGACCTTAGTCGGCAAAATAATGTCTCTGCTTTTGAATATACTATCCAGGTTGGTCATAACTTTTCTTCCAAGGAGTAAGCATCTTTTAATTTCATGGCTGCAGTCACCATCTGCAGTGATTTTGGAGCCCCAAAAAATAAAGTCTGACACTGTTTCCACTGTTTCCCCATCTATTTCCCATGAAGTGATGGGACCGGATGCCATGATCTTCGTTTTCTGAATGTTGAGCCTTAAGCCAACTTTTTCGCTCTCCTCCTTCACTTTCATCAAGAGGCTCTTTAGTTCCTCTTCACTTTCTGCCATAAGGGTAGTGTCATCTGCATATTGGTATTTCTCCTGGCAATCTTGATTCCAGCTTGTGTTTCTTCCAGTCCAGCGTTTCTCATGATGTACTCTGCGTATAAGTTAAATAAGCAGGGTGACAATATACAGCCTTGATGTGCTCCTTTTCCTATTTTGAACCAGTCTGTTGTTCCATAGGATAACCCTAATCCTACATTTATCCAGCATGCTGATTCTGAGCAGAAAGGTACAGAAAAAACTGAATCTCCACTACTTAATGCACTTTGAAAGAATTTTGGTAAAATATACATAATATAAAATTTATCTTTTAAAACATTTTGAAGTGTACAATTCACAATGTCGTGCAACTATCCATCTCTGTCAGTTCCTTAATATTTTCATCACCCCAAAAGAAAACCTCATACCCATTAAGCCAGTACCCCTTTATTCCTTCCTTCCAACACCTGGCATCCACTAATCTATTTTCTTTCTATGAATTTGCTTGTTCTGGGAATTTGAGGAATCATACAGTATGGTGCTCTCTGTGTCTGGCTTCTTTCACTTAGCATAATGTTTTCAAGGATTCGCTTGTGTTCTAGCATGTATTGCTATTTTATTGCTTTCTATGGCTGAAAAATTTGCCAGTGTATAGTCATACTATGTGCTTTCTAGATAGCTAAGCTGGTAAAGAATCCACATGCAATGGAGGAGACCCTGGTTCGATTCCTGGGTCAGAAAGATACCCTGGAGAAGAAAATGGCACTTTCCATTTATGTTTCCAAGAATAGCCTGGAGAATCCCCATGGACTGGAGCCGGCAGTCCATGGGCCCTCAAAAGTTGGACACGACTGAGCAACTAAGGACAGCACAACACAGACTACATTTGGTTATTCATTTATCCATTGATGGAAATTTGGGTTATTTCTACCTTTTGGCTGTTGTGAATAGTGCTGCTATGATCTTTTATTTTCAAGAATTTGTTTGAATACCTGCTCTTGATTCTTTGGGGGTAGATTACCGGAGAGTAGAATCTCTGATGATATGGTAATTTTATGTTTAACTTGTTGAGAATCCCCCAAACTGTTTTCTACACTTGTGGCTTTTCAATATTAATGAGCTCTTCCTGACTACACAATGTAGCCCGATGCATGTACACTACCAGTTAGGTAACTTACTTCTCTTCTTAGAGTAGGGTAAGTCACAGGTGGGTAACAGCCAGGGCTATTACTCCAGCTGAAGTCTCTTCACGTATACACATCAGATGAGGGCATGTAGCACACATCCCCAAAGATGACACACAGCTGAGAGGAATAACTGTCCCAAGCTGATTGAGGACCAGGGAGTAATGTGCCAGGGAGTCTGACAAGCGTTGTAAATATACAGAAACAAGGAAAATTTTCAGTCTTCCATAGGCTCAGATTGTAAAAGCTGCATGTAGATTTTTAGAAATAATGCACTAATCAGAATCCGTAATACATTTAAAAAAACCTAATCGTCTGAAATTCAGATTTAACATTATAATGGTGATGTCTTTCAATGATAAGTGAACTCACTCTTTCATTACATCAGTTCATAAAATATTTAAAAGGCCTTGTCTAAAAAATTACACATAATTCAGTTGAGACAAGCACTGCACAGAATTGAATAAATTACAGTGGATCATCTATCTATTAAAAATAATGTTTAAGTTAAGAAATCAAAAGGAATCATTAGCTGTACTTTATTATTAAAATATTTTTACATATGTAGATGTTACTAGGTAGGTGACATACACTGCAGTAATTATATTTGACAGTTTCAGTTTACAACTGAGAATTGATCATCCTTGTGTAATACATGCGTGGTTCCATCCCTAAACTCTCAAGTTCAGGTACCAACAATGAGCTGATTATATCTTCACTAACTGCACTAAACCACTGCCTGGGATATTATAGGACCACAGCTCTCCATTCTTGGAATGACTTGTGGTCCAAATGACTCATTTATTATGGATCTGCCTCCAAATACGCAAACCTGTGTTCTGCATGATTGGTTGCTGCATTATTATGAACCACAGAGAGTATCCATCTCTTGCTAAGAATAACAGCACTTTTATATAAATAGAGCATAGCTCAGGCTTTTCAAATGGAAACAGACACAGATAAGAGTGTTTACATTATCTCTGTGTGTAAATTTCATTTAAACTCTTGGGTACTATAGACATGCCCATTCTTCTAGCTAATGGCTAAATGCCCTATATGGTCAAATACTATGATGGAATATTCTGACAGATCTGCAGTTTTACTCATGTGCTCGAATCATTCAGGCCGTTTCCTCTCCCTGACAGGCTACTAAACACATAAATAGTTTTTGAGTGTTTTTGACAGAAGAATGGGCATCATTTTCTCTGTAGAGAAAAGCTGCTTTTGGGCTTTGCTATCTAAGATTTCCAAAAATCATACTAGTGCATTTTCTATGTTGTTCTTCCACAATCATTGAGTATTATGATTTTTTTTTTTAAACCGAATCCACCTAAAACCAGGTTCCTGGGTGAATTTATGATTAACTTCTCTATCCAAAACTTTATTCCTTTTCTTGTCCCATCCTTTTTCCTCTTAGGACTAAGAAATATTGAAAAAAAAAGAGAGGGTTGGAAACCAAGAAGGACCTTGTGGGACCTTCTCAGAGAAACCCCTCTATGTTTCCTGCTTCTTGTTTGGCCCTCCCAGCTTTGCAAGTAGCAGACTCAAGCAGTAATGATGAGAGCAATACAGTCATAGAACTCCTAGTTCCTCCTGAATGAATATAGTTGATAATCTGATGTATTATCTCTGAGTCATTCTGCATTAACTAAAACCTCCACCAACGTGGAGGACATGACTACATGTTGACCACAAGCTCATAGATCCCAGACCAGTTAGAAGCAGAAAGTTGAGATTCTCAAAATATCACCCTGTTACCTCACCACCAGTCAATGAGGAGAATGTTGACAAGCTGATCACACACCCCTGACCCTCATAATGTTGCCTTTAAAAACCCTTGCCTGAAAGCCATCAGAGAGTTTGGGTCTCTTGAACATTAGCTGCCCATTGTCTTCACTTGGTGCCCTGCAAATAAAAACTGTACTTTCCTTTACCAAAAGTCAGTTTTAGTAGATTGGTTTTGCTGCATGTCAGGTGGGTAAACCTGACTTAGGTTAGTAACATTTAGTTCAAATGCTTGCTTTCACATTAAATAAAAAATCAAAATTGGTGTGATTAGTGTGATTAAAAATATCCATTAGGGTTAGTTGAAAAAGTTAGGAACAATTGCAACTAGAATACAGAATCAAAGTTACCTAAGCAACTGAGTTCTATTAACATATTGGGGTTTACTTGAAAGAGCAAAGCTAAAAGGTGGCCAGTCACAGGGCTAAAAATACACTAAGTGCTTAGTCAATGTGAGTTAAATGGATGAATAGATGTAATTAATTAAAAAGGAAGGTCATCCAGGATATAATTTAAGGTGTCAGTGGGAGAAGTCTGTCCTACCAAAGAGACTCAGATGGAAATTCTGTTCCAACCAGCTCACCACATATGAGCATCAGTGCTTTTCTGTGCACCTTCTAATCCTAGCTAATCCTCTCAAGAGTGCAGTCTTATTCATTTAAATGTGTTATAATAGAAAACAGATCCGCTTGTTCTGTTCCACATAATAGGAGATTTAAAAGAAACCTTTGTTGTGTCAGCATGCACGTTGTATTGGTCTACTGAAGGTTGTCTGAGCTTCTGTTTTGTTAGTCAAGTCTTGATCTCCCCTCCCAGTCTCCCAACCCCTCCAGGGGTTTGATTCTTAAATGTCCTTTGATATTGCCAATCTAATCTATGTTCTCTTCCCTGCTGTTGAACACCTCTGTTGCCCTCCATATCTAAATTTCTAGCCCCTCACACAAGAAATGCTTCAGTGACCTGAATTCCTTATTTTGTGAGTCTCTTAGTTAACCTGTGGAGAAGGCAATGGCACCCCACTCCAGTACTCTTGCCTGGAAAGTCCCATGGACGGAGGAGCCTGGTGGGCTGCAGTCCATGGGGTTGCGAAGAGTCGAACACGACTGAGCGACTTCCCTTTCACTTTTCACTTTCGTGCA
Source organism: Oreotragus oreotragus (assembly GCA_006410675.1). Classification (NCBI taxonomy): domain Eukaryota; kingdom Metazoa; phylum Chordata; class Mammalia; order Artiodactyla; family Bovidae; genus Oreotragus; species Oreotragus oreotragus. Next base: position 631,015 of record SJYX01019253.1, read on the forward strand.
TTGGAGAAGGAAATGGCAACCCACTCCAGTGTTCCTGCCTGGAGAATCCCAGGGATGGTGGAGCCTGGTGGGCTGCCATCTATGGGATTGCACAGAGTCGGATATGACTAAAGCGACTTAGCAGCAGCAGCAGTAGTTAACCCATATGACTGGAGAGTGTCTGCAACTGCCTTGGTAGGTTGATTTACTACAGTGTTCAGATGGGGCTATTATATGGCCAGGCTTTGGAGTAGGATGACAGGGCATTGAACTTCTCTGTGCCTCCATTTCTCACCAATGAAAAGAGAACAATAAAATACCTACCTTTTAGGGCTCTTATGAGAAGGAAATGGGATAAACACTTTAAACACCTAATGCTTCCACTGCACACAGTAAAGGCTTAATTAATGTAACAAAAGATGATGGTGAACACTGGGGTTCCTCACAGAAAAGTTCCCCCAAGTCATCCTGTTAAACAAACTACTCTGGGAAAGTATCCCATTGATCTCATTTGTTTGAAAATATTAAATGAGGTCAACGTTTTGGAAAATTGCTGGCATATCCGTAGTCTTCAGACATGGCTCACATTCTTCTCTTTCTCTCAGATTACAAAGAGTCACTTGGAGATTGAATCTCCATGTGATCTCTGTGCCTGTGATGTCATCTAAGAGGGTCAGGAGACTTGTTTAATTCATTCCTAAAACATGGATGTAGTACTTGTGATGTGACCATTGCTGTTGTAGGGATGTAGAGTGATGAAGCTTCTATCCCTGTTCAGTTGAGATCCCTTAGGATAGCCATGGATGCTTTTCCAGGCTCCTTGATTAGCTCAGCCCTCTTCCATTTTCTTTCAAATTATCTTCATGTTGCCTTTCCAATGTTCGACTCCTTACCTTTGATGGAGATGATAGGAGTGAAGTGAGAGCTGAATATCTTTGCCTTTCCCCACCTGTGGTTACAGCATGCTGTTGTTTCCAAGAATAAGCCTAGCATTTCCTCTTCATTCTGTCTGGGAAATAATGGGTAAGTCAGTTCTAGGTAGCCTCTCCTTATTCTAGGTGTTAGGTTTTCTAACTGTTCTAAGGCACTAGCACTTTTTGGTCCAAAGGACATGGCTTTTGGAGTCAGACCCAACTGGACTCGTCTCACCTCCACTGCTTCCCAGCTGTGTGCTCTCCCATAAGTCATTTCACCTCTCTGAGCCTTAGTATCCTCGTTGTTAATGAAGGCTAATAATTACCACTTTCTTGGGTTGTTGTGAGCATTAAAATGAGAGACTGTCCATAAAGCACTTTGTACGGGCCTGGCACACAGTAAGTGCTCAATAAATGTTCAGTTCAATCGCTCAGTCATGTCCGACTCTGTGTGACCCCAAGCACTGCAGCACTCCAGGCCTCCCTGCCCACCACCAACTCCCGGAGTCCGCCCAAACCCACCCAAATGTCCATTGAGTCAGTGATGCCATCCAGCCAGCTCATCCTCTGTCCTCTCCTTCTCCTCCTGCCCTCAATCTTTCCCAGCATCAGGGTCTTTTCCAATGAGTCAGCTCTTCGCATCAGGTGGCCAAAGTATTGGAGTTCAGCTTCAACATCAGTCCTTCCAATGAACACCCAGGACTGATCTCCTTTAAGATTGACTGGTTGGATCTTCTTGCAGTCCAAGGGACTCTAAAGAGTCTTCTCCAAAAAAAAAAAAAAAAGTCTTCTCCAACACCACAGCTCAAAAGCATCAATTCTTCTGCGCTCAGCTTTCTTTATAGTCCGACTCCCACATCCATACATGACCACCGGATAAACCATAGCCTTGACTAGACAGACCTTTGTTGGCAAAGTAATGTCTCTGCTTTTTAATATGCTGTCTAGGTTGGTCATAACTTTCCTTCCAAGGAGTAAGCGTCTTTTAATTTCATGGCTGCAATCACCATCTGCAGTGATTTTGGAGCCCAAAAAAATAAAGTCAGCCACTGTTTCCACTGTTTCCCCATCTATTTCCCATGAAGTGATGGGACCAGATGCCATGATCTTCGTTTTCTGAATGTTGAGCTTTAAGCCAACTCCTTCACTCTCCTCTTTCACTTTCATCGAGAGGCTCTTTAGTTCCTCTTCACTTTCTGCCATAAGGGTGGTGTCATCTGGATATCTGAAGTTATTGATATTTCTCATGGCTATCTTGATTCCAGCTTGTGGTTCATCCAGCCCAGCATTTCTCATGATGTACTCTGCATATAAGTTAAATAAGCAGGGTGACAATATACAGCCTTGACGTACTCCTTTTCCTATTTGGAATCAGTCTGTTGTTCCATGTCCAGTTCTAACTGTTGCTTCCTGTCCTGCATATAGGTTTCTCAGGAGTCAGGTCAGGTGGTCTGGGATTCCCATCTCTTTCACAGTTTATTGTGATCCACACAGTCAAAGGCTTTGGCATCATCAATAAAACAGAAATAGATGTTTTTCTGGAACTCTCTTGCTTTTTTGATGATCCAGCAGATGTTGGCAATTTGATCTCTGGTTCCTCTGCTTTTCTAAAACCAGCTTGAGCATCTGGAAGTTCACAGTTCATGTATTGCTGAAGCCTGGCTTGGAGAATTTTAAGCATCACTTTACTAGTGTGTGAGATGAGTGCAATTGTGTNTCTGTTGTTCCATGTCCAGTTCTAACTGTTGCTTCCTGACCTGGATATAGGTTTTTCAAGAGGCAGTTCAGGTGGTCTGGTATTCCCATCTCTTTCAGAATTTTCCACAGTTTATTGTGATCCACACAGTCAAAGGCTTTGGCCTAGTCAATAAAGCAGAAATATGTGTTTTTCTGGAACTCTCTTGCTTTTTCAGTGATCCAGCAATACCTAGAGTAATTTTCCTTACTTTGCAGAAACTGAGGACCCCTATAGGCAGGGTTCTCCCTTGCTCTAACTTTTGCGTCTTATATTTATTAGGAGGGTTTGACAGACAATCATCCCAGTAACAGGTAGGGGTAGGAGATGATATCAAGACAACTTCCTGGAGGAGGAGCTATTTAAACCCAATTGGGACAAAAGGCAGGGCCTGGATGAAGTGGAGTCAAGGAGGATCTCCATGTGAGCGAAGACAGGACCAGTCCCCTGTTTCACTCCTCACCTCCATGAGACCCTTGCAGTTCCCCCCCCCGGACCTTGTCTGCATCCTGTCCTTCCCTCTGTCCCAGGAACTCAAAATAATTAGGGTGATCCAGCTGCTCCAGGTGGCTGCAAGTCACTACAACCTTCAACACGAGCAGCAACTTGCAGCCTGTTCCAGGCTATGGAGCCCTTCAGCGAGAATGAGAGGCGAGGGGAGAGAGGAGTTCGTTGAGGGCAGGGTGGACTCTGTGCTCCCCAGCTCCACAGAGCCCAAGGCCATTGCACCCTGATCAGTCCCAACCTGCTTCAAGCTGTCCCCTGGCATACTAGGGTGCCTGCTGCTGGCAGGCACTGGGAGGGACATCTGAGGGTGGCTCCTAGTAACACATAGGTGCCACTCTGTCCTGTACCAGCAGCCTGCCTTGCCAGCAGGAGCTCCCTCACTGAGGGGCATCAAGATGCAATTGTTCTTCAAGGCTGAGAAGAACCAGGCATCCTCAGGGCCAGGCGAGTGAGTGGGCCTGCAGTGGTTTTACCCAGTGGCTCGGTAAAGCTCTGACTTAATGTGGACCTGGGGAGCTGGACAACTCGTGCTGGGCTCCCAACTCCCTCACTGGCCCATTTGGTGAGATTCTTCTCACCTTTCTTAGACTCAGTTTACTTCTCTGTGAAATGGGTGATGCTAAGTGGCCTCTCCCATGGCTGGGACAAATTGGGATGCTGTTGACTGAACAGTTAGCATGGCGTCTGGAACACAGAGTGCAGAGGGTTTGAGCAGGAGATCTGTGATTCCTGGGGATGATCCCCAACATAAGCAGACTCTTTAGCTGTCAGTCCTGTAATAGAGCGCCCAGAAACAATGGCAAGTCACACTTCTAGGATCAGCTCAAGTACGACCAATACCTTTTAGGCAGGGACACAGCTTGGACACTTGGGGTGCAAAGGGCTAGCTCATACCAATCAGATGAGAAAAACACTATGAAGGTTTTTCTGGGATTTCCTGAATCTCACGAGAAAGGGGACAACCCTCCCCAAAGCCCCAGCACCTATTTACCTACTGGGAGGAGGGACAATATGTATTTGTTGTGAGTAATAAATGTTAAAACAGAGTATTATATTCAACTTCTGTTTCTCCTAAGCCTAGAAGTTGTGGTGCTTTTTGTTTTGTTTTGTTTTGGTTTTTTTCCACTTTGTGACATTTAAAAGATACAGATCTCACATTCCTTCTTGAATTAAGAAAATTCACACAGTCACAGTTTACTGTATGTGGCAGAAAGAAGAAAAGCTAGCCTCTACCTTCTGGCTGCTGCTGCTGCTGCTAGGTTGCTTCAGTCGTATCCAACTCTGTGCGACCCCATAGACGGCAGCCCACCAGGCTTCCCAGTCCCTGGGATTCTCCAGGCAAGAACACTGGAGTGGGTTGCCATTTCCTTCTCCAATGCATGAAAGTGAAAAGTGAAAGTGAAGTCGCTCAGTCGCATACAACTCTCAGCGACCCCATGGACTGCAGCCTTCCAGGCTCCTCCGTCCATGGATTGTCCAGGCAAGAGTACTGGAGTGGTTGTCATTGCCTTCTCCACCACCTTCTGGCTACTGAAGGATAACTCTAGTACCCCTCCCCCAAAGGACAAGTTCATTTCAGCACAGTTCAGCAAGGCCAAGAACAGGAACAGCCCCGCAAAGCTCCTGGGATTTAGAGATGGGAGGTACTTTCACAGGCAGAGCAACAACCTCTGAAATGTGGGTGCCTCTGAAAATAGTACTGGCGAGGACCACATCTTGTCTGAAGACACTGGCTGCGTTTCTGCAACCCTTGGAGGAAGAGGGAACATCTGTTTTTCTGGTCGAGATTTCTTTCACCTGAGTATTGGAGCTTGTAGTTTTCTAGGTCCACCTAGAGATAATCAGTACTAAGAGGGAAGAACAAGGACAAAAGACCCATGAGGAGAGGACAAGGCCAGAGGAAGGTTATCTGCAGATGCATCGAGGTCAGGCAGCACTTTTTATTCTCGGGCCTGCACCAGAGCCTCCAAGATCTACCCTTCAACTAGAGTAGGATTCTCCTGGGGTCCTTGTCCATTATCTCTGAATTCCCTTTTCTGATGGCTTCATATTTGTGGAAAAGATCTGCAGTACAGCTTTAAAGGGTAAAGTCTGGCTTAAATCCATAAACACCATTGATTCCTGGGAACTAGGATTTCTACGTATGTGTGTGTTTGTTTTATATTTGAATGCGGAGTTACAAAGAATATCAAGGAGAGATAAGAACACCTTCCTCAGCGATCAATGCAAAGAAATAGAGAAAAATAACAGAATGGGAAAGACTAGAGATCTCTTCAAGAAAATTAGAGATACCAAGGGAACATTTCATGCAAAGATGGGCACAATAAAGGACAGAAATGGTCTGGACCTAAAAGAAGCAGAAGATATTAAGAAGAGGTGGCAAGAATACACAGAAGAACTATACAACAAAGATCTTCATGACCCAGATAACCACGATGGTGTGATCACCCACCTAGATAGAGCCAGACATACTGGAATGTAAAGCTGAGTGGGCCTTAGGAAGGATCACTATGAAGAAAGTTAGTGGAGGCGATAGAATTCCAGTTCAGCTATTTCAAATCCTAAAATACAGTGCTGTTAAGGTGCTACACTAAATATGCCAGGAAATTTTGGAAAATTCAGCAGTGGCCACAGGACTGGAAAAAGCCAGTTTTCATTCCAATCCCAAAGAAAAGCAATGCCAAACAATGTCACAAGTACCACACAGTTGCACTCATCTCACATGCTAGCAAAGTAATGCTCAAAATTCTCCAAGCCAGACTTCAACAGTATGTGAACCATGAACTTCCAGACGTTCAAGCTGGACTTAGAAAAGGCAGAGGGACCAGAGATCAAATTGCCAACATCTGCTGGATCATCAAAGGAGCAAGAGTTCCAGAAAAACATCTATTCTGCTTTATGAACTACACTAAAGACTTTGACTGTGTGGCTCACAATAAACTGTGGAAAATTCTGAAAGAGAAGGGAATACCAGACCACCTGACCTGCCTCTGGAGAAATCTGTATGCAAGTCAAGAAGCAACAGTTAGAACCAGACATGGAACAATAGACTGGTTCCAAATCAGGAAAGGAGTACATCAAGGCTGTATATTGTCATCTTGCTTATTTAACTTATATGCAGAGTACATCATGCGAAACACCAGGCTGGATGAAGTACAAGCTGGAATTAAGATTGCTGGGAGCAATATCAATAACCTCAGATATACAGATGACAACACCCTTATGGCAGAAAGTGAAGAACTAAAGAACATCTTGATGAAAGTGAAAGAGGAGAGTGAAAAAGTTGCTTTAAAACTTAACATTCAGAAAACTAAGATCAGGGCATCCGGTCCCATCACTTCATGGCAAATAGATGAGGAAACAATGGAAACAGTGACAGACTTTATTTTCTTAGGCTCCAAAATCACTGTAGATGGTGACTGCAGCCATGAAATTAAAAGATGCTTGCTCCTTGGAAGAAGAGCTATGACCAAACTAGACAGCATATTACAAAGCAGAGACATTACTTTGCCAACAAAGGTCCATCTAATCAAAGCTATGGTTTTTCCAGTAGTCATGTATGGATGCGAGAGTTGGATTATAATGAAAGCTGAGTGCTGATGCTTTTGAACTGTGGTGTTGGAGAAGACTCTTGAGAGTTCCTTGGACTACAAGGAGATCCAACCAGTCCATTCTGAAGGAAATCAGTCCTGAGTATTTATCGGAAGGACTGATGTTGAAGCTGAAACTCCAACTGGCTACCTGATGAAAACTGACTCATTGGGAAAGACCCTGATGCTGGGAAAGATTGAAGGCAGGAGGAGAAGAGGACGACAGAGGATGAGATGGTTGGATGGCATGACCAAGTCAATGGACATGAGTTTGAGCAAGCTCCAGCAGTTGGTGAAGGAAAGGGAAGTCTGGCATGCTGCAGTCCATGGGGTCACAAAGAGTCAGACACAACTGACCGACTGAACTGATTATATAAACACACGTTTCAAATTATTCATAAACTGTAAAGAAGAAAGAGAACAATCAAATGCATGGTTTTTTGCAGCTGGTCACCTTTTGCAGCTGGTATTTGTAACTATCTTCTTTCCTTACCCATTTCTTATTTTCTTTGCCCTCAACAAGCATTTCAACTGGCTATGAGGTGCTCTGCCTGTTTGGGTAGAACCTAACCTTCACTGCTGATCTGGGCCACTACCAATCCTACTGAGAATGGTTTCTTCTAGTTTTCTTTGGATTTTCATCACAGGGCCAGATGATAATAAGAAAGCCCTAAGAAATCTCCTGAATTCCAGACCCAGGCTTCCTCACCTTCACTACAGAGTAGCAGACCACTCTGCCCTTGGTAATCAGTGATTGCTTTAGCCAGTTCAGCAATCTTATTCTTGGGTATAATTTTAGAGGAATAAAGGGACCAGGAGTGGCGGTCTTTACTTATAGTTTAATGGCATCAGTGTGTCTTCTCAGAGAAGCCCTGACTACATTAGGAATTAAGCCTCTAGGCCAGCAGAGCAGTTACATGCACAGGTAGCAAAATTCTGCTAGTGGGTCAGTAGGGATTATAGCAATAATAGTGAAAGGTCCACTCTCATCCACCCTTGATTCCTCGACCCATGTATCCCAGCTATGGGAAAATCAGTGCTGCATACTGAATGCTGATTTAGAGCATATACAGCCTCCTGGAGAACATCATGTGAGTCTATCAGGGTACTGCCATCTGGCTGACACTACCATTCTTCCTTCAAAAGTCCATTCTAGTGAAGTCGGCTGCTTCAGGATTACTGGGAACATGGAATGATCGGTAAATTCGATGAGCATTTGCTTACAAGCACACTTTACTCCCTGTGCAGAGTTCCTTCATCAGAAGTATGTTGTGTGAAACACTGTGATGGTGAATAAGGCACCTGTGAGTCCTCAGATGGTATTTTTCACAGAAGAAGCACTGCACAAAGGAAAGGCAAATCTACATCCAGAGTAGGTGTCTCTTCCAGAAAGAGCAAAACTGCCCCTTCAGCAGCCAGATTCCTCCAGTGTAATCCCCTGCTATCAGGCTGATTATCCCAGGGAGTGGTGATATCTCAGTACTTGCTGAGAACAACCGAAGACCATCAGAACAGCTCTTCTACAATTAAGATGGAAAAGAAAGAACCACAAGGAGTCTGGTGAAGAGGAGGAAAAGCAATCCAGTGCCTACACACATCTAGGAAAGAGTTGAACAGCTCGGCAGGGGCCTGCCATGAGCCAGGGAAGAGACTGCCGCTGCCAGCGTGTGCCCACTTATGAACACTTGGCAAGGAACACAGCCAGCTCAGCAGTGTGGCGCCAATACCTGCAGCCCAAGCCCAGCCTCTAACCAAGGCATGCAAACCAGGGGAAAATGGTATCAGCTCACAAGTACAGCCCAAGGCCCTGGGCATTGGACACAGCCCCCAACCAAGGTAGAGCCAAGGAAGAGGTTCCCATCACACCTCCTTCAGGCTCCTACTTTAGCACCGTGGGCACCGGCTCAACCCCAGTAGGGCAGTGACTACCACTCAGTCTAGAAAAAGTCCCAGTCTGCACATGGCTCCTGCTGTAGTGCTCCAATTCAAGCCCTAACAAGTTCCCACCAAGGCAACAGGTGCCATCACACCCCAGGCGAGAGGTGGTCCAAGATGATCTCAGATCCAGCTCTCCCACCAAAGCCACTGGGCACCTGCAAAATGCAGAGACACTCCCACACAAGGATATACCATCAAAACCAGAATAAGTAACTGCCTCACCTAATTTCATGGAGACAAAGAGAGAAAGTTAAACAAAATCCAAGGACAGAACAACAGGCTTCAGATAAAGAACAAGGTGAAACCCCTGAAAAACACTCCTAATGAAACAGAGATAAATAATTCACCTCACAGAGAATTTAAAACAATAGTAATAAAAATGCTAACCTAACTTGGGAAAAGGATAGCTGAACACAGCACTTCAACAGAACTAGAATATATAAAAAAGAGCCAGTCAAAGATGAAGAATTCAGTAACTGAAATGAAAAATACACTTGAAGGAATTAACAACAAATTAGGCAATAAATCACCTAATCAAAACAGCAGAAAGAAAAACAAATTTTTTAAAATGAGGATAGGTTAAGAAACAACCTAGGGATGTTAGGGATGACATCAAGTATACTAACATTCTCATCACAGGGGTCCCAGAAGGAGGAGAGAGAGAGAAGGCAGTCAAAAATGTATTTGACAAAATTATGGCTGAAAACTTCTCTAACCTGAAGGAGGAAACAAGTACCCATATTCAGGAAGCACAGAAAGACCCAAACAAGATGAACCCACCCACACCTAGACCTGTCATAATTAAAATGGCAAAAGTTAGAGATGAAGAACTTTAAAAGCAGCAAGAAAAAACAGTCACATACAAAGGCATGCCCATAAGGCTATCAGCTAATTTTTTTTTAGCAGAAACTTTGTACACCAGAAGGTAGTGGCATTTAAATTACTGAAAAGAAAAAACCTACAACCTAGGATACTCTACCCAGCAAGGTAATCATTCAGAATTGAAAGGCAGATAAAGAATTCTCCAGACAAGCAGAACTGTATTAATGACAACTAACTCAATATTATAAGAAATCTTAAAAGTTCTTTAAGAGAAAAAGAAAAGGCTACAACAAGAAATAAGAAAATACAAAAAGAAATAATACAAATAAGAAAATGGGGGAAATGCCATTGGTAAAGGCAAATATATAAAAGAGTAGTGCATCAACAATGTAAATAAGCTATCACAAAGGGTTAAAAAACTTAAGTCAACTGTAACTACAATTAACAGTAAAGAGACAGGCATGAAGATCTAAAATGTGATCACAACATAAAAGGTGGGGGAGGAGTAAAAAATGTACATCTTTTAGAACGGATTTGAACTTAAATAACTATCAGTTTAAGACAAGTAGATATAGTTATAGGTCAATACACATGAACTTTATGGTAGACACAAATCAAAAACCTACAACAGATACACAAAATGAGAGAGAAAGTGATACAAACATAACACTAAAGAAAATCATCAAACCACAAGGGAAGAGACTAAAAGAACACAGAACTATAAAAACAAATTTAAAAAACAAGCAACAAAAAAAGCTATCATGAAAGCTATCAAAATAGCGACCAGCACATACCAATCAATACTCACTTAAAATGTCAATGAACTAAATGCTCCAACCAAAAGATGTAAGGTAGCTGACTGGATAAAAAAGCAAAATCCATCTATACACTGCCTACAAGAGACTAACTTCAAAGCTAAAGACATACAAGAACTGAAAGAAGAGGATGGAAAAAGATACCCATGCAAATGAAAGAGAAAAGAAACCTGGAAAAGCAATATTCACATTACACAAAGTAGACTTTGATAAAGGAGTCAATACAAGGAGATACACACGTTAAATATACACGCACCTAATATAAGAGCACCTAAATATATAAAGGGGAAGGCAATGGCACCCCACCCCAGTACTCTTGCCTGGAAAATCCAATGGACGGAGGAGCCTGGTGGGCTGCAGTCCATGGGGTCGCTAACAGTCGGACAGACTGAGCGACTTCACTTTCACTTTTCTCTTTCATGCATTGGAGAAGGAAACGGCAACCCACTCCAGTATTCTTGCCTGGAGAATCCCAGGGATGGGGGAGCCTGGTGGGCTGCCGTCTATGGGGTCACATACAGTCGGACATGACTGAAGTGACTTAGCAGCAGCAGCAGCAAATATATAAAGCAAATATTAAGAGACATAAAGAGAGAAACTGACAGGAACATAACAATAGGGGGAGACGTAACATTCCACTTACAATCAATGGGTAGATTATCCGTACAGGAAGTGTATAGGAAACCTAGAGACCTTAAATGACACTTTAGACCAGATGGACCTAACAGGTATCTATAGGACACTGCATCCAAAAAGAGCAGAATACGCACTCTTTTCCAGTGTGCATGGAACAGTCTCCAGGATACATGACACCCTAGGGCACAAAACGCTACTCAATAAATTTAAGAGGATAGAATTTGTATGAAGTATCTTTTTCTGACCACAACGATATGAAGTTAGAAATCAATTACAGGAAGAAAAATGGAAAAACACAAACACATGAAAACTAAATAACATGCTATGAAAAAACCTCCAATATATCAACAGATAGAACAGAGAGGAAATTAGAAAATACCTTAAGACGAATGATAGTAAAAATACAACTTTCCAAAATCTATGGGACATAGCAAAAGCAGTTCTAAGAGGAAGTATATAGCGATACAGGCCTACCTAAAGAAACAAAAATATTAAACAAACAACCTAATCTACCATCTTAAGGAATTAGTAAAACAAACAAGGCCCAAAGTCATTGGACCAGTCAATAAAAATATGCTATTTAATTGAAATTATCTGATTTACAAGTTAGTTTGAATAATATCTCTTAATTTATATGACTAAATTTGAATCTACCTGACATAAGGGATGTGTGATATTTTGTTATATTTTATTGATAAAGAAAAAAACATAAAAATGAGACTTTAACATTAGCAATTGCATTGTAACACAGAATATATTGGCAGGTATCTTAGGAACAGTCCATTTGGGGCATAGATTTTATTTCCATAAAGACAACCTGGGGGGTGGTGAAAGTGTTTTGATAAGAGCCATCATAAAGAACACTTTTCTTAAATTAGTGTTTGCAAACGAGTTCAATCACAAGAAAATGCTTTAAAAATATGTTTAGAGATAGTACTTATGAATAATCCACAACATTAAAAATACCTAATTGACCCGTGAAAGTCATTCAGTCATGGCCACTCTTTGTGTCCCATGGACTGTAGCCTACCAGGTTTCTCTGTCTATGGAATTCTCCAGGCAAGAATACTGGAGTAGGGACTTGTTCTCTTCTCCAGGGGATCTTTCCAATCCAGGGATCAAACCCAGGTCTCCCACATTGCAGACAGATTCTTTACTGTCTGAGATACCAGGGAAGCCCACAAAATCGACCTAAGGACATGATAATACTAACCAACCAGGAAGGCAATATGCTGGGAAAGATTGAAGGCAGGAGGAGAAGAGGACGACAGAGGATGAGATGGTTGGATGGCATGACCAAGTCAATGGACATGAGTTTGAGCAAGCTCCAGCAGTTGGTGAAGGAAAGGGAAGTCTGGCATGCTGCAGTCCATGGGGTCACAAAGAGTCAGACACAACTGACCGACTGAACTGATTATATAAACACACGTTTCAAATTATTCATAAACTGTAAAGAAGAAAGAGAACAATCAAATGCATGGTTTTTTGCAGCTGGTCACCTTTTGCAGCTGGTATTTGTAACTATCTTCTTTCCTTACCCATTTCTTATTTTCTTTGCCCTCAACAAGCATTTCAACTGGCTATGAGGTGCTCTGCCTGTTTGGGTAGAACCTAACCTTCACTGCTGATCTGGGCCACTACCAATCCTACTGAGAATGGTTTCTTCTAGTTTTCTTTGGATTTTCATCACAGGGCCAGATGATAATAAGAAAGCCCTAAGAAATCTCCTGAATTCCAGACCCAGGCTTCCTCACCTTCACTACAGAGTAGCAGACCACTCTGCCCTTGGTAATCAGTGATTGCTTTAGCCAGTTCAGCAATCTTATTCTTGGGTATAATTTTAGAGGAATAAAGGGACCAGGAGTGGCGGTCTTTACTTATAGTTTAATGGCATCAGTGTGTCTTCTCAGAGAAGCCCTGACTACATTAGGAATTAAGCCTCTAGGCCAGCAGAGCAGTTACATGCACAGGTAGCAAAATTCTGCTAGTGGGTCAGTAGGGATTATAGCAATAATAGTGAAAGGTCCACTCTCATCCACCCTTGATTCCTCGACCCATGTATCCCAGCTATGGGAAAATCAGTGCTGCATACTGAATGCTGATTTAGAGCATATACAGCCTCCTGGAGAACATCATGTGAGTCTATCAGGGTACTGCCATCTGGCTGACACTACCATTCTTCCTTCAAAAGTCCATTCTAGTGAAGTCGGCTGCTTCAGGATTACTGGGAACATGGAATGATCAGTAAATTCGATGAGCATTTGCTTACAAGCACACTTTACTCCCTGTGCAGAGTTCCTTCATCAGAAGTATGTTGTGTGAAACACTGTGATGGTGAATAAGGCACCTGTGAGTCCTCAGATGGTATTTTTCACAGAAGAAGCACTGCACAAAGGAAAGGCAAATCTACATCCAGAGTAGGTGTCTCTTCCAGAAAGAGCAAAACTGCCCCTTCAGCAGCCAGATTCCTCCAGTGTAATCCCCTGCTATCAGGCTGATTATCCCAGGGAGTGGTGATATCTCAGTACTTGCTGAGAACAACCGAAGACCATCAGAACAGCTCTTCTACAATTAAGATGGAAAAGAAAGAACCACAAGGAGTCTGGTGAAGAGGAGGAAAAGCAATCCAGTGCCTACACACATCTAGGAAAGAGTTGAACAGCTCGGCAGGGGCCTGCCATGAGCCAGGGAAGAGACTGCCGCTGCCAGCGTGTGCCCACTTATGAACACTTGGCAAGGAACACAGCCAGCTCAGCAGTGTGGCGCCAATACCTGCAGCCCTCTCCCTGTGCAGAGTTCCTTCATCAGAAGTATGTTGTGTGAAACACTGTGATGGTGAATAAGGCACCTGTGAGTCCTCAGATGGTATTTTTCACAGAAGAAGCACTGCACAAAGGAAAGGCAAATCTACATCCAGAGTAGGTGTCTCTTCCAGAAAGAGCAAAACTGCCCCTTCAGCAGCCAGATTCCTCCAGTGTAATCCCCTGCTATCAGGCTGATTATCCCAGGGAGTGGTGATATCTCAGTACTTGCTGAGAACAACCGAAGACCATCAGAACAGCTCTTCTACAATTAAGATGGAAAAGAAAGAACCACAAGGAGTCTGGTGAAGAGGAGGAAAAGCAATCCAGTGCCTACACACATCTAGGAAAGAGTTGAACAGCTCGGCAGGGGCCTGCCATGAGCCAGGGAAGAGACTGCCGCTGCCAGCGTGTGCCCACTTATGAACACTTGGCAAGGAACACAGCCAGCTCAGCAGTGTGGCGCCAATACCTGCAGCCCGAGCCCAGCCTCTAACCAAGGCATGCAAACCAGGGGAAAATGGGATCAGCTCACAAGTACAGCCCAAGGCCCTGGGCATTGGACACAGCCCCCAACCAAGGTAGAGCCAAGGAAGAGGTTCCCATCACACCTCCTTCAGGCTCCTACTTTAGCACCGTGGGCACCGGCTCAACCCCAGTAGGGCAGTGACTACCACTCAGTCTAGAAAAAGTCCCAGTCTGCACATGGCTCCTGCTGTAGTGCTCCAATTCAAGCCCTAACAAGTTCCCACCAAGGCAACAGGTGCCATCACACCCCAGGCGAGAGGTGGTCCAAGATGATCTCAGATCCAGCTCTCCCACCAAAGCCACTGGGCACCTGCAAAATGCAGAGACACTCCCACACAAGGATATACCATCAAAACCAGAATAAGTAACTGCCTCACCTAATTTCATGGAGACAAAGAGAGAAAGTTAAACAAAATCCAAGGACAGAACAACAGGCTTCAGATAAAGAACAAGGTGAAACCCCTGAAAAACACTCCTAATGAAACAGAGATAAATAATTCACCTCACAGAGAATTTAAAACAATAGTAATAAAAATGCTAACCTAACTTGGGAAAAGGATAGCTGAACACAGCACTTCAACAGAACTAGAATATATAAAAAAGAGCCAGTCAAAGATGAAGAATTCAGTAACTGAAATGAAAAATACACTTGAAGGAATTAACAACAAATTAGGCAATAAATCACCTAATCAAAACAGCAGAAAGAAAAACAAATTTTTTAAAATGAGGATAGGTTAAGAAACAACCTAGGGATGTTAGGGATGACATCAAGTATACTAACATTCTCATCACAGGGGTCCCAGAAGGAGGAGAGAGAGAGAAGGCAGTCAAAAATGTATTTGACAAAATTATGGCTGAAAACTTCTCTAACCTGAAGGAGGAAACAAGTACCCATATTCAGGAAGCACAGAAAGACCCAAACAAGATGAACCCACCCACACCTAGACCTGTCATAATTAAAATGGCAAAAGTTAGAGATGAAGAACTTTAAAAGCAGCAAGAAAAAACAGTCACATACAAAGGCATGCCCATAAGGCTATCAGCTAATTTTTTTTTAGCAGAAACTTTGTACACCAGAAGGTAGTGGCATTTAAATTACTGAAAAGAAAAAACCTACAACCTAGGATACTCTACCCAGCAAGGTAATCATTCAGAATTGAAAGGCAGATAAAGAGTTCTCCAGACAAGCAGAACTGTATTAATGACAACTAACTCAATATTATAAGAAATCTTAAAAGTTCTTTAAGAGAAAAAGAAAAGGCTACAACAAGAAATAAGAAAATACAAAAAGAAATAATACAAATAAGAAAATGGGGGAAATGCCATTGGTAAAGGCAAATATATAAAAGAGTAGTGCATCAACAATGTAAATAAGCTATCACAAAGGGTTAAAAAACTTAAGTCAACTGTAACTACAATTAACAGTAAAGAGACAGGCATGAAGATCTAAAATGTGATCACAACATAAAAGGTGGGGGAGGAGTAAAAAATGTACATCTTTTAGAACGGATTTGAACTTAAATAACTATCAGTTTAAGACAAGTAGATATAGTTATAGGTCAATACACATGAACTTTATGGTAGACACAAATCAAAAACCTACAACAGATACACAAAATGAGAGAGAAAGTGATACAAACATAACACTAAAGAAAATCATCAAACCACAAGGGAAGAGACTAAAAGAACACAGAACTATAAAAACAAATTTAAAAAACAAGCAACAAAAAAAGCTATCATGAAAGCTATCAAAATAGCGACCAGCACATACCAATCAATACTCACTTAAAATGTCAATGAACTAAATGCTCCAACCAAAAGATGTAAGGTAGCTGACTGGATAAAAAAGCAAAATCCATCTATACACTGCCTACAAGAGACTAACTTCAAAGCTAAAGACATACAAGAACTGAAAGAAGAGGATGGAAAAAGATACCCATGCAAATGAAAGAGAAAAGAAACCTGGAAAAGCAATATTCACATTACACAAAGTAGACTTTGATAAAGGAGTCAATACAAGGAGATACACACGTTAAATATACACGCACCTAATATAAGAGCACCTAAATATATAAAGGGGAAGGCAATGGCACCCCACCCCAGTACTCTTGCCTGGAAAATCCAATGGACGGAGGAGCCTGGTGGGCTGCAGTCCATGGGGTCGCTAACAGTCGGACAGACTGAGCGACTTCACTTTCACTTTTCTCTTTCATGCATTGGAGAAGGAAACGGCAACCCACTCCAGTATTCTTGCCTGGAGAATCCCAGGGATGGGGGAGCCTGGTGGGCTGCCGTCTATGGGGTCACATACAGTCGGACATGACTGAAGTGACTTAGCAGCAGCAGCAGCAAATATATAAAGCAAATATTAAGAGACATAAAGAGAGAAACTGACAGGAACATAACAATAGGGGGAGACGTAACATTCCACTTACAATCAATGGGTAGATTATCCGTACAGGAAGTGTATAGGAAACCTAGAGACCTTAAATGACACTTTAGACCAGATGGACCTAACAGGTATCTATAGGACACTGCATCCAAAAAGAGCAGAATACGCACTCTTTTCCAGTGTGCATGGAACAGTCTCCAGGATACATGACACCCTAGGGCACAAAACGCTACTCAATAAATTTAAGAGGATAGAATTTGTATGAAGTATCTTTTTCTGACCACAACGATATGAAGTTAGAAATCAATTACAGGAAGAAAAATGGAAAAACACAAACACATGAAAACTAAATAACATGCTATGAAAAAACCTCCAATATATCAACAGATAGAACAGAGAGGAAATTAGAAAATACCTTAAGACGAATGATAGTAAAAATACAACTTTCCAAAATCTATGGGACATAGCAAAAGCAGTTCTAAGAGGAAGTATATAGCGATACAGGCCTACCTAAAGAAACAAAAATATTAAACAAACAACCTAATCTACCATCTTAAGGAATTAGTAAAACAAACAAGGCCCAGAGTCATTGGACCAGTCAATAAAAATATGCTATTTAATTGAAATTATCTGATTTACAAGTTAGTTTGAATAATATCTCTTAATTTATATGACTAAACTTGAATCTACCTGACATAAGGGATGTGTGATATTTTGTTATATTTTATTGATAAAGAAAAAAACATAAAAATGAGACTTTAACATTAGCAATTGCATTGTAACACAGAATATATTGGCAGGTATCTTAGGAACAGTCCATTTGGGGCATAGATTTTATTTCCATAAAGACAACCTGGGGGGTGGTGAAAGTGTTTTGATAAGAGCCATCATAAAGAACACTTTTCTTAAATTAGTGTTTGCAAATGAGTTTAATCACAAGAAAATGCTTTAAAAATATGTTTAGAGATAGTACTTATGAATAATCCACAACATTAAAAATACCTAATTGACCCGTGAAAGTCATTCAGTCATGGCCACTCTTTGTGTCCCATGGACTGTAGCCTACCAGATTTCTCTGTCTATGGAATTCTCCAGGCAAGAATACTGGAGTAGGGACTTGTTCTCTTCTCCAGGGGATCTTTCCAATCCAGGGATCAAACCCAGGTCTCCCACATTGCAGACAGATTCTTTACTGTCTGAGATACCAGGGAAGCCCACAAAATCGACCTAAGGACATGATAATACTAACCAACCAGGAAGGCAACTGGGTGGCATACCTGATTGTTTTTCATTCACTGTCTTTTCTTTTCATGAGGTATAAATTACAATCAGTGAAATGCACACATCTTAAGAATACAGTCCAATAGATTTTGATATATCTATACACCCTATAAACAGCATCCATATCACAGAAATTTCCCTCAAGGCTCTTGCCAATCAATCTCCTTACCCTTCTGCTTGAGGCAATCATCACCACAGCTTAGTTACCAGTTTAAGAAATTCATTGAAGAGAATTATACTACTATTTAGCAATAAAAAAAAAAAAGAATGAACTAATGATAAAGACAGCATGGGATGAACTTCCAAATCAACCCCAGTGAAAGAAAAATCAGACACAAAAGAAGTCTATAATGCATTATGCCATTTATATAAAATCCCCAAAAAATTCCAACTAAACCTTTAGTGACAGAACTCAGAGCACTGGTTGTCTGGGGACCAGGGAGTGGATAAGAAAGAAAAATTTCAAGTGGGAATAAGTAAATGTGGGAGGTACATTCATATGTCAAAACTTTTCAAACTATACACTTTAAATATGTGTCATTGATTTTTCTCAACTATATCTCAGTAAAGCTTAAAGTCATAACTTTCAAATGGCATATTAGTTTGCTGGGTAAGAAAAGTTTACCTTGTGAGTCACACAGAACTTATATGTTCAATAATTAATTAAGCTTTCACAATTTTTTTTAATGGAGAAAAGGTTTCACCAGTTTTCCTCCAAACATTTTTCTCTAATGCAATTTTTCTCCCTTCACATGATTGCAGTTCCCTGTATGATCAATACCCATGTTGTCCCAATACCAAGAAGTCAATAGAGCACTTTTTATTTTTTCATTCTGGGCTTTTGTTTGGTTTATTTCTACTGACTTACATGCAAGATCACTGATCTTTTCTCACTGTCCCATCCATCGTTATGACCTCACTTCCTCTTACTTCTCAAATTTCCACTTGACCTTTTGTTAGTTTCCATTTCTCTGCTATGAACCTCTATCTGTTCATACACTATATCCATCTTTACCTTAAATCTTTTAACGTATTTATAATATTGTCTTAAATTCTTTTTGACTAGAAGGCTCTAATTTACAAAACAATTGTATATGGTATTTAAATAATGGAGTAGATGACTTATTTAATCATTAATTTAGTTTCAGTGTACAACTCAAGGCATAAACTACTCTTTAAGCCCAAACCCTTTCCTTCCTCTGTTTATTCAATACTTTGGACACATAAGATATGCACTAAACCTAAAATCAAGACATCTATAGGAACCATCATATCATTGGAAGAAGGAATTCACTGATCTACTACATTTTTCAATGGCTTCAATTTCATATTTGGTTATACATTACTGACTGATCCACTAAAATAAGATGGTGAAAAAACCCAGGTCTACTTTTAGAAACACAATTTTCCTTATTAATTTTTTTTTTTACAAGTTGTATGTACTATCTATTATCTTTGTTATTACAAAACAAAACAATGTCTTAGCCCAAATTTGTTTTTAAGTGATGTTCCAATTCAAACTTTTTGTTGTCACAAAAAATAAAATGCATATATCTTAATAGTACAATTCAATGATTTCAGTAACTGTAACAACCACCCAAATAAATACATAGAATAATTCCATCAACCCCAAAATTTCCTTTATTCTCCCTTTCCAGTTAGTCTGCTTTTCCCTAGAGGCAACCAGTTTCTTACTTCCACTAACACAGTATAAATTTGCCTGTTCTTGGAACTCATGTAAAATGAAGTCATATATAAGTTCTCTTTTTCATCCAAATTAATTCATTCAGATACTATTTTTAAGATTTATCCATGTTGCTTCATCAATCAAAAGTCCATTTTTAAAAACTGTTAAGTAGTGTTCCATTGTATAAATATACTAAAATTTCTTTACCCACTTGTGTATTGATGGGCCTTGTGGATTGTTTCCAAATTTTGGCTATTATGCATAAAGCCTGCTATGAATATTTTTATACACATTTCGTGGATGTATTTTTTTCATTTCTTTTGGCTTAATACCTAGAAATGGAATTTCTGTATCACAATTTATATCTTTTTCCATTCAAATTGAACTTGCTTTTAGAGACTATAAAACACATCTGGCAAACAATGTGTAGATGGGTCTTGCTTTTTATCTAGTCTTAGAGCTTCCTTCTTTCCCATGGAGAGTTTAGAGTTTAGTTCATTTACACTGAATGGAATTATGGTTTTGTTCAGATCAGTTTAATTCTACTATCTTGGTATCTGCTATCTATTTGTCCTGTATGTTATGTGTTCTATTGTTCATTTATTTCTGCTGTCTTTTGTGATTATAATTTTTATTACTCCATTTTATCTATTTTATTGACATTTTTAGCAATACTTTGTGTGTGTCTCTGTGTGTATGTGTTGCAATGGTTACCCTATAGGCAGCAATACACACACTTAATTTACCACAGTCTCAATTCATATGATATTAAAGAACAATATAAGAACCATATAACAGTATAATTTCATTTAATTCCTACTCAATTCCTTGCATATTAGCCATATGTTTTAATTCAGCATATTCTATAAACCCCATACCCATTACTACTGTTTGTGTTTTAAATAGTCAAGAGTCTTTTTAGAAACTTCAGCAATCTCATGAACCTAAAATGATTAAAATCAGAGTTCAAGGGCATTAAGACAGCCAGAATCTAAGAGGCCAGGATTATAAAGAGAAGAGTTCAAAGAACTGAGCCCAACCAATAGTATGAGTTTCTTTTCCTCTTGAGGCACTTGCCAATTTGTAATTAGTATAGGCTGAGAAACACACAAGCAGAGCAGAAAGTAGCTGCTATGAGTTTGAGAAACTATGCAGAATTTTTGTCAGTTTCTTGGTTTGAGGGAGATTTTTTAAATGAGATTAAAGAACCACCAAAAGGATGGGGTCTTGATAAAAACCCTGAGTATTCACTTGGACACCAAAAGGGGTACAGTCTAGGCTGAGGTTAAGCCAGAAATAGACCAGCCTTACAGACTTGAACCCAGCTGTGAATCAGCTTACTCTTTGAATTAAAGTAATCCATGCGGACTCTAATTGCCTGCCAGAAGTCGACTGTAAACCCCTTTAGAGAAAGATAACAGTTCAAGACTCCTTATAATTTTGACACATAGTTTTAGTAATTCAGTGAAAAATTTACCAGATATACAAAATAAAAAATAATGGAGGGAAGAAAAGGTAATAGACATGGATACAGAGGTGATCTGGATATTGGTTTTCAGCAAAAGATTTTTTAAGTGGCTGTGGAAAACAGATAACAAGATGGAGAAACCAACCAGAAAACTAGAATTTGTATCAAAAAATAAAACGGAGGTTCTAAAACTAAAAAATAATATCAGAAATGAACAGGGCAATGGATATTCGACGACTGCCTCATATTCTCCACAGAACAGGTAAAACTACAGCCATGTACTTACAACAGGTGTTGCCCATGGTGCTCCTGCAGAGTCTCCGGGAGCTGCGGGTGGCTCTGAGGGCAGCAAAGGCAGCTCTGGGCGCTTGGCTCGCACAGTGGCGGTGATTTAGGTCCAGCTGAAGGGCGCCAGCACCCACACAGCGGCCTACCCAGCAGCGAGGCTACCAGATCCTCGCTCTGCTTACCCGTGAACTTGGAGGCAGGGCCGCCCATCTTGCACATGTTGAAGGCCCAGCTCCTGGGCTTCAACACCCCAGCGCTCAAGTTCAAATGCAGCTAATTCACTCTCCCCAGCCAGACACAGATGCGCCTTCCAAGGTGGCAGCACTAGGGGCCCCGTCCCGTGGAAGCAGCAGTTGGAAAGGTGGACTCGCGGGTGGGCTGAGCAGTGAGCGTCCTGCAGAACCAGGCGAGGACGGGAGCGTCAGCAAGACCAGCCAACTGGCTGAGTTGAACTTCAAAGACAATGAAGGTGATACTTGTGAGAAGAAGGATGTCTCATACATGCCTGCAGTTACTGGGGAATACCCGATCCTGCTTGCATGGCTTACTGTGCTACCAGCAAGAGTGGCTCAATAAGTCACGCAAATGCTACTGGCAGCCATATTGTAAGTCACTTCAGAGGGCAAAAATGCAGAGGTGACTCTGCACAAGTATGGGTCCTGGAAGAGACGGTTCTGGAGTGTTATGACTATGGCAGCAGTCAGGCCTTCTTCCTTGGCTTCATTCTTAGCAAATCCACCTGGGCTGTGGGGCTGCTATGCAGTCAGCCCTGTACCATTTGGGAGCAGCCTCAAGAGTTCACAGCCCAGAGAGTTCACAGCGGCAGCCTGGGATCCAGGACCACTGCTTCCTGTCTTGGCTGGTCACAATTCTTTCTGAGCAGGAACTGCTTGGGCTGGCAGATCACCACGGAGTAGATGAGCCAACTGGAGGAGCTCTAGCAGGAAAATCCTCCTACCACCTTGGAGGTCCTGGAGAAGACAGGGGCAGAGGAGGGTCCCCAGCATATCTCTGGAGGTAGGAGCATTCCTACCAGTACCAGAACATATCCAAGCTGGAGGCCAACTCCTCTAAGAAACTGAGAGAGTTTCAGACTCAGGATCACATCACTGTCAGGCAGGACCTGGGCCTTAGCAGGAAGAGAACTGCCTACTTGACTTTGCCTGAGATGACTTTGATAATCGGACTTTAGTAATAATTTGGTTAGGAAACATTCAGCTCATGCCGGGGAACAAGATTTGCCTGTGGTACAAAGGACCTGGTGCCCAGGGGAAAAGGATCAGCCACATCATCAAGGCCCCTGATAATTATGTCAGTGAGATCACTGCTGACCCACATAGCAGTTGTGGGCACACTGTGGAAATAACTCCTAACTTCCAGGTGAGTTTCATGTGGAAGTAAACCACGTTAGACAGGATGCAGAGTGTTTGAAAAACATCTGTTGTGGAGGAGATCTGGCAGATTACATCTCCCATAAGCTGCTAGGTGTGATCAAAAAGCACCAGTGGCCCAAGGACTTCACAGCACCAGAGTTCCATGACCTCCACCACTCTCTGGCTGACTTTCTGAAGATGGTGCTGCAGAGACTGCTGAGCCAGCTCCAGGATCCACTAGGTAGAGGGACGATGTGAGCTCAGCCACCATCATCTATCATCTGGCTCAGTGGGCCTGTGCTAGTCTGTGCTCCAGCTAACAAAGCCATAGATCAGCTGACCAAGAAGAGTCACCGACCTGGCTCAAAGTCATCCAGCTCTCTGCAAGGGTCATCAACTCCCCACTGCACATCCTGGCCCTGTACAACCAGATCAGGAACATAGGTAGCATGCCGGAGCTCCAGATGCTGAAGGACAAGACCCAGGAGCTGTCATCTGCAGACCAGAAGCAGTGGTACTGAGCCCTGAAGCACAAACGTGCACATAAGCACATGCCATCAGCTGCACATGTGGATGACTGAGACCTGCCAAGATGCAGTTTCGTGGGCATCCAGGCCACTGAGCCCTGGAGTGCACCATCCCTGTGTCCTCGGAGCCAAGCAGATGATCCCTGTGGGTGACCACTGCCAGCTGGGCCTCGTGGTGACATGCAAGAAGGTAGCCAAGGCTGGGCTGTCCCCGTCACTCTCTGAGCACCTGGTGGTGCTGGGCAGCTGTCCTATTTGCCTCATCTGCCTCCAGATCCAGGATCAGATGAACCCTGCACTCAGCACCTTCCTGTCCAACATCAGCTGCAAAGACTCTTGTCAGACCAGAGCAGGTCATGCGAAGATGTTCTGTGTGACCCAGGACCAGGAGAAGATCATCAGGTCAGGCACCTCTTATCGAACAGGCCAGAAGCTGCAAACACAGGAAAGATGACAGATGTTGAGGTGAACCAGATCACCATCATCCTGTCCATCATCATGTCCTACCAACATAACGCGTGCAGCTCAGTGGCTCCCTGCACACCAGGCCCTACCAGGAGGTGGAGACTGCCAGTGTGGATGTATTTCAGTCACTTGACAACGTCTTTATTATCTCTTTTATGTGGGCAAATGAGCTCCAAAGCGTTAGGTTTGTAAACAACCCCCGTATTTAATGTGGCCCTGACCAAAGCACAGTATGGACAAGTGAAGGGCCCCGTCCAGGCAACCACTCTGCCCCACCTTCTGAACTATGACCACCTACTGGGGATGGGAGAGATGGGTGCTGAACAGTCTGTAGGAGCACCTTATGCAGTGCAGCAGGGCCATCAACCCTGGAGCCCACTTCATGACAACAGCCCTGTATGACCCTGGAAAGCCATTTTCCCAGGATCTGTCTGTGATCGGGGGCTTCCCAGGTGGCTCAATAGCAAAGAATCTACATGCCAATGCAGAAGATGTGGATTTGATCCCTGGGTCGGGAAGATCCCCTAAAGATGGAAATGGCAACCCACTCCAGTATTCTTGCCCAGGAAATCCCATGAACAGAGGAGCATGGTGGGCTACAGTCCATGGGATCACAAAAGAGTTGGACATGACTCAGCAACTAAACATCATCAGTGATCAGAGCATCCAGGGCCAGCCCTCAACATGTATTTCCAGGCCCATAACCAGATCAGCATGATCAGTGCCGGCCCCAGCTGCATGACCTCCATGAACAGTCCCCATTGCCTCCAACCTGGGCATGCCACCCATGCTGCCACTGGGATATTTTGAAAAAGCTAACAGGCAGGGCACCCCAGAAGGCAAGACTGGTCAAGGTAGGGGTCTGGAAGAACAGGTTTGGGCCTTCCTGGGCCAACCAGAGGACACTTCTCAACAGACAGGCCAGCCGGAATGTGCTGTCAAAGCTGTCTCACGGGGTGTCCCAAGGACAGGCTGTATCTGCAATAGCCAGTTCTCCTAGAGGGGCCAGCGCCACCTCTCCCAGCCGCAGTTGTCACTGGACAGTTGTCTTCGTGACTTGGTGCGTGACAAGACTCCATGTCCCAGGGGCAGCAAGTATACCAACTTAGCACAGTGATAGAGCTGCCCCAGTACTACAGAGTCATTCACTTCAGTTCAGTCACTCAGTCATGTCCGACTCTTTGCGATCCCATGAACCATAGCACGCCAGGCCTCACTGTCCATCACCAACTCCCAGAGTCCACCCAAACCCATGTCCATTGAGTCGGTGATGCCATCCATTATATATATATATTTACAATAATATGTATCCCTTTTAAGTATACAGTTTTATGATCTTTGACAAATACATCGGTGTAGGCATCTATGTGTATTTATTTATTTATTTATGACTGTGCTGGGTCTTTGTTACTCTGTGCGGGCTTCTCTCTAGTTGTAGTGGGCAGGAGCTACTCTCTAGTTGCAGTGCATGGGATTTTCATTGCGGTGGCTTCGCTTGTTGCTGAGCACAGGCTCCAGGTGCGCAGGCTTCACTGGTTGTGGCACATGGATTCAGTAGTTGTGACTCCTGGGCTGTAGAACACAGGCTCAGTAGTTGTGACACACAGGTTTAGTTGCTCCATGGCATGTGGGATCTTCCTGGACCAAGGATCGAACCTGTGTCTCTTGCATTGGCAGGCACATTCTTTACCACCAAGCCCCAGGGAAGTCCTAGGTATATTTCTTTATCATATCTTTCTATCCCTATAAACACCACTATAATCAAGAAATATCCAGCACTCTTAAAATGAGTTCCCTCATGCTACTTTGCAGTCAGTCCCCAATCTCAGTCCCAGAGAGTCCCACATCTGTTTTGTGTGTAGATGTTTCATTGTTATCCAAAGTGATATTAGTGTCTTTTTTCCCCCTTTAATTGTACCAAGTATAAAGCCAGAAATAGTTTTACTGCTGTCTCTGTATAGGATATCATGATCTATACTATAAAGTTTCAGTTAATTTTAGCAGTTACTATTTAGGAATCTTTGTGAAATGATTCTGTTATTAAAAAGCCATGAACCTGCTATATGCTGAGTACATGGGGTTGTGCAAATAAGTATAGAGTCTCTTCTCAAGAAATTTTAGGTTACAATTAACAAAGATTTTTAAAACACTTCAGTTTGTCAAAGCAATGATGGAATTAACACCAAATGAATAATATATGGCAAAAAAATTACTTTGTTGACAAAGTAATGTCTCTGCTTTTTAATATGCTGTCTAGGTTGGTCATAACTTTCCTTCCAATATCAGTCCTTCCAATGAACATCCAGGACTGATCTCCTTTAGGATAGATCCACTGATTGGATCTCCTTGCAGCCTAAGTGACTTGCAAGAGTCTTCCCCAACACCACAGTTCAAAAGCATCAATTCTTCAGCACTCAGCTTTCTTTATGGTTCAACTCTCACATCCATACATGACCACTGGAAAAACCATAGCCTTGATTAGATGGACCTTTGTTGACAAAGTGATGTCTCTGCTTTTTAATATGCTGTCTAGGTTGGTCATAACTTTCCTTCCAAGGAGTAAGCGTCTTTTAATTTCATGGCTGCAGTCACCATCTGCAGTGATTTTGGAGCCCAGAAAAATAAAGTCAACCACTGTTTCCCCATCTATTTGCCATGAAGTGAAGGGACCATATGCCATGATCTTAGTTTTCTGAATGCTGAGCTAGAGTGGCCCCCTCCATTAGCATCTTATGCTAGGTTGAAAGAGTAGAAATAAATGGATACCTGTTGTCCACTGCTAAAACTGAAGCATGATTTTCAGCAGGAGGAGAGGGAGACAGACAAACAGAGGAAAGATGATACAAAGGCATCCTGGGAAAAGACATCCATGTGACTGGAGTGATGCATCTATAAGTCAAGGAATGCCAGAGGTGACAGGCAAACATCAAAAGTTAGAAGAAGCAAGGAAGGATTCTGTCCCAGAGCCATCAAAGAGAGCATGGCTCTACCAGTGCCTTGATTTCAGAATTCTAGTCTCCAAAATTGAGACATAATAAATTTCTCTTGTCTTAAGCCAGTCAATTTTTAGTACTTTTTTAATGGTCACCCTAGGAAATCAATACAAATACTAGTATGATTAACAACATAATAAATCTCGAAAGTTTTGCTGTGTAAAAAAGTCTTACATAAATGATACTGTATGACTCACTTTACGAAGTTCGAGAACAGGCAAAACTAACCTATGGTGGGAAAAATTCAGAAGAGTGTTTGCTCATGGGTGTGGAAGTTTGGATTGGCTGGGAAGAAGCATTAAGAAACTTTCTAGGGTGATGACTATGTTCTATCTTGGTAGAGGATTGGGTACACAAGTGTTCACATTTATCAAAACTCAGCAACTGAATATTCAAGATTTGTGCATTTGATTGTATATAAATTCTACCTGAAACAAAATTAAAACTACAATAAACAATTACTGAACTCTAGCTAGTATTATTCACATGCTGAAATATTTAGAAGGAAGTGTAGAGAGGTTTGAGCGACTTCACTTTCACTTTTCACTTCATGCATTGGAGAAGGAAATGGCAACCCACTCCAGTGTTCTTGCCTGGAGAACCCCAGGGATGGGGGAGCCTGGTGGGCTGCCATCTATGGGGTTGCACAGAGTTGAACACAACTGAAGTGACTTAGCAGCAGCAGCAGTAGAGAGATCTGCATTTTAATTTGAAATGCATTAAAGTTTTTTTTTCCTTTTTTTTTTTATTTTTATTTTTACTTTATTTTACTTTACAGTACTGTATTGGTTTTGGCATACATTGACATGAATCCATCATGGGTGTACATGAACTCCCAAACATGAACCTCCCCCTCCCACCTCCCACCCCACATCATCCTTCCAGATCATCCCCATACACCAGCCCCAAATATCCTGCATCCTGCATCGAACACAGACTGGCAATTCGTTTCTTACATGATAGTATACACATTTCAATGCTATTCTCCCAAATCATCCCACCTTCTCCCTCTCCCTCACCCTCAGAGTCCAAAAGTCTGCTCTACACATC
>SJYX01019254.1:9021-55334 GCA_006410675.1 Oreotragus oreotragus
TTTTTTTTTCTGCATTTGAGATGGTCATATGATTTTTTCCTTTTTTCTATTAATTTAGTGAATGATATTGCTTTATTTTTAAGTTACACCCATATTAATTAAAAGCTGTGCAACTTATTCATTCATTTTATCTGTATCATGAAATTTGATTTGCTAATGGTTACTAAGGAGTTTTGCACCTATATTCACGAGCAATATTTGGAGAATTTATCAGTGAAGACAATTTCATCTGAAATTAACACAGTACCAAAGGATTTAAATTATAGATTCAATTTGCCTAATAGGTATAGGATTTTCAAGCTTTAAATATCTTTTATATAATTTTAGTATTTTTTTGAAGTAATTAGCCTATTTCATTTTAATTTAAAATATTGAAATATATTGGTTTTAAATATCTTTCTAATGGCTTCACAGTGTGTCTAAGACCTGTAGTAATGTTCCTCTTGCTTTTATTTATTTTGTCAGTTAGGGTACAAATTATCTTAAATTAGAAGTTTATGAATTGTGCCTTACTCTGAGCATATGCAAGCTTGTGTTGGAGTATGTTAACTGCATTTCTACACTTAACTGAATCATTCAGTATTTTAAGTAATGGATTGATTCTCCACTTACATTATACACTGTATATTCCCAAAATACATAGCAAAAACAATAAACCACATTGCAGTTCTAAAGATTAATTTCTCCCCTGACCTATGCTACAGAACTTCCCTCACTTATTCAGCCTATGACTGTCCCTCTTATATCAGTCTGACTTTGAGCATTTAGTGATTTGCTTTCTATGTATTTCTTGAGCTATTCATTGAAATAAAATATAAACTCTGAAGTTTACACAAGAGATACAGTTATCAAGAAAATTCATGTTTTCTCATGTTAGCAGTGGAGAATGCAGTAATGACAACTTAAATCATGTGATATAATGAGAGGATATAGACACACACATATACATAATTTAGAGAGTAAAGTGTATTATGTCATAATAGAATTGGTAGGAAAGTAATAAATATTAAAAACTTTATTTATGTGAAGCAGCAGGCAGTACATTTAAACTGAAGCAATAATTCTATTTTAGACAACCAAGGAATTATGTATTATTTTTCATTAGTATTTAGATAGATTTATGGTATGTAGGGATAGACAGTTCAACCATAAGATAATATATACTTGAGTAGACACTGTAATGTTAGATCATTAAAATCTATGTTTCTTCAGGACACAGAGTAAGTGCTCAGTAAAAGCCTGATATTGGATTATCGGGGATTGATTAGATAATTTTACTAATCAGGTAAAGATTTAAATTACTTGTACCAAATAGCACCAAATCATTTAGTCTGGACATAAAGTATAATGTGAAGAATCCCTGTAAGAAGCTTACTTATGTAGTTTCAAAATCATTGGAAACAATGTGAATAAACAATCATGCTTCTTATCTCATTATAGGATTAAGAAATGAATACTTTTAAAGATTTTACCCAAGAAGAATCTGCTGTGCAAGTGTGTAGCATTTTTAGGTCAGTCTTCAGTGAGGAAAATGAGGAAATGACTCATAACACCTACAGAGGTTCAGTTGGCTCCCACATTAATTTTCATAGCACTCAAAGGTATGACAGAAAATCCAGTAACTGGGAATGATGTAATATGCCTATTATTTCATAAAGTTTGTTCTAAAGGTGATTACAGGAGAAAATTGAGAAGAAATGCCTATAATCAAAGCACTAATTGATTTATTTTTAATACACATATTAAAAATGTATGTTAAATGACCAAAAAAGAACAAAATAAGAAACACATATTTCATTTAAGAATGAAACAACATGATTTGGAGACTAATAAACTTTATTATTGTAACTATCTTGAATAACTCCAATATTTCAAGTCTGGGTGTGTGGAAGTATTTGGTAAGCATGGGAACTGGTAGGAAATATGATTTCTGTGGAAGTTAATGAATGATTTTAGATATTATTCATTTAACAAATACTGGTGATGATCCCTGGATCAGGAAGATCCCCTAGAGTAGGGAATGGCTACCACCTCCAGTATTCTTGCCTGGAGAATTCCATGGACAGAGAAGCCTGGAAGATTACAGTCCATGGGGTCGCAAAGAGTGAGACATGACTGAACTAACACTTAACACTGTCAAGCACTTATGTGGTAGAAATTATGCCAATTCACTAAAATGACAGAATAGTCTTAAGGCTCTTACATTCTACTTGCAAAAATAAATATATAATTTTAGACAAATTATAATAAAATGTGATCACATAATAGATATATGTATAAAAAGTTTCTTGAGTTGAATGTAAGTTTAAGATATTCACAGCTATTGTAAGAAGTTAGGATTTCATGTATTCCAACACATTTTTTGATCATGTATCATAACCATATATATCATCATTCAAGTATAATACAGATCTGAAAATAAATATTTAGGATCATAATTTCAAAAGAATAATTGTAGCTATCAATACTCACAAGCTGTTGGAAATAACAAAAAATGAGAGGCAGAAATGCAGCTTTAATACTGTGGTGCATGCAATTTTGAGAGAGAAAAGAAGTATGTTCAAATGAATTAACAAGAAGCAAAGCTAATGTAGAATAAAACCAAAAGGGGATAACCTAGAAGTCATGAGAAAAAAAAAAAAAAAAAAAGCTTTACCTGGATAAGAACAAATAAAATGGAAATAGTGCCTCAGATGGTAAAGTGTCTGGCTGCAATGTGGGAGACCTGGGTTCAATCCCTGAGTTGGGAAGATCCCTGGAGAAAGAAATGGCAACCCACTCCAGTACTCTTGCCTGGAGAATTTTATGGATGGAGGGGCCTGGTAGGTTACAGTCCATGGGATCCCAAAGAGTCAGAACGAGCAACTTCACACCCCCAAATATATAATAATAAATTTTATTTACAGAATTTACCCCCAGACATTTCACAGGAAGAGATTTTAATGAAGTGATGGTGCCAATCTCATTATTGACAAAAAAGAGTTAGCTATCAATAGCTGAGAGAAGTAGTAAGATTTTCTATGTAGCAAGGAGGTAGCAAGGAGGAGAAACATCCATAGTCAGAAACAGTTCCTTAACAACAACCAGCCCTCTTTGCTAGTATGTAACATGTTTTAAAAAGAAAGAAAAGTGAAAGTGAAGTAGCTCAGTCATGTCCGATGCTTTGCGACCCATGTACTGTAGCCTACCAAGCTCCTCCCTCCATGGGATTCTCCAGGCAAGAACACTGGAGTGGGTTGCCATTAACATGTTTTGAAAGGAACACCAAATAGAAACAATACGAGACCACCTGACCTGCCTCTTGAAAAACCTATATGCAGGTCAGAAGGCAACAGTTAGAACTGGACATGGAACAACAGACTGGTTCCAAATAGGAAAAGGAGTATGTCAAGGCTGTATATTGTCACCCTGCTTATTTAACTTATATGCAGAGTACTTTATGAGAGTCACTGGGCTGGAGAAGCACAGGCTGGAATCAAGATTGCCGGGAGAAATATCAATAACCTCAGATATGCAGATGACACCACACTTATGGCAGAAAGTGAAGAGGAATTAAAAAGCCTCTTGATGAAAGTGAAAGAGGAGAGTGAAAAAGTTGGCTTAAAGCTCAACATTCAGAAAATGAAGATCATGGCATCTGGTCCCATCACTTCTTGAGAAGTAGGTGGGGAAACAGTGTCGGACTTTATTTTGGGGGGGCTCCAAAATCACTGCAAATGGTGATTTCAGCCATGAAATTAAAAGACACTTACTCCTTAGAGCAAAAGTTATGACCAGTCTAGATAGCATATTGAAAAGCAGAGACATTCCTTTGCCAGCAAAGATCTATCTAGTCAAGGCTATGGTTTATCCAGTGGTCAGGTATGGCTGTGAGAGTTGGACTGTGAAGAAGGCTGAGTACCGGAGAATTGATGCTTTTGAACTGTGGTGTTGGAGAAGACTCTTGAGAGTCCCTTGGACTGCAAGGAGATCCAACCAGTCCATCCTAAAGGATATCAGCCCTGGGTGTTCTTCGGAAAGACTGATGTTGAAGCTGAAACTCCAATACTTTGGCCACCTTATGGAAGAGTTGACTCATTGGAAAAGACTCTGATGCTGGGAGGGATTGAGGGGAGGAAGAGAAGGGGACAACAGAGGATGAGATGGCTGGATGGCATCACTGACTCAATGGACATGAGTTTGGGTGAACTCTGGGGTTTGGTGATGGACAAGGAGGCTGGCATGTTGCAATTCATTGGGTTGCAAAGAGTCAGACACGACTGAGCAACTGAACTGAACTGAACTGAAACTGAAATAGAACCATATAATACCATCATCACTGCTTGTGAATCAACTCAATTCATATGTGGTACTATGCAAAGTCAGAAACTCTCATCTTTATGTGAAAGACAATATTTGAGGATTTTCTTGAGTTTGATCTTCATTTATAAAATTTCATCACCTAGCTTTGGCTACCTTGTTATCATTAATACCTTATCAGTGTGAAAAGTGAAATGAAATTCACCCAGTTGAGTCCAGCTCTTTGCACGCTCATGGACTACAGCCCACCAGGCTCCTCTGTCCATGAATTATCCAGGCAAGAATACCTGGAGTGAGTAGTCTTTTCCTTCACCAGGGGATCTTCCCAACCCAAGGACTGAACCCAGGTCTCCCGCGTTGCAGGTGGATTTGTTACCATTAGAGCCATCAGGGAAGCCCAGACCTTATCAATACGTGTGTTTATTTTAAAATCTAGTGAAATTTTCGTTTCCATGCACCTGTGGTTAACAGTAAAAGAAATCCAGAAACTTCACTTCTTGTAGACTGAGTTTCTGAATCTTGTCTTCTCTTTATCATATTCATTGTGTTCTTTTAAATCCTTATTTGCTGTGCCTACCAGTTTAAGTACCCTTCTCAATCAACACTTCTGACTTGAACTAAGCCAAATTTGCTTTTTTATCATAGTGTATATTCTCCCTACTGTCACTGTAGTTCTTTAGATTAATAACCTAGTAAAGCAACCTGTCTCTACCAGCCTTGCTGCCTGAACTGGGCATGGATCAAGGTTTCTGCCTCTGTACACTGTCATCATGTGGTGGTTTAGTCGCTAAGTTGTGTCTGATTCTTGCGACCCCATGGACTGTAGCCTGCCAGGCTCCTCTGTCCATGGGATTTTTCTGGCAAGAATACTGGAGTGGATTACCATTTCCTTCTCCAGGGGATCTTCCAGATTCAGGAATCAAACCCCAGTCTCCTGCATTGCAGGCAGATTCTTTACCGCCTGAGCTATGAGGGAAGCCCTTCTGTGGTCAAAGACTCACCTTATTAAATGTAGCTGGACCTGTCCGATGGGAAGAAGTCGTCGGGTCTCCACAAGGAGGCATATGACCACCTTCAACACCAGAACTCCCTCTACTGATGAAATGAATTAAACACAATAAAGAGAAAATTTTTTGGTCCATTATTAAAAGCTGTAGATCTTATTTACTAGATGTTACCTGGAAATTCCAAATTCTTCTTGTCTTCTGTTTTCTAATATATCTAATTAAGTTATTTAACTATTTTAACATATAAGAGCTCTAAAATTTTTAAGGAATGCTATTTAATTAACTTATTATTCAGATTGATCTGTAGTCTCTGCTAATCTGGCCCAGGGTTGCTTTATTTTGTTTAGGCCCATACATACATACATACACACACCTGTGGACAGCTGGCAGTGTGGCTGAAGGCATAACTTGTCTAGGTTGGCCTCAGAGCTCTGGAATTTCAGTGGTTAATTGTTGAGGGTCCAGGGGTGACTGGGTCATATGTTTATTTGTTTTTATCATCCAGTTGGTTAGCCTGTTGTTCTCGTAGTGGCTTGTCAAATTTTCTATAAAGTGAGGAGAAGCACATACAATCTCTTAGAGACTGAATTCAGAACTGGAAAATGATCTCTTCAGCCATGTTTTATTGTCCAGAGGTCATTACAGGGCCATTTCAGATGGAATGTGTAGGTAGATAGCCCCCACCTCTTAGCAGAAAGAGCCACCCAGTCACATTATAACATATGTGGACAAAGATGAGGAGAGGTTAGGGCCGTATTTGCCATCAGTTTACTTCTTAAACTTAACCCCATCTGATGGACTTACACTTTGCTGACTAGACAGCTCGTATATTAGCTAACTCTCCTGCTCAAGGCATCAACTCAGTCCTGTCTGCTAGTTTGGCATCTTCCCAATCTAAAGTATGCAACAGTCTTCCTGCTTACCTAGACTCTACTACCCAAACTGTACTGAGAAGGCCATTTGTGTCACTGACGACAATTCCTTCAGATGACTTATGGAAGATAGAATACCTTATTGCTCAGATTTTTCAGGGGAATCAAATTCTTCTATGGGAGTAATTCTCCATATAATGATTTAAATGTCTATGATTCTTTTTACATTCTAGATATTAATTCACATGACACAAAGGCAGGCCTTTTTCATCAAAAGAATTGATTATTCAATTAATACCTCTGATGAACACCAATCAAAAATTAGAAACTATCTATGTGAACATCAGAAAACCACTGAGAAAGCAAACATACCTGAGCATGGTTATTACTATAATCCTGTTAATACACCTGGGTAACTTAACGACCCCACCAGCTAAGAGAAGCTATAGATTTCTTTCTTTGTGAATTCTTGGAGGTGTGATTGTGTCAAAGTTCTCTGAGCCTGATCTTATTTTTGGAGAGATAAAGGAGGAGTTGAACCATCTATGAATAAAATTTGTTGGATCAGAGGAAGCTGAATTCTAAGTTAAAAGAACAGATATCTATCAGGAACCAGGGGAGAATCAGGCTAGGTGTATGCATAAGCCCACAAACCAAGGGAAAAAAAAATTATGTCAGAGCAAGAAGAGAAAACTGAAAACCGATAGCTGAAATACCAGATTGTCTAGTAAAGGGTATCAGTCATGTCTGGGAAGATGAAAAACCATCTAGCTAAAAGACCTGGGAGGAAATGTGTAAGAATAGATGTGGAAATACTCATTCATCAGGAACTTGAATATGGCACAAATCCTACTAGGCACCACTGGGCACAAAGATAAATAATAATTCAAAGAGGAGAAAATTTACTGAAGAATTCAGATACACTTTTTACAAATAATCAGACAATATGATAAGTTCCTACTGAAAAAAGGAGTAAATATTCACTGGGGGCATATAGGAGAAAAAAATATTTTTGCTGGTGGGGTACTTACACCTGAACTGAACAAGCTGCTTTTTATCAGGTTGACAGAAAGATTATTTTAACTAGAGAGACATTAATCATCAAAGAAGTGGAAGTGTGTAAAATATTTTAGGGGAATTCCAGGAGCAATAATTTCTCAAAAATAGTTTTTATGATGTAGAGTACCAGAAAATAGTCTAGGAAAGTTTTAGTTTACATGAGATTTTTAAATCCCTCAAGTAATTTGCTAAAAGATTTAAAAATATACAAAGCATAAACATGTTAGAATATAACAGATCTTCTTATTTGAAAACAATGCAATTACTTTAGATGAAAATGTTACTCAGATTATTGCTTAGTCACTAAGTCATGTCTGACTCTTTTGAGACACCATGGACTATATAGCCTGCCAGGCTCCTCTGTTGGAATAAAAAGCAATGAGATCATCTGACTCAAGTGAGGAAGGCTACGCAATGGAAAAAAGCAGACCCTGTGTTTTATTTCTTGTATTGCTGAGATAATGCTTATCAAATCAAATCTCCTATAGTTAACAAGTATAAATACAGGACAAAATATCCAAAGGAAAATAAAACTATCTGAAGAATGAATAAATGCTGGAAGATACTTAATAGAAGTCAACACTTTGAACAAGGCATTGCTATAATATTATCTTTTTAAATTTTAGCTATTAATCAAAGGTGAATGCCAGTCTGCACCATTTTGACAGAAAAATCTTCAGTCTTACTGGCTTTGAGAACCAAAGGGCAGGGTTTACTTAAGACAAACACAGTAGTTGGAAAGTTAAGAAGAAAATACCAGAAAAGGAGTGAGAAAGGCAGAGTCACAGATTCCATTTATGAAGTCTGCCTCAGTCTCTGGATAACCCCTATACCACGTGGTATACTTCAGCCTCTAATCAACTTAGCTAAGGCTGAAATAATTAAACTGAGTTCTGAGCTGATGCCTAATACAAAGCAACAAAGTTTTGCTGTTTGAGTGTAAGCAAACTGCCTACTTGGAGAAGGCAATGGCACCCCATTCCAGTACTCTTGCCTGGAAAATCCCATGGATGGAGAAGCCTGGTAGGCTGCAGTCCACGGGGTCACTAAGAGTCAGACACGACTGAGAGACTTCACTTTCACTTTTCATGCATTGGAGAAGGAAATGGCAACCCACTCCAGTGTTCTTGCCTGGAGAATCCCAGGGATAGGGGAGCCTGGTGGGCTGCTGTTTATGGGGTCACACAGAGTCATACACAACTGAAGTGACAGCAGCAGCAGCAAACTGCCTACTTAAAAATCAAAATCAATACTCTTCAGAAGAGGATGAAAAAATCCAGTTTCTATGGTAATTGTTCTGCTTCCTCATCAGCACTTGGAATTATCATGCTAATTAATTTAATTATGTTTTATTTTAGATAGTCTAGCAGTTGTGTAACGGAATCTCATTTTGACTATCTGCTGATAATTAGTAATGTTGAAAATTTCTTCATGTGCCCATTTTCTTTCCACATATCCCCTCACTGGAAGTATCTATTATCTTTTTCTGTCTAAAAAATACTGTTACTTGTCCTTGTATTAGTTGTGAGTGTTCTTTATATATTCTGAATGTAAGTCCTTTGTTGAATATGTGATATTCAAATTGTTCTTTCCCTGTCTAGAAGTTCTCTTTTAATTCCCTTAATAGTATTTGTGGTTGTTTTTGCCTCAGAGAAAATCCAAAGATTTATTTTGCTGTCATAGCTCAGTGAAGAAAGTTCTTATCTGCTCTATATAGTGTTAGCTGAGGTGGCTTGACTGGGGGCTAGTGGATCCATTTCTAGGGTGATGCACTTAACACGGCTCACAAGTTGCTCTTGATTGTTTGTGGGAATCTTCACAGGAGCTGAAAGAAAGGTACTTTAGTGCTTTTCCATATCTCACTGGAAGTATCTATTATCTTTTTCTGTCTAAAAAATACTGTTACTTGTCCTTGTATTAGTTGTGAGTGTTCTTTATATATTCTGAATGTAAGTCCTTTGTTGAATATGTGATATTCAAATTGTTCTTTCCCTGTCTAGAAGTTCTCTTTTAATTCCCTTAATAGTATTTGTGGTTGTTTTTGCCTCAGAGAAAATCCAAAGATTTATTTTGCTGTCATAGCTCAGTGAAGAAAGTTCTTATCTGCTCTATATAGTGTTAGCTGAGGTGGCTTGACTGGGGGCTAGTGGATCCATTTCTAGGGTGATGCACTTAACACGGCTCACAAGTTGCTCTTGATTGTTTGTGGGAATCTTCACAGGAGCTGAAAGAAAGGTACTTTAGTGCTTTTCCATATGGCCCCTCTGTAAGAACTTCCTCACAGAATGATGACTGGGTTCCATGAGCAGGTGTTCCAAGAAATGAGCTGCAGTTTTTTGTGTCTTATTGTTTTTTGTTTATTCTTTATTTTCTTAAATTCATGGGCCAAGAAATTGACGCAGCCTCACTTCTGCTGGATTCTGTTGGTTAGTCAGTCACAGAACTCAGATTTTAGAGAAAAGAATATAGATAACTACACTGGATGAAAGAAGTATCAAAGAATATTGAGGAATGTTTTAAAACTACCACTACCATTATTTTTCATCAATGGAAAGAGTTGCATTGTTCTTACTCAGACATGTATATTCATTGTAGTAAATAAATAAATTAGTGGAATGTCATATGTAGAGCTGTACAAAGAAATTGGCAAGTAGAGACTATTTTAAATGAGTTTTAATTTTATAATAATAATGATCCAAATTATACAGAATATGGATTATGGAAATGGTTATTGCTTATTGAAGTATAATGGATTCCATGTAGTCAGAGCAAAGATAAAAACATTAATCAACTTTAGATGTTGTTAGAATGTGTATTGAAAAATTAGTGTAAATAAACACCAAAAGAAATTGATTCCATGATTATCAATACAGTAGAGTAGGAGGAGAATAAATAAAATTGGATTAATCCAAATGAGTATGAAAAGGAGAAAATAGTAACAATTCATAGCAAGCAGCACAGCACACAGCACATATGTAAATAGAAGTAAATCAAAAGACATTAATAATTGAGGTTATATGAAAACAAATTAAAGTTGTCAAAGGAAATTAAATGACCATTAAGCTATAAAAATGCTGAGCTTGTGTATCCATATAAAGTACACATACAACAGATTTTCCAATAGATATGTAATCACCGTAAAAAAACATTAACACACCAGCCTCTGTTACTGAAAAATAATGAAGAACAAACATCGAAGACCTAATGGAACAAATATTGTTAGGGATATAATAAAATGAAAGTATATATAGATCCACTAATTCATATGCTTTAAAATATTTTGGAATATTTTGAGAAATAACCATGTCACAAAGCATATATAAACCTTAATAATGATCAGAGAATAAATAATCATTGATTCCAGACCTCATTCTTTGATATCCACGAGCAAAAATACACTTGAATAAAAACTTAAAAATCCCTGCATTAATGTGACATTTAGAAATATATTATTGCATTATTTGTGTATCCAAAGTAATTCATGAAAGAAATAAAATGTCAGCACTCACAAAATAGTACACTTATAACTTATACTATGTAAGTAAAGGCATATTTATATAGAGATAGTTATAGAATAATTATTTACAAAGTTAGCTTTGTAAACCAAGAGGTTAGAAGAGGAATAATGCATTGATATAGAAAAAGGAAACAAAAGTATAAAAGGAGAAAATTTAAAAATAAAAAATACATGAATAAAAATGTTCAACAAAATTAAAAGTATATTTTATGAAAAGACTAATTATATATATGTATGTGTGTGTGTATATATATATATATATACATATATATATACATACATTTCTCGGAGAAGGCAATGGCACCCCACTCCAGTACTCTCTGGATTTTTTCATCCAGTACTCTTGCCTGGAAAATCCCATGGACGGAGGAGCCTGGTAGGCTGCAGTCCATGGGGTCGCTACTAGTCGGACACGTTCATTTTTCACTTTCATACATTGGAAAAGGAAATGGCAACCCACTCCGGTGTTCTTGCCTGGAGAATCCCAGGGATGGGGGAACCTGGTGGGCTGCCATCTATGGGGTCGCACAGAGTCGGACACGATTGAAGCAACTTAGCAGCAGCAGCATACATTTCTAGCAAGATTGACCAAAAGAGAAAAGAAAAAGAAGGGAGAAATAAACATTTGATGAATAACACAGTATTGACTATATATGTAATAAAACTTAATCCCTATGAATAGCATTGCAATTATCTTTCATCTAATTATATATTATCTTATTTAGAACACACTTTTGGAACAGGAAATGGCAACCCACTCCAATATTCTTGCCTCTGTGGGGTCGCACAGAGTTGGACATGACTGAAACAACTTAGCGGTCCCAGCAGAACACATTTTTAAATGGTTAGTCCAGATTTTTGTTTCATAAACTTTGTCTTTTGGGAAAAAAAAAACAACCCTGTAAACTAGTATGTACTGTTGTAGTATACATAATTCTCTTGGACATATGGGTATATTTTATGAAGCAGTCAAAGAATTACACAACTATATGCTCATTACAATGTAGATTTAAAAATTGATAAAATTTAATTGAGAAAATAATAATCACTCCAATTATTACAGATAATGATATCTCCTATTTGGTACTTAGTATAAGTAAACCATGCTCCAGTTTGTATAGCATATTTACTTTCCTAATACATGCAAACAATTTTCATTGAGAAAACTACACTGGGAAATGGGATTCCCTGTATATATTATACTAGATTTTGCTCTTATCTAGAATTTATACTAACTGATCATGGGTGAAAAAACTCATATGCTGATGCTAATCCAAGAAATCTTTTAAAGTTGAGATTTTAATAATCAAGTTACAAAAATTTCAATAAGTCAGAAAGAATAGTGTGATTGATATATACACAAAGTAGAATGTTGATTATAACAAAGACTATAACAATTTTGATCTCTAAATCATTTTTTAAAAGTTGGGGAAATTCATGTACTTAGCAAGCAGTTTCTTGAATAAATAATCAGAGGCTTTTAGATCTAAAAGGAATTTTAAAAGCCAACTATTCAAAGTCTTTAGAAATGGGAAAACTGCCTTCCAGACAAATTGATCTTGGCAATGACATGTGACTAAGCAACAATAAAAATATGACTGTCATCCATGTCTCTTTCATGTTCTTGTTTTGCAGGACAATATTTATGGTTATGCAGATATATAAAGAAATCCTCCTTAAATAATTTGGTTTCAAATTCTGAGAAAAAAGATCACTATGGAAAACTGAAGGCTTTATTTAAAAGAGTGAAATTTATGTCTAAAATTCCTGCCTCCATAGAACTTTTATTCTTTAAAACCTGACAACTAAAAAATATAATTTTAATGAGTTTACTTCCATTTAGAGAGTGCCACATTAGCCATACTTATAATAAAATTGTTCTCTATTCAATAGCAAAAACTTTGCTTTAAATCTGATAGAATACTATAATGTATCTACTGCTTTCCACTTGAAATTGAAAGCACTTTAAATATTATATCAATGACTTAAGAAGTATTGACATTAATGATTTTACCTAAAATTTAAAAAATCAGAAGAAAAGAGAGGTCAGTTTGTCAAATTACCTTCATAATAATTTAAAAATTAAAAAAGTTTTAAATAGCACAGAATAATCCAACCCTACATGAAATGAACCAGAAATTTGACCCAAGGGTTTTTTTGTAAAGTTAAAAAAAGAGATACCTTGTTTGAAATTCATTTAGAAAGTTCCTCATCTGCAAAATGTCCACAATAAATATATGTCTTGTAAGAGCCTAACATGTGGCAAGAGAATGCATTGTGAAACAGAATATTGACTACTATCTGTATTAGGAAACAGATCGAAACATCTAAATCTATTTGCTGAGAATGTAAGAGCATGAACATTGTAAATCTGTACCAAAACGAATGGAATTTGAGAAGCAGAAAAATAAAACTGATATTCGAAAATGTTACTCCAGATACATATCAGCTAAATGAAAAAAAAATCATAAATGAATGAAAATGTCCTTTCCATACAACATCCCTATGAGAGATTCCCAGTGATCATACTTTGTCTTTTTCATGCAATGTATCTAGCAGTTTTCACAACAAGCCCATGGTGAAGAAAAGTACTTACAGCATTATTTTCCTTATTAAAGATGGAGAAATGTGTGCTTAGAGCATTTAAATAATTTGACCCAATTCATGCACCCAGCTGTTAAGTAGCATTGTTGGTACTGGACCCTAGGTATCTCTGCCTCTGAAAACTGTTGCTATTGTTCAGTCGCTAAATTGTGTCTGACTCTTTGTGACACCATGGACTACAACATACCAAGCTTCCTTGTCTTTAACAATCTCCCATAGTTTGCTCAGGTTCATGTCCATTGAGTCAGTGACGCTATTTAACCATCTCTTTCTCTTCCACCTTATCCTCCTTTTGCCTTCAATCTTTCCCAGCATCAGGGTCTTTTCCAATGAGTCAGCTCTTTGCATCAGGTGGCCAAGGTATTTGAGCTTCAACTTCAGCATTGATCTTTCCAATGAATATTCAGGACTGATTTCCTTTAGGATTGACTGATTTGCTCTCCTTTCAGCCCAAGGGATTCTCAAGAGTCTCCTCTAGCACCACAATTCAAAAGCATCATTTCTTTGGCACTCTTATGGTCCAGCTCTCAAAACATGTGATGACTACTGGAAAAACTATGTTTGACTATAAGACCTTTGTTGGCAAAGTGATGTCTCTGCTTTTTAATATGCTGTCTAGGTTGGTCATAGCTTTCCTTCCAAGGAGCAAGCATCTAATTTTATGGCTTCAGTCACCATCTGCAGTGATTTTGGAGCCCAAGAAAAGAAAATCTGTCACTGCTTCCACTTTTCCCCTTTCTAGTTGCCATGAAGTGAGGGGACAAGATACCATGATCTTAGTTTTTTGAATATTGAGTTTGAAGCAAGC
Source organism: Oreotragus oreotragus (assembly GCA_006410675.1). Taxonomy (NCBI): domain Eukaryota; kingdom Metazoa; phylum Chordata; class Mammalia; order Artiodactyla; family Bovidae; genus Oreotragus; species Oreotragus oreotragus. The sequence goes on from SJYX01019254.1 coordinate 23,188, forward strand.
TTTTTCACTCTCCTCTTTCATTTTCATCAAGATGTTCTTCACATGACCCAGCATAGCCAAGAATTAATTAATTAATTAATTAAATTGTAAAGAAAGGTTCTTTAGTTCCTCTTTGCTTTCTGCCACTAGAGTGGTATCATCTGCATGTCTGAGGTTGTTGGTATTTCTCCTGGCAGTCTTGATTCCAGCTTGTGATTTATCCAACCTGGCATTTTGCATGATGTTTCTGCTTAGAAATTATATAAGCAAGGTGACAAGATACAGCCTTGTGATACTCCTTTCCCAATTTTGAACCATCCAGTTTTTCCATGTAAGGTTTGACTGTTGCTTCTTGACCCACATTCAGTCTTCCCAGGAGATAGGTAAAGTGGTCTGGTAGTCTCATCTCTATAAGAACTTTCCACAGTTTGTTGTGATCCACACAGTCAAAAGCTATACCTATAAGAATTAACATCTCGGTTGTAATGCACAGCTTTATGGCTTTCATTTCATATAAATTGTTGATATATGACACACATTAATATGTAACCATCCTTCCCTACTTTCTACATGTCACAAAAGAAGGAATGACTTTCCGTGGTCTATTCCAAAATCTTATAATTATGCTTTGCTTTCTGTGTGCCAACTAATCCTAAATATTTAATACATTTCTAATTTTCTCTTCATGGTATTACAGTTCTGTATTCAGCTACCTATCTGATACCTTAACACCCATACAGTTGTTTTCTTCCTAATGCACAAGTTATCATTAATAATTTATTTATACTTATCATCCATATGAACAAAACAGTCAATTCTAATTTGAAAGTAAAACACATCTACTTGTCTGTCTCTTCATGTCTTCATTTTAGTCCAATCCATGGGATACTAAAACTACTATCTAAAAATCTTTGTCTTCATTTTCTCTCCTTAATTTTTGCTCTCTGCACAATAGATTGATTTCTTACAGTTACTGTTCCAGGCTAATTTAGTTTGCCTGAAGTTAAAGCTGTATTCTAACAATAAGTTGTCGTATTTCCACATTTTCACTCTGCTGCTGATGCTAAGTCACTTCAGTCATGTCGTACTCTGTGCAATCCCATAGACGGCATCCCAACAGGCTCCCCCGTCCCTGGGACTCTGCAGGCAAGAACACCAGAGTGGGTTGCCATTTCCTTCTCCAATGCATGAAAGTGAAAAGTGAAAGTGAAGTCACTCAGTCATGTTTGACTCTTAGCGACCCCATGGACTGCAGCCTACCAGGTTCCTCTGTCCATGAGATTTTCCAGGTAAGAGTATTGGAGTAGGGTGCCATTGCCTTCATTCTACTGGAGTATATAAACAAAAGAAATGTTTTTTTAAGACTTTTAAAAAACAAAGTAATTGTTTTTGTTGACTGTATAGAGCATCTCCATCTTTGGCTGCAAAGAATATAATCAATGTGATTTTGGTGTTGACCATCTGGTGATGTCCATGTGTAGAGTCTTCTCTTGTGTTGCTGGAAGAGGGTGTTTGCTATGACCAGTGCATTTTCTTGGCAAAACTCTATTAGTCTTTGCCATGTTTCATTCTGCATTCCAAGGCAAAATTTGCCTGTTACTCCAGGTGTTTCTTGACTTCCTACTTTTGCATTCCAGTCCCCTATAATGAAAAGGACATCTTTTTGGGGTGTTAGTTCTAAAAGGTCTTGTAGGTCTTCATAAAACCGTTCAACTTCAGCTTCTTCAGCATTACTGGTTGGGGCATAGACTTGGATAACTGTGATATTGAATGGTTTGCCTTGGAAACGAACAGAGATCATTCTGTCGTTTTTGAGATTGCATCCAAGTACTGCATTTCGGACTCTTTTGTTGACCATGATGGCTACTCCATTTCTTCTGAGGGATTCCTGCCCGCAGTAGTAGATATAATGGTCATCTGAGTTAAATTCACCCATTCCAGTCCATTTTAGTTCGCTGATTCCTAGAATGTCGACGTTCACCCTTGCCATCTCTTGTTTGACCACTTCCAATTTGCCTTGATTCATGGACCTGACATTCCAGGTTCCTATGCAATATTGTTCTTTACAGCATCGGATCTTGCTTCTATCACCAGTCACATGCACAACTGGGTATTGTTTTTGCTTTGGCTCCATCCCTTCATTCTTTCTGGAGTTATTTCTCCACTGATCTCCAGTAGCATATTGGGCACCTACTGACCTGGGGAGTTCCTCTTTCAGTATCCTATCATTTTGCCTTTTCATACTGTTCATGGGATTCTCAAGGCAAGAATACTGCAATTGTTTGCCATTCCCTTCTCCAGTGGACCACATTCTGTCAGACCTCTCCACCATGACCCGCCCGTCTTGGGTTGCCCTGTGGGCATGGCTTAGTTTCATTGAGCTGTAGTCCTAGTGTGATTAGATTGACTAGTTTTCTGTGAGTATGGTTTCAGTGTGTCTGCCCTCTGATGTCCTCTTGCAACACCTACCATCTTACTTGGGTTTCTCTTACCTTGGGCATGGGGTATCTCTTCATGGTTGCTCCAGCAAAGTGCAGCTGCTGCTCCTTACCTTGGATGAAGGGTATATCTCCTCATTGCCACCCTTCCTGACCTTCAACATGGGATGGCTCCTCTAGGCCCTCCTGCGCCTGCGCAGCCACTGCTCCCTGGTCACTGCCCCTGGGTTTAGGCACGGGGTGGCTCCTCTTGGCCATCACCCCTGGCCTCAGACATGGAGTAGCTCCTCCTGGCGGCTGCCCCTGACCTCGGACCTGGGGTAGCTCCTCTCGGCCGTTGCTGTGCCGTCGCAGTCTGGCATGAAGGGTATATCTCCTCATTGCCACCCTTCCTGACCTTCAACATGGGATGGCTCCTCTAGGCCCTCCTGCACCTGTGCAGCCACTGCTCCCTGGTCACTGCCCCTGGCTTTAGGCACGGGGTGGCTCCTCTTGGCCATTACCCCTGGTCTCAGACACGGATTAGCTCCTCCTGGCGGCTGCCCCTGACCTCGGACGTGGGGTAGCTCCTCTTGGCTGTTGCTGTGCCGTCACAGCCTGGCACTCTCGGCCGCTGCCCCCGACCGCAGACGTAGGGTAACTCCTCTTGGCCGCCACTCTTCGGGCGTGGGGTCCTCCCAGGTTCTGTCCCTGACCTCGCCAGCGGCTGCGACTGGCGCACTAAGCGTGGCTGAGAGGAGCTACCCCACGTCCGAGGTCAGGATTATCTTAAGGGTTTCTTTTCTTTTTTTTTTTCCTTCCAAGGAGTAAGCGTCTTTGAATTTCTTTTTTTTTTTTTTGCCCCTGACCGTGGACGTGGGGTAACTCCTCTTGGCCGCCACTCTTCAGGCGTGGGGTCCTCCCAGGTTCTGTCCCTGACCTCCCCAGTGGCTGCGACTGGTGCACTAAGCGTGGCTGAGAGGAGCTACCCCACGTCTGAGGTCAGGATTATCTTAAGGGTTTCAATAATTTAGAATTTGGTGTGAATTAACACAAAAATATTATCTCTTTCTCAAGTTGATGTGAATCTATGAATTTATCTTATTGGTATTACACAATAATTAAAATTTCTATAAATGATGCTTTCTGTTGTTTTACTTCACAGTGTTGGCCTCTTTGGTTAGTCATAGTAACACTGTTGTTCAGTTGCTAAGTAGTGTCTGACTCTTTGAGACACCATAGACTGTAGCACACCAGACTTCCCTGTCTTTCACTATCTCCTGGAATTTGCTCAGACTCATATCTATTGAGTTGATGATGCCATCCAACCATATAATCCTGTGCTTCCCTCTTCCCTTTTTGCCTTCAATCTTTTCCAGTATCTGGGACTTTTCCATCACATGGGCTCTTTGTATCAAGTGGCCAAAGTACTGGAGCTTCAGTTTCAGTAAAAATCCTTCCAATGAATATTCAGGGCTGATTTCTTTCAGGAATAGGAAGTCCCTATTCAGTTATTCCCTCCAGATCATCCCCATACACAAAAATATTATCTCTTTCTCAAGCTGATGTGAATATATGAATTTATCTTATTGGTATTACACAATAATTAAAATTTCTATAAATGATGCTTTCTGTTGTTTTACTTCACAGTGTTGGCCTCTTTGGTTAGTCATAGTAACACTGTTGTTCAGTTGCTAAGTAGTGTCTGACTCTTTGAGACACCATAGACTGTAGCACACCAGACTTCCCTGTCTTTCACTATCTCCTGGAATTTGCTCAAACTCATATCTATTGAGTTGATAATGCCATCCAACCATATAATCTTCTGCTTCCCTCTTCCCTTTTTGCCTTCAATCTTTTCCAGCATCTGGGACTTTTCCATCACATGGGCTCTTTGTATCAAGATGCCAAAGTACTGGAGCTTCAGTTTCAGTAAAAATCCTTCCAATGAATATTCAGGGCTGATTTCTTTCAGGAATAGGAAGTCCCTATTCAGTTAAGGCTGATTGACTGGTCCAAGGGATTTTCAAAATGTTCTTCATCCCCACAATTCAGAAGCATCAATTATTTGGTACTCTGCCTCCTTTATGGACCAGTTCTCACATTCATACAACACTACTTGAAAAAATCATGGCTTTAAACATATGGATCTCTGTCGGCAAAGCTATGTCTCTTCATTTTAATGTACACTGTTTAGGTTTGTCATAGCTTTCCTGCCAGGAAGCAATCATCTTCTAGTTTCATGGCTGCAGTCACTGTATAGTGGTTTGGAGTCCAAGAAGTCTGTCACTGTTTTAATTTTTCCCCACTCTATTTGCCATGAAATGATGGGACAAATACCATGATCTTAGCTTTTTGAATGTCGAGTTTCAAGTGAGCTTTTTCACTCTACCCTTTCACCCTCATCAAGAGGATCTTCAGTTCCTCTTCACTTTCTGCTATTATAGTGATATCATCTACATACATGAGGCTGTTATTTCTCTCAGCAATCTTGATTCCAGCTTGTGATTCATCCAGACAGGTGCTTCTCAAGATATGTTTTGCATATAAGTTAAATAAGTGAAAGTAGAAGTCATTCAGTCGTGTCCGAATCTTTGTGACCCCATGGACTATGCAGTCCAGGGAATTCTCCAGGCCAGAATACTGGAGTGAGTAGCCTTTCTCTTCTCCAGGGGATCTTCCCAACCCAGGGATTGAACCCAGGTCTCCTGCATTGCAAGCAGATTCTTTACCAGCTGAGACACAAGGGAAGCCCAAGTTAAATAAGGAAGGAGACAATACACAGCCTTGTTGTATTCCTTTCCCAATTTGGAACCAGTCAGTTGTTCTATGTAAGGTTCTAACTGTAGCTTCTTGACTAATATACAGATTTCTCAGGAGACAGGTTAGATGATCTGGTACTCCCAGCTCTAAGAATTTTAGACAGTTTGTGTTGATCCACATAGTCAAAAGGTTTAGCATAGTCAATGAATCATAAGTAGATGTTTTTCTGGAACTCACATGCTTTCTCCAGGATCCAACAATGTTGAATCCAGCCTTTGATCTCTGGTTCTTCTGTCTCTTGAAACCTAGCTTGTACATCTGCAAGTTTTTAATCTGTGTACTGCTGAAGCCTAACTTGAAGGATTTTGAACATTTCCTTGCTAGCATGTGAAATGACCACAGCTGAAGGATAGTTTGGATCTTCTTCTTTGTCCTTGCCCTTCCTTTTGGATTGGAATGAAAACTGACCTTTTCCAGTCGTGTGTCACTGCTGAGTTTTCCAAATTTGCTGATATATTGAGGAAGCACTTTAACATCGTCATCTTTTAAGATTTTAAATAATTTAGCTGGAATTCCATCACTTCCACTATCCTTGTTCATAGCAATGCTTCCTAAGGCCCATTTGATTTCATACACCAGGATGTCTGGCTCTAGGTAAGTGACCACACCATTGTATTTATCCAGGTCATTAAAACCATTTTTGTATAGATCTTCTGTGTATTCTTGCCACCTCATCTTAATCTTCTGCTTCTATTAATATCAGTTCCTTATCATTTCTCTCCTTTATCATGCCCATCCTTGCATGAAGTATTCCCTTAATAACTCCAATTTTCTTGAAGAGATTGCAAGTCTTTCTATTTCTATTGTTTTTCTCTATTTCTTTGCATTGGTCATTTAAAAAAGCCTTCTTATCTCTCCTTTCTATTCTCTGAGACTCTGCATTCAGTTGGGTGTATCTTTCCCCTTCTCTCTTTATTCACCTATTTGTAAAGCCTCCTCAGACAATCACTTTGCCATCTTGTATTTCTTTTTCTTTGGGATTTCTTGGTCACTGCCTCCTGTACAAAGTTGCAAACATCTGTTTATAGTTCTTCAGGAACTCTGTCTACCAGATATAATCCCTTGAATCTATTCATCACTTCCACTCTATAATCATAAGGGATTTCATTCAGTCATACCTGAATGGCCTAGTGGTTTTCCCTACTTTCTTCAATTTAAGCATGAAATTTTGCAATAAAGTGCTCATGTTCTGAGCCACAGTCAACTCCAAGTCCTTTTTTTTTTTTTTTTTCTGCTGACTATGTAGAGCTTCTTCATATTTAGCTGCAAAGAAAATAATCAATCTGACCTTGGTGTTTATCTGGTGATCTCTCTCTTGTGTTGTTGAAAAAGGTTGCTTGCTATATTCAGTGTGTTCTCTTGACAAAACTCTGTTAGTTTTGGCCCTGCTTCATTTTGTACTCCAAGGCCAAACAGCTGTTACTTCAGGTATTCTTAAGTACCACCTTTTTCATTTCAACACCCTATGATGAAAAGCACATCTTTTTTTTTTTTTTTTCCTTTTTTTGGTGTAAATTCTAGAAGCTCTTGTAGGTCTTCATAGAACTACTCAGCTTCAGCTTCTTCACCATCAGTGGCTGGGGCATAGACTTTGGTTACTTTGATGTTGAATGATTTGCCTTGGAAATGAATTGATATCTTTCTGTTGGTTTTGATAGTGAAACCAAGTACTGCACCAAACTCTTCTTCTTTTTATTATTATTTTTTAATATGAAGAGTAACTACTTCATTTCTAAGTAATTCTTGCCCACAGTAGAAGATACAGTGGTCTCATGAATTAAATTCACCCATTCCCATCCATTTTAGTTCACTGATTCCTAAGATGTTGATGTTTAGTCTTGCCATCTCCTGTTTGACCACATCCAACTTACCTTGATTCATGGATCTAATATTCCAGGTTCCTATGTAATATTGTTCTTTATAACATTGGGTTTTACTTCTACCACCAGACACATCCACAACTGAGTATCATTTCTGCTTTGGCCTAGTAATTAGTAATTGCCCTCCTCTGTTTCCCCAGTAGCATGTCAATGAATCATATTCACTTTCCAATCTGGGGGATTCATATACCGGTGTCACATTTTTTTGCCTTTTCTTACTGTCTGTGTAGTTTGCTAGGCAAGAATACTGAAATTAGTTGCCATTTCCTCCTCCAGTGGGCTATTTTTGTCAGGACTCTTCACTAAGACCCATCAGTCTTGGGAGTCCCTATTCAGCATGGCTCATAGCTTCACTGAGNTTTTCTTACTGTCTGTGTAGTTTGCTAGACAAGAATACTGAAATGAGTTGCCATTTCCTCCTCCAGTGGGCTATTTTTGTCAGGACTCTTCACTAAGACCCATCAGTCTTGGGAGTCCCTATTCAGCATGGCTCATAGCTTCATTGAGTTCAAGCTCCTTTGCCAAGAAAAGGCTGTGATGCATGAAGGGAATATCAATAATTACACATTAGCTAATCTTGATAGCTAAAACACAATTGCACTAGACTCTGAGTATATAAAATATATTAAGAAATTCAGCAGATTTTTAATTTTGATACATAATTTGCCCTTGTATCTGATAGAACAGTCCATTTCAAATGTTCTTCTTCAGGAAGTTTTACCCATTTCTCTAATTTGAGCCCTCTAATCCTTTTTAATTTGTGTGGAATTTTATACATTTTCTCAGCCTCTTAGCAGAACAGTTAGATCCCCCTAGAACTGTCCCCAGTTTGCCTTTGTCTTAGTTATTGTTCCTCTCTTTGACCTCAGTAATCACTACAAAGTTTCCAAATTCTTAATCTTTTGCTTTAGAGCTTTAGAGCATGAATAAAAAGCTCCTTCCCCTCTAGTAGCCTGTCTGACTTTTCCTTTTATAGAGAACCCCAGGAATTTGCTATAAATAATTCCCATTGAGGTTAATTGGAGAACATATTGAGAAAAATGGTCACAAACTCAAATACCACCTGCCTGATGCTAAAGACTGAAAAGTAAACTTGTAGTTTATTTTAATTGGCACCCTTCTATGAGGGTAGGGGATGAAGGCAGTTAGCAGATTATTATAATTATCAGAAACATGTAAGCATACCCCTGTGTTGAATATTTTACTACTTTTCTTCTTCATTCAATAATCTATATCATTCTGTAAGTTTCATTTCATAGAAAATGTCTGAGTTAACAATTACAGCCCTTACTAACTAAATATAATGTACCAAAATGGTGATTAAATGTATTTTAATGAAAATCTGGCTGTGTTTTTTATCCTTAGAAATGCAAAACTTAATTTATTCATCTATTCCCATAATATGGTTTCATACTGTATATAATATTATATATATATATTTTTTGAGAACACATTTTTCAAATAATTATTTGAAGCATATTTTCCTTTGGGCACATTTCCTGGTTTATACTTACCTATTAGTTAGAAATACTGGAAGACACCTAATCCTTTTGTGAATGGGTTGTATATTCTGCAGCATGTAGGTGGGAGAACAAACTCAATAAGCTGAACATAGAAGGTGAGACTACAGTTACTAGGAAATATCACTGAAATTGCTTTTAAAACATAGTTAACAAAAATGAGTAAAATATTGAGATCTAAAAGAAGAGGTCAGTTCAGTTCAGTTCAGTCGCTCCGTCGTGTTTGACTCTTTGCGACCCCANCTGAAATGGGGCCGGTCCTGTGGGACAGAGCCCTTAAATGTGGGGTCTGTACTAACTCTAGGTGAAAGTGAAAGTCACTCAGTCTGTCTGACTCTTTGAGGCAGCATGGACTGTATATTCCATGGAATTCTCCAGGCCAGAATATTGGAATGGGTAGCCTTTCCCTTCTCCAGGGGATCTTCCCAACCCAGGGATCAAACCAGGATCTCCTGCATTGCAGGCGGATTCTTTACCAACTGAGTAATGAGGGAAGCATTAGTTAGAATTTAGGGAAATTGTTGAACACCAAGTTTGTATCTGTCAAACAGAGAACTGCTTGTTAGTGTTGAAAAACACCCTAGAAGTAGCATCACCACATTGTAACCTGTCTTACAACATGGATCATACACTATAGTATTTATTCTTCATAATTTCACATTGAGCAGTCTAAGAAACTTAATTCGGTACCTGTGTTCGACTCTGTGTGATCCATGGATGGCAGTCTGCCAGGATTCTCTGTCCATGGGATTCCCCAGGCAAGAATGCTGGAATGGCTTGCCATTTTCTTTTCTAGGGGATCTTCCTGACCCAGTGATTGAACACAGGTCTCTTGTATCTTCCTGCATTGGCAGGCAGGTTCTTTAACACTAGCACCACCTGGAAAGCCCCATTAGATAATTACATAACAGTCTTCATTACCAGGATGTATTAGGTTATGCCAATGGAAGAAATAATCAAAGGAAACATGGAAGGCAAGGTAGATAACACTACTCTTTGAGTCATAAAACAATGAGTTCAGTCCTACTATTATACGTACTTATTATGAGTATAGGTATATACTACACTAGCACCACCTGGAAAGCCCCATTAGATAATTACATAACAGTCTTCATTACCAGGATGTATTAGGTTATGCCAATGGAAGAAATAATCAAAGGAAACATGGAAGGCAAGGTAGATAACACTACTCTTTGAGTCATAAAACAATGAGTTCAGTCCTACTATTATACGTACTTATTATGAGTATAGGTATATACTTGCTTATGTTCTGAGCAAGGCTTAACTGTCTAATATGTATAGAAGCATAATATGTGGCATCAGCTTTTAAGAAAAGAGTTTTATTGCAAGGTCCACTAGCAAGGAGGTAGGAGGCAAGGCTTTCAACTCTGTCTCCTGATTCAGAGTTAGAGGTAAAATTTAAGGAGTTAAGGAGATTTCACACTTGGAAGCTGATTGGCTAGTCATGAATTAGACCACATAAACTATTCCTGCTTCTGGAAGCCATGTTTCCTTCATTGAAGCCATGTTTCCCTCATTGAAGGACTTCTACTTCTGAAAGGGCTCTTGTGACAATGTTTCTATTCTTTAAATTCTGTAGACTGAAGATTATTGGTTCCAGGGTCATCCTAGAGACACGGGCTCCCATTTTGCACATGTGTAGTGCTACCTCTGAAAAATGACTAAAGGTGCTTAATCAACAACCTGTTTTAAGAAAACAACACCAGTTTAAGCTGGTCAAGGTTGTATGTGTTGTTTCACTTGTACTTGGTTATATGATTTATCTCACTTTCCTTTCATAAATAATGAAAACAGTACCTACTCATTTCAAAGGCTGTCAAAAGAATTAAATGAATTATGACATTACATAATGACAAGTAGTATACTATCAAGCACACACAATTTTCTGTCAACAAGATTAGTCATTTACTCTGTTTAGCTCGCACTATCTGCGCAGTATCACTGTAGATAAATAGCTTGATTCTTGATATTCCTATACTTTATAGATTACTAATGTCCATTTCCCATTGACAAACCCAAATGTATGACCAAACCATTTGGAAGANCTATCAAGCACACACAATTTTCTGTCAACAAGATTAGTCATTTACTCTGTTTAGCTGGCACTATCAGCGCAGTATCACTGTAGATAAATAGCTTGATTCTTGATGTTGCTATACTTTATAGATTACTAATGTCCATTTCCCATTGACAAACCCAAATGTATGACCAAACCATTTGGAAGAATTTTTTGTATATTGAGATATGGGGAAGTCATTCTGTCTTATACATGATTCCGTGTGAATTTTATTTTAACTAGAATAGATTGTCTTATGCCCTATCAAATATATATTGACATTGTACATCTGCTATAGCTATTAAAAATGTATTAAAAGTCAAAATAGAATGACTGGTTCAGGTATCCGAAATGAAGCCAAGGGGCCATTGTGGATGTGGTTTAGGACAAGGTTTTAAGAACCTGCATTTTCTGAATTATATTAAAGCAAGGGCATCACTGCTGCTGCTATTGCTGCTAAGTCGCTTCAGTTGTGTCCGACTGTGTGCGACCCCATAGACGGCAGCCCACCAGGCTCCCCCATCCCTGGGATTCTCTAGGCAAAAATACTGGAATGGGTTGCCATTTCCTTTTCCAATACATGAAAGTGAAAAGTCAAAGTGAAGTCGTTCAGTCGTGTCTGACTCTTTGCAACTCCATGGACTACAGCCTACCAGGCTCCTCCGTCCATGGGAGTTTCCAGGCAAGAGTACTGGAGTGGGTTGCCATTGCCTTCTCCAGGGCATCACTAGTCATTCTCAAAAGAATATCTGCTAGCTGCCAGCTGCAATCTTATGATCTCAAGATCGCCCCTTGTAACTAGGCAACCATTCCAGACACCAACCAATCCTTATTTAACGAACACCCTTACTTTCCATCTCCAATTATAATTCTTTACAAACCACTTAGGTAATTTTGTGGGTTTTGCCTATTATAAGGCCACCCCGCCAATTTATAGTCCAGTGGAACACAATTCAAGTACTTCTTGAATGTGTGTCCCCTGGATTATATTTCTTGGTCTGGCTTAAATAAAACTTTTTTTCTACTCCTGTTATAGAATATTCATTGATTATTTCCATTGGCAGAATGTCTGCCTCTTAGGTTGACTTCTGTTACCAAATCTATGCCAGATACAGAAGTCACTAGTAATTTGAACAGGGAAATTTTAATATAAATAATGGATAAGCATACATTTTCTGCAAGAGGTTAGATAAGACATATTTTAGACTGCAGGCTATAAGGTCAGTATTATTTTTCAACTACTCAACTGCTCAACTCAACTCTGCACTTATGGAGTAAATGCAGCCATGGACAACAAGAAATGAATGAGAATATTTGTATTCCAATATAATTTTATTTACAAAACAGAAAGCAGTCAAGTGATAGAAAATATTATTAACTAGTAAAAGAAGGTTAACTGTAAGAACATGGTAAATGAAGACCCCAAAGAATATAAGAAAAGCAAATCTAGGAAGATTATACTACTTTTGAGGATAAAGGTGAAAACTCAAGGAAGAAATAAATTTGGAAGGACCTCAACCTCCTCATCTCATCCAGGAGGCTGACTTTCAAGCTTCATTGGAGACGGTATGGCTATAATCCATTGCATGGCAGAGGGATTTTCTAGAGTACAGATGTTCTGGAATTCTTTTCTCAGGTGCAGCAAAGTTTGCTACAGTTCCTAGAAGCCAGAGCTTAATCCAAATACAATCAGACTAAGATTTCATGCTACAGGCAGAGCTATAAAAAAATAAACAATAAGTACTAGCTTAAAAATTCTAAGGCAAAATATTTGNCTTCATTGGAGACGGTATGGCTATAATCCATTGCATGGCAGAGGGATTTTCTAGAGTACAGATGTTCTGGAATTCTTTTCTCAGGTGCAGCAAAGTTTGCTACAGTTCCTAGAAGCCAGAGCTTAATCCAAATACAATCAGACTAAGATTTCATGCTACAGGCAGAGCTATAAAAAAATAAACAATAAGTACTAGCTTAAAAATTCTAAGGCAAAATATTTGCCAATGTAAGATAAAATGTCAGAATTTATGTAAAACATTTATATTATCTTTTTCAAAAAGAACAGCTAAAGGCAATACTTTATTCAACCAGCCATAGACAATGACGAAATTGAAAAAAATTGAGAAACCATGGGAAGTAGCATTAAAGAATGACTCTGGGATAGGAAGTAGANAACTCAAGGAAGAAATAAATTTGGAAGGACCTCAACCTCCTCATCTCATCCAGGAGGCTGACTTTCAAGCTTCATTGGAGACGGTATGGCTATAATCCATTGCATGGCAGAGGGATTTTCTAGAGTACAGATGTTCTGGAATTCTTTTCTCAGGTGCAGCAAAGTTTGCTACAGTTCCTAGAAGCCAGAGCTTAATCCAAATACAATCAGACTAAGATTTCATGCTACAGGCAGAGCTATAAAAAAATAAACAATAAGTACTAGCTTAAAAATTCTAAGGCAAAATATTTGCCAATGTAAGATAAAATGTCAGAATTTATGTAAAACATTTATATTATCTTTTTTCAAAAAGAACAGCTAAAGGCAATACTTTATTCAACCAGCCATAGACAATGATGAAATTGAAAAAAATTGAGAAACCATGGGAAGTAGCATTAAAGAATGACTCTGGGATAGGAAGTAGAAGCCAGAATCAAAGACAATTAGATACTAGATAGGAAAAAAGAAAGTGAAAGTGTTAGTCACTCAGTTGTGTCTGACACTTTGTTTGTTTGTTTGTTTGTTTTAATTTTTGATTTATTTATTTATTTTTGTATTTATTTATTTTTTTTACACTTTTTTTATGGACTGTAGACCTCCAGGCTCTTCTACCCATGGACTTCTCCAAGCAAGAATACTGGAGTGGGTTGCCATTCTCTTCTCCAGGGAATCTTCCCAACCCAGGGATTGAACCCAGCTCTCCTGAATTACAGGCAGATTCTTTACTGTTTGAGCCATAAGGGAATATGGAGTTTGCCACAGAATCTTGATTGGATAGAAATTTGGTTCTTTGTCATGCATAATAGTGCAAAATTATAGTCATCCCACTAATAACTATCCTGTTCTCAAATATTAATCCACCATCTACAACACTGGCAAGATGACTCCTGAAGGAATAAATTGCATAACAATGAAATATGTAATATGATAAGGTGTATTGTCTGGAAAGGTGTCCTGAGTAGAAACATATTGAGAGGATCTACATAGTTTAGGGACAGACAAATTAGTCAACAGTAGAGTTTTCCAAACTCCTGCCCAAATTCAGCAAGCTGTTTTTACAAATAAAGTTTTATTGGCACACAGCTGCATCTATTTATTTGCCCATTGTCTATGGCTCCTTCTGCTGGTGTCAGAGTTGAGGTCACATAGATAACAATGCTTAAAACATATACTCTCTGGCCCTTTACAAGAAAAGTTATCTGACCTCTGAACAAGAATGTGATCAAATGAAGGACTGATGACTGGTGTAGAAAGAGAAACTGCCTGCTATAAGATTTGTACTTGCGAAAACTTGAAGTATTCAAACTCTCAAAAGAAGCATTAAACATACAAAATCTAAAATGAAAAGTTGTGATTCAATTTCATGAAACTCTACACTCTGAAATTGTGGTTAGAGGAAGATCTAAGCAGGAGAGTGGCCATAGCCAGAGGTTATGGTCATTACTGAGCTTTGGATTGTGGGTTAAATCAATATTTCTCCTCCCAGTACCTATGTCAACACTGTGGAAATTTTGCTGATTAATGATGAATAATTATATTTTTACCATATTAAGGATTTTTTAGTTTATTCATTCCCATAGGATAAATCTCAGTCTTTAAGTAATAGTTTGAGAAATTTTACATATTCTGGTCCCTGTCTTTGTTTCCAATTCCTATCTCTACTATTGCTCTTTTGTCCTCACAAAACAGAGCTTCATCCTGTCACTGTTACATTTTAATTTTTGATTTAAATGTCTTTTCCTGATGAGAACTTTCTCTGACACTTATGTTGAATTAGTTCCCCAATCCTGCTATATTTCCACATCATAAATGTTCCTCTCTTAGCACACAAAATTATAATCATATCTGTATTTTCCTTGTGGCCAGAAAAGCTTTAAGCTTTAGGATAACAGACCATGTTTGTCTTGTTCAAAGCTCTGTGCACTGAGCTTGGCTTATGTATATAATATATGTTTGAAAAATAAGCAATAAACAAATTTATGAAAAAGCTTTGTGAATGCCATCACCATCATCATCCTCATTGCCAGTATAAAATATGACATTACATGAATTGTATTTGCATTATGGTCTTATTTACAATAAAATATTTGATCAAGTGGATTGATTAGAGAAAAATTGCATTTTCATTATGGGCTTTATAAAATGACCTGTACAAAAACCCAGACTTAATCTTATTAAGTCAACATTTTATGATTAGACAAAATGACCATACAAAGTGCTCAGGACAGCACCTAGCCCCTTTCATGCTCCTCAGTAACTGCTAGTCACTGTTAGCCTAAATCCCTCTCATCTTTTTTTCATTTGCCTCCTATGGAGAAGAGAAGAAAACTTTAGATACTGACTCTGGGGAATTCAGTCCACTATGCAGGCATAATGATGATTTTTCAGTTTGGGTAGATTATTTAACTTTGACAAGGGAACTGCTTACAAAGAATATTCATCACAGGAGTTAAAATTGGTTGCACATGGAAAATAGAAGAATGTAGATGGTTAATTTTAGTGTTCTTCATAAATTCTCAGCACAATTAAATTTCTTTTTAGTAATACTCTATTGAAAGATACTGTGATGAGTTAGAAAGTGGGAATTGTTCGAGAGTGGTAATGACATTTTGCATTTGTCTTTTAGCAGGTGCAAATATCTCATCAAAATGACCATACAAAGTGCTCAGGACAGCACCTAGCCCCTTTCATGCTCCTCAATAACTGCTAGTCACTGTTAGCCTAAATCCCTCTCATCTTTTTTTCACTTGCCTCCTATGGAGAAGAGAAGAAAAATTTAGATACTGACTCTGGGGAATTCAGTCCACTATGCAGACATAATGATAATTTTTCAGTTTGGGTAGATTATTTAACTTTGACAAGGGAACTGCTTACAAAGAATATTCATCACGGGAGTTAAAATTGGTTGCACATGGAAAATAGAAGAATGTACATGGTTAATTTTAGTGTTCTTCATAAATTCTCAGCACAATTAAATTTCTTTTTAGTAATACTCTATTGAAAGATACTGTGATGAGTTAGAAAGTGGGAATTGTTCGAGAGTGGTAATGACATTTTGCATTTGTCTTTTAGCAGGTGCAAATATCTCACAATCATCTCTTTAGTCTTTACCATGGTCTTGAGGCTTAGTGCCCTTTTCAGAGATTTTTTTCTTTTTTTTCTTTTTTTGGCAGATATTGCTCTACCCTTCAAGGAAAAGTAAAGACAAAAAGATCAGATTGAAAGTTGAGTGGCAAAATTTTATAGCCAAGTATATTTAACACAGAGCCCAGCATTGGAGGGTGAAGTTGAGGGAGGAGAAAAGTGAGGTTTCTAATGACAAATATTGGAGACTCTGTTCCATACCACCAAAGAAAAGCCTTACTGCTGATCTGTTGGTTAGGTAACCATTAGACTGACTGGGGGAGGTCAGCTACATTTGTGAACTGTCTGTCTTTGAATTACAGTGTATCCAGCTGCTTTTGTTGCCTTTTGAGATACGAAAGTCAAGATCTTAATGCCAGGCAGGTCTCTCCCCATATTGCCAGGCTCATTGGCCAGATCAGGGTGTGTCATTACTTTAAAAATATAGTAAAAGGAATATTAGGTAATTTTAATGCAAATATTTTCCGATGGTAAATGTGATAAAAATGCTTATAATTGCTCATAACAAGGTTCATTATAAGAAACAATAGCTTTTCTCTAGTCAGGCATAGTCAACTTTATTTAACTAATAATAGTCAACCAATCTGGGCTTCCCCTGTGGCTCACTGATAAAGAATATGCTTGCCAAAACAAGAGACACAGGTTGGATCATTGGGTCAGGAAGATCCCCTGGAGAAGGAAATGCAACCCACTCCAGTATTCTTGCCTGGGAAATTCCATGGAGAGAGGAGCCTGGAGGACTATGGTCCATGGAGTCACAAAGTGTTGAACACAACTTAGCAACTAAAAAACAATAAGTCCACCAATCAATTGATAGAAATAAAAATTATCAACTATATTCTACAATAAAACTTCATAAACAATTAAAAATATTTATAGTCCTATGTCAACATAGTAACAATAGTGAACTAAGTTCTTTTTGTGTGTACATATCTTCAGGGATAAATAACATTTACAGACTACACTGACTACACAATCAGTACACAATTTAATGTGTGCTTTGTAAATTATGAGAGAAAGAAAACATTACCAGGAAAGAATTCTTTTGACATCTGTTGTGATCTTTCAACCTTTTAATTCCTTTTTATTTGTTTCTTGATTGTTTTCTTATAACTGTTTGTGTGAAAATATCATTAGTGTTCCCATAATGCATGAAACGACTTGGTTTTTGCAACCTTCCTTCCTCCTGGGAAGGCAGTTTTTTTTTTTTTTTTTTAAATTGTCTCTTCTAGTTTCCCAAATCTCTATTTAATCACAGAATATTTTAGTATATGGATAGAAAAGTAAGTCTGCCAAAATTTCAACTGAAAAAAATGTATGGGCATACCTAGGAAAAAAAGATATAATTTCTAATATTCCTAATATTTCTTTTACCCTTTACCAATTTCATCGTTGATTGACTACTTTGAGGGAGAGTATACTGTTCTCAACTTTGTACATTTCCGTTCTTCCTACAAAGGCTGGTTGTATGTAAATGAAGTTATTGGCAGTAGGTTAACACAAAATTTAATACCATGTTTATGTACTGTTGAAGTGCTGTGTGTAAATGTAAGAGAAAATAGGGGAAAATTCCTTCTATTTAAGGAGCAAGTGAAGAAATATTAGTATAAGTGGATCATAGAAAAAGGAAGGGATTCTAGAAAAACATCTACTTTTGCTTCACTGACTATACTAAAACATTTGACTGTGTGGAGTGCAACAAGTTGTTGAAAATTCTTAAAGAGATGGGAATATCAGACCATCTTACCTGCCTCCTGAGAAACCTGTATGCAGGTCAAGAAGTAACAGTTAGAACCAGACATGAACAATGGACTGGTTCAGAATTGCAAAAGGAATACATCAAGCCTGTATATTTTGTCACCCTGCTTATTTAACTTATATGCAGAGCATATCATGCAAAATACTGAGCTGGATGAAACACAAGCTGGAATCAAAATTGTTGGGGAAAATATCAACAATATCAAATATGCATCAACACCACCCTAATGGTAGAAAGCAAAGAGGAACTAAAGAGCCTCTTGATGAAGATAAAAGAGGAACATGAAAAAGCTGGCTTAAAACTCAACATTCAAAAAACTAAGATCATTGGTATCTGTTCCCATCACTTCATGATGCATAGAGGTGGGAAGGGAATGGAAAAAGTGACAGACTTCTTGGGCTCCAAAATCACTGAAGATTGTGACTGCAGCCATGAAATTCAAAGATGCTTGCTCTTTGGGAGAAAGCTATGACAAACCTAGCACATACATATTAAAAAGCAGAGACATCACTCTGCCAACAAAGGTCTGATTAGTCAAAGCTATAGTTTTCTCAGTACTCCTGTACGGATGTGAGAGTTGGACCATTAAGAAGGCTGAGCACCAAAGAATTGATGCTTACAAATTGTGGTGCTAGAGAAGACTTTTGCAAGTCCCCTGGGCACCAAGAATATCAAACCATTCAATCCTAAAGGAAATCAACCCTGACTATTCATTGGAAGGACTGATGCCGAAGGCCAAAGCTCCAATACTTTGGCCACCTGAGGTGAAAAGCTGACTCATTTGTAAAGACCCTGATGCTTGGAACGATTGAGGGCATGAGAATAGGGGGTAACAGAAGATGAAATGGCTGGATGGTATCACCATCTCAATGGACATAAATTTGAGCAAATTCTGGGAGATGGTGAAGGACAGGGAAGCCTGGCATGCTGCATGGCAGGGGGGTCACAAAGAGTCAGACAGGACTGAGCTACTAAACAACAGTAAAGCTAAGCCAAAGTAGCTGACATATTTCTTAATGAGTCCCTAGGAGCATTTTTGTTTTCTAGTCTTGGAGAAATAAATTGCTTGTATTTTTAATTTTGGCCTCAATCTCTCTTTTTTCAGGGAAACCTCCATTCTGGATAACATCTCAAAGAGCACTGAGCACTGAGACCAAGTAATGAGAATTCCCATTGCTCATAGTTTAGATTGTTCAGCATTGTTATTTTTGGCAAGGACTTATCTTCAATCAAAGTCAATATTAATGTCAGGAGAACGTGGAAATGTCCTTTTCTAATGTATGTAGTCACATATGACAAAGGGAAGGACCTCAAGTTAGACATTGTCTCTGGGACAATTTTAACTCCACTGATGAATACCACATTATGAAGACACAAAGCAAATTCCTGTAAGGAAACTTGAGTCAATATTGATCTCTTCCTGACTACTCAATGTTACACCATGCTGACATTTAAAAGGATTGTACAGCATAGTTTTGAATGACACAGGCAACCCAGCCATGTCAGGAAGTTCCCTGTGTGAATTGGAGGGTTTTCATACCACATTCTCTGTTAATATTTGATTTCAGGTAATAGTAAGCTGGCCATTAGTTAGGTTTATGAAAAGCTGACTGCACAGTAGTCTTGAGAGCTTGACTTAACTTATCACTTGTATTGTCACAATTCTTCTGCCATTGACTGCTTTATAAGCCTGAACTATATTTTAAATTCTTCTGATTTTAGACTTATGGTCTAAGAACTAAACCTAATGAATTCTTGCAGCAAGCACAATTTCCATTTACTGTTTGGAATGCACATTGAATCATTCAGGGATTCTGCCTTCTAAACAAAAGAGAAAATAGAGGTTATAAATAGGGAAATGGAAAAAGAAACTGTGGAAGGCAGTGAAGATAACTATGATTCTCAGAAATAGCTTGCCTGAGACATAATGGAAATGAAGGGAGATTTTCAAGTATTAATAAGTACCTTATCTGTGTTTTTAAGAAAACAGGATTTTGAAAAGTTCTTAACCGAGTTAAAAGGCCACATTTGTAAAAAATGTGTGGAAAACTCCACTGGCTTTAAATATGTGAGATACGCTCTTGTGTAATCGACTAGTCTAATTAAAAGAGAAAAGTCTTAGAGAGAGAATCGAGCAGAAAGGAAATGGAAAAGAAGTTCAACAGAAAATAAAGACCTTCTTAATCTACTGTGAAAAAACAATGGAGAGTCTATTTGTTCAAGGGCAGGACTCGATGTCAGCCAAAAATAGGTAGGTTGTCTGGAATGGAGACAGAACTTCACTTGTACTGGCAAGATATTTCAGCAACATGCTTACTGTGATCTGCCTTGATCATTTATAGAAAAGCGAAGGAAAGAAAAAAGTATTAGTGAGTTTGACTTCCTCTTTTACAAAAAAATGGACAATTTCCTAAGTCCTAAATTTTGTAGGGAGTTCACAAGAGTGGAACATTGAAGATATGAAACATTAGAAGGTAGAATGAACCTTGTTATCACATAAACTTCAGATGCTTAGATATCATACGCACTTAAAATTATGTTTAAATCTTGCAAAAGGACAATGAAGCTGAAAACAGAATAGGGGAAGGATAGTCACATGAAAAAATAAAAACAGTGCAGGAAACTGCACAAGAGGAAGAAATGAAACGGAAGTAGTGAGGACATAAACCAGACATGCGTCCTAGTTTGCCTATGTCACTCAGGCCTTTCAGGCTTCATTCTGGAAAGGAACACCTGCACCTCCCTCTGGCACTTGCTTTGTGTGTCCTGGGTACTTACTGAATATTTGTCAATGATGCTGTTCTTATCTGTTCATCACCCTTGAGACAAATTTCATTTCCCAGAATCTCTCTCATATCCAAGAAAATCATTATATTTACAATTTGGTATTATAAAATGATTGATCCAGAGCACTTTACCAATTAAAACACAATTTAATGCAGGAAAAGGACATAAGAGAATGAGTTTCTGAGGTAAAACCACTCTCAAATTACCTACACTTCATCCTGGATTGTCAATGGTAAGAATCTGACTGCATATCAATCGAACTTTTGCTTTTTCCAGCAGAGAAACTAACATAATTTCTAAAATACATTTATAATCTGTCATAACACAGCACTTAACTCTTTTGAGCCATATAAAATACCTGCTAATACACAATCCCAAATAAATGTTATTTTTAGAACTGTGAAATAACTATTTTTGCAAGGTTTGCAAGCAGATTATTTTGGTGCTCAGCCACACAGAGTGATAATTACCATTTATAACTAATGCTATATTCAAGGCTTTAAAAGAAGAAAAAAATGTATCAATATATTCTGCTGTTAATACTCATCTTCATCTAAAATGCATATAATATTTTCTTCATAGTGTTTTCTGTTTTTTAGGCTAGTAGCTTGAAATCACTTGGTCTGCTTGTAGATATTTAACAATTAAAAAGACCCATTTAAAATAAAGTTATGTCTTCATTTTCAATTTCTTTGTGACCAGAGATATATTTGGAATACAATTAAAGATGGCTTCTTAAGACTGGCATATGTTTATGCCAGTTTAAGATAAATTTAAAAACGACTTTAGCTAAATAAGTGACAGAATTTTTGACAAATTTCTATTAATTTATGAATCACTAGAATAACTCTTTCGGGANCGTCTCCGGAATTACAAGCAGATTCTTCACCACTGAGCCACCTGGGAAGCCTATTTATTGTTGCTTGTAATGAGGCAGGCTCTGTATAAACATATTGCACTGAATCTTCGTAACATACCATTAGGCAGTTACTGCTCTAACACCAAACTCCTAAGTGAAAAGGCTGAGTGACCAGTCCCCTGTGCTCTTACAATGTATTGCCTAGATGACTTGATTTGCTTCATTTTCTGTTGTTAGAAGTTAAGTTGTCTAACTTCTTAGAATTATAACTGCCACTGTGGTAAGCATCTTTGAACATAAGGCTTTTTATGAATTTTGAATTATTTCCTAAAAATTGATTCTGGGAAAAAGAACTATTTAATCAGGGAAGTATTTTTAAGACTTCTGATACATATTGCTTTCTAAAATATTTTTATCAATATATTTTATCACAAAAAGGTTACTTTAAAAATCTAATTCAATCTAAAATATAAGATATAGGTGAGATGAGGGGCGTAGGGGGAGTGAGGCCTGTGAAAACGCAATAAGTGGCCACCAGAGGGCAATCTTGTGTACCAGGACACTGCTGGGGATAAAAAGTCTTCAAAATTTGAGACAAAAGCAAAGACTGATTTTGTACTAAACTGACAGTGTCATATGGAGTATCTATACTCTTTCATGTTAGATTCCACTTTTATTATACTTCCAAACAGAGAAATCATTTATTTCTTATTACTAGCCTTTAGAGATCATAACCATGAAAAGGTTTTCTTTTGCCTTAAATTATCTCCTGAGCAAAAACAGGTTGGGATTTACATGACATTTAAGAGAGCTACCCCACTGCCACGAGGAAAATCAGAAATGAGAACCAGCAGTGTAGACTGCTTCCTGGTACCACAAATGAACTAGGGAGCGATTTAAACCAACTCAACATGATGAGGCGTTTCTGCCATCCAGGATTGAAACTCATCTTTCCTCTGTAAGTTTTCCCATTCGTTTGGTCATTCATCCAACAAAAAGTTAGTAATACTTCAGTTCAGTGCAGTTCAGTCGCTCAGTTGTGTCCGACTCTTTGCGACCCCATGAATCGCAGCACGCCAGNAAAATCACCTGAATATACTTGGCATTTTCTTCTAAACTATAAACCTCGGAATAGTAATAGCAGGTTCCAACCCATGAACAGTACAGCAGTTACTTGTACAGAGAAACTGCTGTTCACTAGGGGACTTATACGTTTTGGAAAATGCTGATGGCAGGCTATTACCTTTCCAACATTGTATGATTTTAGAACTTTTTAATTGTATGGAACTGAAACAGATTTGGAGTAAAACATATTATTGCATGTGATGGTGGGTTGTAAGCATAGTGTTTATAATAAAGGGAAGATGCCTATTTTAGTTTCAGTTCAGTTCAGTTGCTCAGTCATGTCCGACTCTTTGCGACCCCATGAATCGCAGCACGCCAGGCCTCCCTGTCCATCACCAACTCCAGGAGTTCACTCAGACTCACGTCCATCAAGTCAGTGATGCCATCCAGCCATCTCATCCTCTGTCGTCCCCTTCTCCTCCTGTCCCAAATCCCTCCCAGCATCAGAATCTTTTCCAGTGAGTCAACTCTTCACATGAGGTGGCCAAAGTACTGGAGTTACAGCTTTAGCATCATTCCTTCCGAAGAAATCCGTTTTAGTTTAGAGTCAATTAATATGTCAACAAGTTATTCATTCAATAAGGCCACCTACTAGTCACTTGAGAAACTGTGAAGGATGCTTTTCTCTTTTCCTCTTCACTTCTGGTCAACCTGTTTAAATTACCTAGATTCCCTCCCTATCTTATTCCATTTCCACCTGTCAGAGCCGTACTGAATTTTCACTGCTCACCTAGGTAGATAACCTTTTCTAAAAAGACCATTTTTAAGCAGTTTTAGCTTCACAGCAACATTGAAAAGAAGGTATTGAGATTTTCTGGAAATTGATGAACTAACTGACACATTGTAATTACCTAAAGTCCATAAGTTACATTATGGTCCATTTTTGGAGTTGTACATTTTGTGGGTTTAATGTGAATGACATGTGTCCATCCTTATAGTGTCATACAGAGTGTCTTCACAGTCCTAAAAATCCTCTGGGCTGTGCCTATTAGTGTTTTCTCTCATCTCCAACATCTGACAATCTTTTGTCTTTTTCAGAATTCCATTTAGTTGGAATAGTACAGTAAATAGTTCTTTTAGATTGGTTTCTTTAAACTGTTAATATGCATTTAGGTTTTCTGCATATCTTTCATGGCCTGATGGTTTCTCCAGTACTCTTGCCTGGAGAATCCCATGGAGGGAGGAGCCTGGTAGGCTACAGTCCATGGGGTCGCAAAGGGTCGGACACGACTGAGCGACTTCACTTCAATGTTTTATTGTTACTGTATTTCATAGTTTATTTATCCACTCATCTACTGTAGAACATCCTGGGTGCTGCTGCTGCTGCTGCTGCTGCTGCTGCTGCTAAGTTGCTTCAGTCGTGTCCGACTCTGTGCAACCCCATAGATGGCAGCCCACCAGGCTCCCCCATCCCTGGGATTCTCCAGGCAAGAACACTGGAGTGGGTTGCCATTTCCTTCTCCAATGCATGAAAGTGAAAAGTGAAAATGAAGTCGCTCAGTCGTGTCCGACCCTCAGCGACCCCATGGACTGCAGCCTTCCAGGCTCCTCCGTCCATGGGATTTTCCAGGCAAGAGTACTGGAGTGGGATGCCATTGCCTTCTCCAGTTTGGACAATTATGATTAAGGCTGCTGTAACCATAGATGTGTTGGTTTTTAAGTGGATCTAAGTTATCAGCTTCTTTAAATAGATACAAAAGGGTGTAACTGATGGATCATATGGTAAAAATATGTTTTTGCTTGTTCACATCCTTACCCGTGTTTGGTGATGTCAGTATACTGGATTTAGGTCATTCCAGTAGCTATGTAATGGTATCCCATTGTTGCTTTAATCTGCATTTCCCTGATGACACATGATGTAGAGCATCTTTAAATATGCTAATTTGCAATTTTTATATGTTCTTGGAACAAGTATCTGTTGAGATTTTTGGTCCATTTTTTATTAAATTGTTTTCTTGTTGTTGACTTTAGAGTTTTTTGTATAATTTGAATACCAGTCTTTATCACATATCTTTTGCAAATATTTTCTCTCAATGTATAGCTTATCATCTTTTGATACTGTCTTTCACAGAGCAGAAGTCCAGCTTATCGGTTAATTGTTTTATGGATTTTGACTTTGGCATTGCATTGAAAAAGCCACGCCTATACCACAATCATCTAGATTTTTGTCTATCTGTCTTCTAAAAGGTTTATGGTTGTATGTTTTACATTCATGTTTATGATTCGCTTAGAGTTAGTTTTGGTGAAGAGTGTAAGATCTGTGTCTAAATTTTTTTTTTTCTTTTTGCATAGGGATATCCAGATTTTCTAGCACTGAAAAACTATATTTGCCCTGCTTTGATTTTGCTTGTTTGTCAAAATTAGTTGATTGTATTTGTGTGGGTTTATTTCTGACCTCTGTACCATTAATCTACTGTGTACTTTTTCACCAACACGACATAGTCTTGATTACTGAATCCTTATTGTGATTCTTGATGTCAGGTCATTTCAAACCTCCACCAGGTTCTCCTTCAATACTATGTCAGCTATTTTGTGTTTTTATCTTTCCATATAATATACAAACTTTTAAATATCTTTCATTGATTTCTCTAAATTGTTTTATTTTTCTTGTTGTCTCTTGGTAAACTCTGTGTAGTTGGCTTCCATGATTTTGTATTCTGTCTTCTAAGAATCCTTTCAGTGAGACTTACCACTGCCTCTGCTTAAATATTTTGTTTTTGAGGTTTAATTTTCAGTTCCTTTTCTTCTTTCTCAATATCCCTATGCTGAGCAATTTTATTAAACTTTTCACTTTAATTAAAATATATGTTCTGATAGATCCTAAAATTATAGATTGAATTCCATCCTCTTTACTTGATTTCAGACAAATCACTCTACTTCGTTGTTCAATTCAGTTCAGTTCAGTTGCTCAGTCATGTCTGACTCTTTGCGACCCCATGAATCGCAGCATGCCAGGCCTCCATGTCCATCACCATCTCCTGGAGTTCACTCAAACTCACATCCATCGAGTCCATGATGCCATCCAGCCATCTCATCCACTGTCGTCCCCTTCTCCTCCTGCCCACAATCCCTCCCAGCATCAGTCTTTTCCAGTGAGTCAACTCTTCGCATGAGGTGGCCAAAATACTGGAGTTTCAGCTTTAGCATCATTCCTTCCAAAGAACATCCAGGACTGATCTCCTTTAGAATGGACTGGTTGGATCTCCTTGCAGTCCAAGGGCCTCTCAAGAATCTTCTCCAACACCACAGTTCAATAGCATCAATTCTTCGGTGCTCAGCTTTCTTCATGGTCCAACTCTCACATCCATACATGACCACTGGAAAAACCATAGCCTTGACTAGACAGACCTTTGTTGGCAAAGTAATATCTCTGCTTTTGAATATGCTATCTAGTTGGTCATAACTTTTCTTCCAAGGAGTAAGCATCTTTTAATTTCATGCTGCAGTCACCATCTGCAGTGATTTTGGAGCCCAAAAAAATAAAGTCTGNATACATGACCACTGGAAAAACCATAGCCTTGACTAGACAGACCTTTGTTGGCAAAGTAATATCTCTGCTTTTGAATATGCTATCTAGTTGGTCATAACTTTTCTTCCAAGGAGTAAGCATCTTTTAATTTCATGCTGCAGTCACCATCTGCAGTGATTTTGGAGCCCAAAAAAATAAAGTCTGACACTGTTTCCACTGTTTCCCCATCTATTTGCCATGAAGTGATGGGACCAGATGCCATGATCTCATTATTGGACATCTCCAAATGGCCATCAGTTAGGCATCTTCACTTCCAAATCAACACAATGGCCCTTGCCTTTTTCCAACAAGCTTCCTCTTTCACCACTGATTTCTACCATCTCTCTTGGAGTTGAAGCCATTAAACCTGAGCATTTACCTTGACTTTCCCATCTCTCTTGTTTTTCACAGCTAATCAGTCACTAGACTCACTCGTCTCCTCCCTCATAGTATTTATCAAGTCTTTCTAACTTATCCCCATTCCCACAGCTGTTGTCATCTCAATTGAGGCCATAATGCCTCTCTTACCTGTATTCCTGCTACAAACAGTGAACAAGTCTTGTAAGCTCAAATCCTGCCATAAACCAACCAATTCTCCACATCAGGGCCAAAAAGTTTTAACAAAGCTCAATTATGAGCCACTGTCCAGCTTACAAAACATGCATTGACTTGGCTTATACAGATTATTGTCATCTAACCTGTGATTGACTTTACAGCTTTCTTTATATATTTCCTTTTGCACCTTTTACTCCTATGTTAATACAGGCAATTGCCATTTCACTGAACTTGCCTTAATCTTCAATTTAATATGTCAACTGATTGGAAAGCA
The DNA here is from genome assembly GCA_006410675.1 of Oreotragus oreotragus. NCBI lineage: Eukaryota > Metazoa > Chordata > Mammalia > Artiodactyla > Bovidae > Oreotragus > Oreotragus oreotragus. The sequence goes on from SJYX01019254.1 coordinate 50,104, forward strand.
ATTCCCACCTCTTTTCCAGCCTTCTATTAAGTATTCTTAATAGAAGGCCATCTAAGATATAGGAAAACACCTTGATTCAAAGTCATCCAGGCACAGTTATAAATTCTTGTTGTACACTCAATAATTTTATAATTCTTCGTAACAATATTCTTTCTGCATCATCCATAAAATGAGGATTATAGTGTCTGCTTCCCAGAATTTGTGTGACAATTAAATGAAATAATGCATGCAAAGTGATGGACATGAAGTAGGTGCTGTTGAAATGGAAAGAGCCTTGATGGTGAAAGCAATGATAATGATGGTGCTGAGGGATGACAGTGACAAGGGAATAATGATGGTGTTACAGATAACTTTGGTCAGGATACAGACTCGGGACCTTCTAGCTCCATAGTCCAAATATAGCACTGAGGCCTGGCCAGTCTCTCCAGGCTTCTTTGGCCTCCATTATCTCTGACCTTTTCCAGCATGAAAATGTGTACCACCACAAAATTCATTTCAGAAACACATTCACCTTGAAGGGTTAGCTTCTGCTTGATGTATTTTCTTGCTTAGGGATATTAATCATGTTTTGAATTTTACTATAGTATTTGGAAGCTCACAGATATATTTCTTATTAAGTCAATCAATATGCATAATATACTTGAATTAAATCATGCCACATAGCAAGCCCTATATAAATTTTAGCTGCTATTAATATTTGTATCAAACCTATTATCAGTATTACATGTTAGTTCATGTAATTCTTGCAACAACATACTATGAAGTAAGTAGAGTGGATTTTTAAATTCCCAATGAACAGAATAAGATACTCAACCTCAGAAAAACCTAGTGATTGCTAGCATTTAGCTTTCTGCTCAAAGGGAATTTTTCTTTGCTTAAGATGACTTTTCCCAGCACCTGGTGCTTGGCTCCTCACATAGCAGGTGCTCTCCGTCACTATTGTTCAATGCTTATGTAGCTGATTTAGAAAGACCGTAGGAAAACATTGGCTCAGAAGCCCAGTTAGGTATAAGTCAAGTATATCATCCATATCATACACAAAAATAAGAATGAATAACTTGATTCAAACATATATATACAAATAAAACAAATGACAGCTAAAACTAGATGCTATATAAACTGTATGAAAGCTTTGCTTGAAATCACAAGGTCTTGAATATGTGCTGACCCTTCAGATATCCTCAAATGACTTTAACTGCTTTTCTTACTTTTAAGAAAAGTCTGAAAACGGCTAGTGATCAATACAGTACTTAGGGAACTGGACAACAGAAGTAAATTTCCAGGCTCTTAACTGGGATGAAAATGAGATGATCTCAATGATTATCTCTTCAGATAAGGACCACTGATGAGTATACCTTGGTATTCGCTTTTATAGAATGTGGTAGAAGAGGCAGAGACATGCAAACTGCTTAACTCACAACAATGACTTGTTAAAAAAAGACATTTAACTGAGGTCAAGAAAAACAAATGTTCTAAAGTAATTCTGATGCTGGGAAAGATTGAGGGCAAGAGGAGAAGGGGGAGGCAGAGAATGAGATGGTTGGGTGGCATCATTGACTCAGTAGACATGAGTTTAGATGGTGAAGGACAGGGAAGGCTGATGCGCTGCAGCCCACAGGGTCACAAAGAGCTGGCCATGACTTAGTAACTGAACAGCAGCAACAAAAGTGACTCTCCCCAGTGGTGGGGGAGCATTTGTGTTCTCAGGGCCACCAAGCTCAGGCAGACTTTGCACCAGCAGGCTGTGGGTGGGTGTGGGAGGTGGGGGGGCATGGGGCACTGTCTGTGCTACATCAATAATTCATTGAACTCCAACCGTTTTTTTAACAGTGTTCTTCACTCAACGTCTAGTATTATTTTGATAAATGCACCAGGATAATTTAAGATGATAACTGGTGAAGGAGTATACAAGCTTCTCTCTGTATGATTTTTACAACTTTTCTGTAAATCTAAAATTATTCAAAAATAAAAATTTTATTTTAAATTATATGTTATGTTTTCTATTAGAGTGCCAAGGGTACAAAGGATGACTTGAATAATTAGGGAATGTTTCCAAGAGAAAATGATTGTTAAAGTCTTTTTAAAAAATGAGTAGTGGTAAGTTAGGGCAGGGATAGGGAAGTAAATATTTAATAGCCTAATGTTTTTTCCAAGTAACATGTCACATCTTGCTGCATCAATTACTGAATTTCATCAGTTTTATTTGGTACAAGTATTTCTGGAATAGATATACACTAAATTATTTTGTTATGAATATTTAGGGTATTAATATTTTCCCCTTTTTGTAACCAAATCTGTAGGAAACATTATTTCCACTTACATTTTAAGTACTTGTTTAGTTTTCTTCCAGTAAACTGTAATCTTTCTGAGAACAACAGCTGTGCTTATCTTGTTTACTCATTAGTCCCCAAAATATGGTATAATACTTAATAAAACTTCATTGAATAAATGAAGATGTAGTGTATGCAAAGCCATGAAGGAGGAAAAAAAAACAGTAAGGCATGTAAGAAGCTTAAAAGTAGATTTTTATAGCTGGAATGAAGGATGCCCATTGTGAAATTTGAGAAGACGGGAAATAAATTGAAGGGGTGACATTCACCCTCTAATACAGTCAACAAAATGTTTATTTCAGACACAGTCTGTGTCATGCATTGTAACTAAAAAGTAAGGAATACATTTGCTCATCCAGGGAGTTTATAAGATTGCAGGGTGAAGGTGAAGTCGCTCAGTCGTGTCCAACTCTTTGTGACCCCATGGACTATAACCTATTAGGCTTCTCCGTCCATGGGATTCTCCAGGCAAGAATACTGGAGTGGATTGCCATTTCCTTCTCCAGGGGATCTTCCCAACCCAGGGATTGAACCCGGGTCTCCCACATTGGAGGCAGACGCTTTAACCTCTCTTTGTCTTAAAAACTGTAAGAAGCTTTTGAAATATTTTAAAATAGGAATCTTAGATCTTTTCATCAGCTGTAGTTCTGCAGAAAGAAATAGAAAAAGGCAATATTAGGAAAAAGAAGCTCAGTTAGAAGTTTGTTGCAGTAGTCTGGGTAGAAATGATAAGTGCTTCCACTAAATTAACTGTGTAGAGACTACAAAGGAGTGGGGTCTGGAGGGGCAGCTAAGATTAGGAGAATGTGATGTGGTGGCACCTGTGAGAGGAAATTTAAGAGGAAGACACTGGATTAAGATCAGCTAGGAGTCAGCATCAGCTGTGCTATATAACTGATTTGTTCTGGAGAAAGACGAGAAAAGAAATGGAATACGGATCACAATTTGATGGCTTGCATCGCTGGATGAAGGGTGGAAATAGCACACACTGAGAAAGGTAAGATTGAAGACAGTGCAGTCTGTTATGGGTATGGAAAGGGCTTTTGGAATATGTTGAGTTAGATTTCACTCTAAAGCTCCTAGGTGAAGATGCCCAGAGAGTGCTTGAGTATCCTGATTTCTAGGGAGAGAGCTCTGGCTGGAGATACAGATAGATATAAATATTGATTTGAATGGCCATATCTCTAATCTTTTATATAACATTGCAAAGGAGTTTACTCAGGGACACTAAGTAGACAAGAAGGAAAGATAACCTAGAGTGGACCGTGGAGAATGCCTCTGTTCAAGATAAGAAAAAGAGGAGCATAAAAAAACACATTTGGAAGTCACGGTCAGAGTGGGGGCAGGGTTAATAGGTGGGAATGATTTAAGAGGTGTATTAAAGTGTAGTTCAGGAAGTAGGAATAATTCCACACTACCAAATGTGAATGAAGGAATTAAATAATGATGCTCTTATAAGTGATAGGATGTACACAATTGGGAAGTCATCCATAGTCTAAATTAGAGCAATCCTAGGCACTGTGCCAGTTCATAACAGGGAAAACTGCATTTAACTTATACAACAGCTTATGAAACAGGTAATATAATCCTAATTTTACAGATGAAGAAATGTTAGCTTAACTAACTGATTCACAGCCACACAACTAGTTAGAGATAAAAACTCATAATCAGACCTAAGAATTCTGATGCTGAAAACTGCACCTCAAGCAGCTAAGCTCTACTGTGCCACCCACTGACATACCTAATTATCTTCAATTTAGCACTGGACAGCTTAGAGTTTTATTGTATCCTTCAATTTTTCATAAACGTATTCATTCTCAAATGATGTTCTGAAAGTATCTTTCAGACTAAGTCATATCGTATGCTTCAGTGTGTTCCCCCAAGTTTTTAGTCCAAAACAAGTTACCCATAGGTGTTGCATAAATTCCATTCAACAACTTATATTGAAAAGAAATGAGTATTTAAAGCTTTGGAGTAAAGGCAGAGAAGCCAAATTGTCGTCCAGTGACACAAGTGGCAGATCGAAGGTCACAATCAACTGTACCGACTATAATCCCTGGTTCTATACTTCTTTAATGATTTATGTGTGAAATTTCCAAGGTTATAAGACTACGCTACACAAATGAGGTCATGCTCACATCTCTGATGGGCAGGTCTTTTGAGCTTAGAGTCCGGAAAAACTATTGTAGAAGGAGCATACTTTTCATCTTCCAACTAATAAATAAATCACCAGTTGTTTTATATTTCAAAACATCTGAACAGCACTCCAGGGCACTGTAAAGGTTTTGTTTTGTAGGTCCATGGCACGCAAGCCATTGTCTTAATTGTGTGGACGATTATCTACTTAAGAGACACCATGGATTTTACATTCTTCTGAAAAAGTGGACACCGTGTATATATTTTGCATAAAACTAGCTGCCATGATGTAATTAGAGGAGAAATTTACCATCTTGATGACAGCATGTGAAACCAAAACTAGGCAATATAGTTGGCTTTGAGAAAATGGAATCTTGTATTTTTTGACAGTGTAATTATTACTCAATATGCCAGCAAATTTGGAAAACTCAGCAGTGGCCACAGGACTGGAAAAGGTCAGTTTTCATTCCAATTCCAAAGAAAGGCAATGCCAAAGAATGCTCAAACTACCACACAATTGCACTCATCTCACACGCTAGTAAAGCTGTCTCTTATACACATCTAGATGTGTATAAGAGACAGCTTCAATGTTTTATTGTTACTGTATTTCATAGTTTATTTATCCACTCATCTACTGTAGAACATCCTGGGTGCTGCTGCTGCTGCTGCTGCTGCTGCTGCTGCTAAGTTGCTTCAGTCGTGTCCGACTCTGTGCAACCCCATAGATGGCAGCCCACCAGGCTCCCCCATCCCTGGGATTCTCCA
>SJYX01019254.1:55554-80009 GCA_006410675.1 Oreotragus oreotragus
AGAAGGGGACAACAGAGGATGAGATGGTTAGGTATGCCACTCTGAGTAAGTTTTCTCATCTCTGTGAGCCTTCCTTTTTTCATTTGTTAACAAATGAGTACAGAAAGGTTGAGTTGTCATAGGCACACTGTTTTGGAAAGATTTTCTAAAATCCTTAGTCAGTAAAATAGATCCTGGAGACTTCTCTTGTGAAAGAACATTTAAAAATTCTCAACCAAGGTCTTTCAGTGGTTAATGTCAATGTCTGTCATTCACTGAAAAGTGATCAGCAGTGTTGCTTTGCTGTGTGCATGGTATCTCTATCACATCCTATTATGGTGTTTCAGTGAGAATTTGTATGACATTGAAATGAATTCATTTTATGATCCAATTCACTCTAGGTGGAAATTTAGTTTGTTCTGAGCCTCAGCTGGTGAGCTTTGTACCTTTCCTCTCAACATTCAATGATTTCATGACCGCGTATAAAGATGCAGTTATGAATATTTTATGTAATTTAATCCTTTGGTTCTGTTATTGCAGTATTCAATATTTATTATTTGTTTAGTTTATTGTGTTTTTAAATTAATGTGCTTGAATATTGGCTCCACCAGGGGTATCATGATATGAAGAAATAAGACGGACAAATAATTTGGAAAACTCTTTTATTTCAGAGTTGCCTAATTAAAACCAGTTGTGGAGGTGGAAAGAAAATTGATGATTATAATGCGTGTTTGTTGGAGGGATAATTAAGATTCTTTGAGAACTAAAGAAAGTCTTTCAGTTCTGACAGGGGAGAATTTCAGAGAGTGGCACTTGAGCCATTATTAACACTGCTTAACATGTATATGCATTTTGTGAAAGAAATACAAATAAAACAGAAGACTTTAAGCCCAAAATGAAAAATCTAAATGTACTGGGGTCCCTGGATTGAATATTGAAGCAGAGAAAAAATGTTATTGGAAAATAGATGAAATCTGTATAAAATTTAGATTTCAGTTGAGCGTTATATATCTATATTGTTTTGAGAGGGGAGCTGAGAAATATATTGTAAAAATATAAGGTATTAACAATGGGGCAAATTGGGTGGGGGAATATCCACAAATTCTTTGTGCTAACTTTGTAACTTCTGTAAATCTAAAATTATTCCACAATAAAGTGCTTTATTTTTAATTATTTATTCATTGAAATATAGAGCTCTTACAATGTTATGTTAATTTCATTTATACAACATAGTGATTTGATACTTTTATGGACTACATGACATGCAAAGTTGTAAAATATTGTCTATGTTCCTTTTATTGTACATTTCATCTCTGTGACTCATTATTTGATAATTTCCTGTTTATACCCTTCCCTATGTCTTTCCTCCTTTGTGGTAACCACTATTCTCTATATTGGTGAGTCTGTTTCTGTTTTGTTATATCCAAATATTATCTGCTTTCACCTATACATGAACAACAAAAAAATTAATGAATACATTAAATGTTTTATTTTAAAAGTTTAAAATCCTAAAAGATGATGTTTAAGTGCACCACTCAATACATCAGCAAATTTGGAAAGCTCAGCAGTAGCCACAGGTCTGGAAAAGTCCTTTCCATCCAAAGTTTGGGATTGAAAAGTTCATTTCAATCCCAAAGAAGGGCAATGTCAAAGAATGTTCAAATTACTGTATGCCTGCACTAATTTCTCATGCTAGCAAGATCATGCTCAAAAATCTTTCAATCTAGGCTTCATCAGCACATGAACAGAATTTCCATAGGTACAAGCTGGGTTTCAAAGAGGGCAGAGGAACCAGAGATAAAATTTCCAACGTTCGTTGGAACATGTAGAAAGCAACAGAGTTCCAGGAAAAACATCTACTTCTTCATTGACTATGCTAAAGCCTTTGACTGTGTGGGTCACAACAAACTATGGAAAATTCTTAAAGAAATGGGAAAGCCAGACCACCTTACCTGTTTCCTGAGGAGCCTGTATGTGGATCAAGAAGTAACAGAACCAGACATGGAGCAACTGACTGGTTGAAAATTGGGAAAGGAATATGTCAAGGCTGTATAAGCAGGCTGTCACCCTGCTTATTTTATTTCTATGCAGAGTACATCATGCAAAAACCCAGGCTGGATGAATCACAACCTGGAATCAAGATTGCTGGGAGAAATATCAACAACCTCCGATATGAGGATGATACCACTCTAATGGCAGAAAGCAAAGAGAAACTAAAAAGCCTCTTTTTGAGGGTGAAAGAGGAGAGTGAAAAAGCTGGCTTAAAGCTCAACATTAAAAAAACTAAGATCATGACATCCAGTCCCATCATTTTATGGCAAGCAGAAGGGGAAAAAGTGGAAGCAGTGACAGAATTGATTTTCTAGAGCTCCAAAGTCACTGTCCTGAAAGATGATGCTGTGAAAGCGCTGCACTCAATATGCCAGCAAATTTGGAAAACTCAGCAGTGGCCACAGGACTGGAAAAGGTCAGTTTTCATTCCAATTCCAAAGAAAGGCAATGCCAAAGAATGCTCAAACTACCACACAATTGCACTCATCTCACATGCTAGTAAAGTAATGCTCAAAATTCTCCAAGCCAGGCTTCAGCAATACGTGAACCATGAACTTCCTGATGTTCAAGCTGGTTTTAGAAAAGGCAGAGGAACCAGAGATCAAATTGCCAACATCCNTCTGAGTGAACTCCGGGAGATGGTGATGGACAGGGAGGCCTGGCGTGCTGCTATTCATAGGGTCGCAAAAAGTCGGACATGACTGAGCGACTGAACTGAACTGACTGAATTATTACTCTGTCAGCTTATTCAACTTTTTCATAAAATCACTTAATACTTCACAAAGATATTACTTTTGCCATCAAATATCACTTTGGGAAATGTTAATAATTTAGGAACTTCTATATTAAAAATGGCTAAATTACTAAATGCATGAAGTGCCATAACCTGAGAGTCCTCCCGTCTTAAAAGTTTTGTTTGAATAGTTCAGTCCCAATGTGAGACACTGGAGAGACTCGGAGGGCAGCATTAAGTGTCTACTGTCTGGTACTGAGAACCCGGATAGTCAACAGCTCAGTTGCAAAGAATTTAGGAAAGTAGCCCTACTATTTTTACAAGAGAGAGTTTTCTCTCTAATAAAATATTGTTATAAGTTCATTTTTTAAACATACCTAAAGGCATGTCTTGAAAGACTCTCATTTGAGGTAAAGTACACTGATAATTGACATTTCTTTTTACTCTTTTTAAGTTGATTTTTAGAATTTATTTACGTAAAGTAAAATTCACTGCTTTGAGTATAGACTAACATGAGTTTTTACCAACATATTCAGTCCCGTATCTACTATCATAATAAAAATACAGATCGGTTCTTCCACCCCCTCCAAATTCCTTTGTTGTGCCCTTTTATATTCAATCTCCTCCCTACTCTAGTCCCTGGCAGCCACTGAGCTGTTTTTCATTCCTGTAGTTTTGCTTTTCACTGTTGTATAAATAAAATTATACAGGAAGCAACATTTGAGTCTGAATTTTTCACTTAGAATAATGCATTTGAGATTCATTCATATCACGTATATGAAAATAGTGTTTTTTAATTGAGGAATACTGTTGCATTGTATAGAATACCATAGCTTATTTATCCAAAAAAATACATTTGTAATGCTATGATGGCAGTGTAATAATGACAAATATGCAGGTGCTCATTGTGTGTCAGACATTATTCTAGCTCGGTCTACATACTGCCAGTTGGGGGAAGTCATTGAGAAGATGTGACCAAGAGTTTGGACCTGTGAGTTGGACCTGGACAACTGGAGGCTCATCACCCTCTTTTCTGTCCTTAGAACATGCCTCCTGTTTGCCTTTTCCATTCCCAGAAGTTGCCCTAAGGATATAGCCTTGAGATAATACTGTGGTAGTGAGACTATCTGTACTGTTCTGAACCCACTTAAGGCCGCTATATAAAATTTTAAGATTCTGAGAATGGGGGAGATGCAAAAATCCACTTACCCTGGGGCCACCCAAAACAAGCCTTGTAAGTCAGTTCCCTTGCTTATTAAACCTGCCACTTACAAATCTGAAGAAGCAGGGCTGCTTCTTTCTTTGCTCTCTCTGTCCTCTGCATAAGGAAGGAAGTCTGTTTCATTTTACACCCGATAATTTCCTAAGAAGGTTCATGAATTAACAATACCTCACTTAATTTTATCATCAAATCACTACTCAACTTCATAGAAAAGAAAATGGAGGCAAAATATTATATAACCTCCCTAGGACCACGCCATTTATAAATGTTATAACCTACACTTGAATCTGAGGAGGCAAACTTCAGAACCTCTCGTTGTAACCACTATCATAAACTGCTCCCCAGTAATAGCTAACAATTATCGAGTTTTTCTTTGGACCATGGCAAGCATTTTCCCAATTGATTTTTACATGAATAAGGGTAGTTTGAGAAAAATGAAGTTTTCAGAGATTGTGCAACTTGCCCCAAATCACACTGATAATATTACCTAATTTTCAACAAAATTGTGAAAACTAGGCCTCAGTACTTTTAGGGGTATTAAGTTTTGATCAGTTTCTGGCTTTCAATTGTTTTATAATATCCTGCTATAACATTGCATTCCCAATTCCTCTCAGCATGCAGAGAACCTTTTGCAATTCGGATAACTTGTTGGACATTGATACAAATCATCTTCCAGCTTTTAGGATTAGATAATAAAATATATTTGATACAAAAGATATCTAGTCTCTATCTTGATTTATTTCTGTCTGTGGAAAATTAGAAAATTTTTTAAAAGTCTACTATTCCTGATTTAAAATATGTGGTGTTGACATATGAAAAAAATTACATTTATTTTAACTTCATGTTATTCCTAAAGAAGCTAAATCTTTATTCCAGAATACAAATAATAATAAAATTTGTTCCTGGATTCCTTATGTTATCACCTTATCATGAGCACTGTAGAACTGGAAACAGCAATCTTCTGTAGAAATGACTAAAGGAAGGATCTGCTTTTATTTTTCAGCTGTTTAATAGTAGTAATAATATGGCTCATGACTTTAAGAAAAAGGTCTTGAAGTACTCTACATATTATAATTAACACTTACTGTACTAAGGACATAGATATTATATCAATTTTATTGAAGCATAGGATATAGAAAGCAAATTTGAGGGCTTAGGGTTGAAGTCATGGCCTACTGATAAAAATGTTTTCTGGTAGAGACAGATTTATTACATGAAAGACTGGGAAACAACAAGCGGCAAACTCTGTTACTTAACATTTCATCAAATTGGCACCCTATAGATCCCATTGGTCCTTTGGATTATTAATTTCTCACTAACTTGCTGTATGGACCTTCCCATATGGCTCAGTGGTAAAGAATCTACCTACCAGGCAGGAGACTCAAGTTTGATCCCCTGGGTTGAGACTATCCCATGGAGAAGGAAATGGCAAGTCACTCCAGTATTCTTGCTTAGAGAATCCCATGGACAGAGGCGCCTGGCTGGTTTTGGTCCATGTGGTCGCAAGAGTCAGACACCACTTAGCGACTAAACAGCAACAAGGACAACAGACTTGCTGTATAAGAAACATGTATCCTGCATGCTCTTTCCTACCCTCATTTCTGGATTCATTTATGATATATTATTGTATGGGGGCTATATCTTGTTTCTGAACAACCTTGAACATTGTGGTCAACTATCTCATCTATGATTTTTTACTCCCATATATGTTTGGCTTAGTATAGGATATTTGCCATGCAACAAAAGATGTGTTCTAAAGTGAGATTAGGACGAGACCAGCCTTACTATGGAGCAAGGATTATGGCACTGTTTCTAGTTTTTCATGTGAGTGGTAATTATCAACTACTTGCAAATTTTAGCTCAGTATAAAGGGATTTTTTTAAAAAAATAATTGGAGTTGTCCAGAATAGATTCATTTGCCTTTGTAGGCAGTAAATTATGAAGAAAAGATTCCTGCATGTAGTGGGTGATTTGACTAGATGCAGAGCAAGGCTTCATCCAGTTCTAAGATGCTGACTAGAAAATTAGTTTAAACTTTTAATAATAAATTTATTGAGGTATAATTTACATATGATAAACTCTAATGCTTAAAATATATAATTTGATATGTTTATTTTGCCATGTTAACCATTTTAAATTGTATAGTTCAATAGTATTCAGTCAATTCACACTGTTGTGCAACAGCTCTCCAGAGCACTTTCATCAGCACGTTCAGCAAAACTGAAACTCTGTATCCAACAAACAATGCTCCACCCTCTTCTTCTGCCCAGATCTCGTAGTCAACATTCTGTTTTTTGTTTCTGTAAATGCCTCTTACAAATGGAATCCTACATATTTGTTTTTCCTGTAATTGGTTTGTTTCACTTAGCATAGTGTCCTCAACTTTCGTCAGTGTTGCAGCAGGTGACAGGATGTCCTTCCTTGCTGGTACTGAATAGTATCCCTTTGTGTGTATATACCACATTGTGTTTATCCTTGATGGCATTTGGGTTGCTTCTTCCTCCTGGCTGTTGTCAACATACTGCTATGAACCTGGGCATGCAAGGATATCTTTGAAATCCTGTTTTCACTTATTTTACTTATCCAGAATTGAGATTTCCAAATTATTTGATACTTCTGTTTTAATTCTTTTGAGGAGCCGCTATACTGTTTTCCATAGTCCATGGAAACTTTCCGTTCCAATTATACATTCCTACTTACAAGTGGTCATGGGTCTAAATCCTCGACATCCTCAGCAACACTTTAAAGAACATTTTGTTGTTCTTTAAAGTGGCCATTATAGTGGTTGTGAGAGTTAGTTCAAACTCTTACAACTAGGAAGTTCATGAATTGAAAACCACAAAATTTTCCTGATTCAGATAATTTTCATTGTTACTAATTATAAATATCTTTGTACAAGCTACTTCACCTCTCCTTGCAGTTTTTCCAAGACATTAGATGAGAGTGAGACTAATAATAATACATACCCTAAAAACAGAGTTTTTTGTGTTATATGTGGTATGTATAGACAGGTGTGTCTACAAACATCGTATGTTGAAAGATATGAATATAGATAAATATATGTGATCGGTGATTATACGTGACTGAATCCTTGTATACAATAAGATGCAGTAAACAGATATACGGTAACTTCTTTGGCAAATTTCGCTACATAGCTGCCTTCCATTTTCTGCCTCACTCCCCACTTCCCTGGGATCACATCCCAGATTAATTTTTTGCCTAGAGTCTTTGTTTCAGAGTCTGCTTCTAGGGAAATCATACTAATACAAACACCTAATCCTTTCAAATCGTGCAAATATATTTAAGTTTGAATTAGGAGGAGTATAGCTCCTGGCCGTTATCTTTATTTCTTGTGTTACTATTTTGATGGTTATACTCATCATATAGATTGAAGAATAGTTAATAATTCTCTAACACCCTCCCCATCTCTTCCCATTGAGGGAGAATGATAGCTCTGTATAGGGCACTACACAGTCAGAGGTTGAGAATCTCAGGCCTGACCAAGACCAATAACAGCACAAAGGCCATTTCTCCATGTTTGTTAGCAAATGTAAGGGCTGTGTTTGACAGTCTCATCTGTCCCTCTGTATTTTCTCTCCTGATCATCGGAAGATGAGCAGTATGAAAAATAAGTAGAAACAGGAGTTAATTCTTTGCAGATTTAAAGAGTGTTTGAGCTTCCTGAGGGTGAGTCCCGGAAAGAATTATGTAGAGAGTGGATTTTTCTGTTCTGGTGAGGCCCACGTTGAATGCTGTAATCTTTGGAAAATGGTAGGGATATAAATGAGTAGCAATCAAAACATACTATAGGCATGAAGGTGCAGCCTCCAATCTTCTCATTAAATCCTTCCTTTTATTGATTTCCGCCTGCTCTAACCTATCTCAATGATCATTTGGATCCTCTGGAGGTGGGATCAAAAATGAATTTAAAAAAAAATGTCTTCCATCTTTGTCTGACAGCAACTTCTGCACAATTCAAGTTCCATATCTTCACTAAATCCTTCCTAGAAGTCACCCATCCCCAGATTAGTGTTTTTCTTTTCTTCCCCATGTTTCCATTGTGTTCTGTACTTCTGCCTTTGTGCTTATAATTTTGTATTAAACTGCATTTACTCTCAGCCTGGATTGAATGTGTGCTCTTAGGGGATAGAAACAAAACTTTTTTTTTTTTCCCTCCTCCGCTGGGATTCAGCATAATGTATGGCATATATTTATAGATGAAAGTTTACATATCTGTCATTAAATCTATACGCTGTTTTATTTCAGTGACTTGAGAGCAGTGGACATTACTGACCACCTACTCTGTGCTAGGCACTCTGCTAAATGCTTTATAAAATTCGTTTAATCTCACAAATGCTCTATACTTTATAAGTGGCTGCAAAACAAACCATCTTAAATTTAGTTGCTTAAAACGAAAGCCACTGAGCCTCTAAAGTTAATCTTCAGAGGGCACTGCCTTAGGCATGTTCAAAATCACCCCAGAATGACAGTGGTTGTAGCCAGTCTTTTTCTGACTGTCTCTCTCCCTACATTTTTGTTAAATTATCTCTTTTAGTATGACACCTACCTGTTAGTCTCTATTCTTTTCTGGATCATTGCTCAGTTGATATTTACAATGCCTCAAATGATATTTCCACACAACCTGAGCCAATTAAATTTGTGACCTTTTACTGAACTAGCTTTTGAGACCAGTCCTTGAGATTTGTTTTGACCTAGTGGTAGGCTTTTCTTAGTTGTCTCTTTCCTAGGTTCTCATGGGTAAACTAGCTGGCCTGTGGTTTAGCTTCTTATTCTCAGGAAGTTACATGACTCCTCTTATTTGCTGATTATCATAATATCCATTTTGGGGAGGGAAGTAGAGTTCCCTTAGGGTTGAATTGTGCCATACTCTGAAAGATGATGCTGTGAAAGTGCTGCACTCAATATGCCAGCAAATTTGGAAAACTCAGCAGTGGCCACAGGACTGGAAAAGGTCAGTTTTCATTCCAATCCCAAAGAAAGGCAATGCCAAAGAATGCTCAAACTACCGCACAATTGCACTCATCCCACACGCTAGTAAAGTAATGCTCAAAATTCTCCAAGCCAGGCTTTAGCAATATGTGAACCGTGAACTTCCTGATGTTCAAGCTGGTTTTAGAAAAGGCAGAGGAACCAGAGATCAAATTGCCAACATCCGCTGGATCATGGAAAAAGCAAGAGAGTTTCAGAAAAACATCTATTTCTGCTTTATTGACTATGCCAAAGCCTTTGACTGTGTGGATCACAATAAACTGTGGAAAATTCTGAAAGAGATGGGAATACCAGACCACCTGACCTGCCTCTTGAGAAATCTGTATGCAGGTCAGGAAGCAACAGTTAGAACCTGTCTCTTATACACATCTAGATGTGTATAAGAGACAGGCTNCAGAGGAACCAGAGATCAAATTGCCAACATCCTCTGGATCACTGAAAAAGCAAGAGAGTTCCAGAAAAAAATTACTTATCATTTTTTTTATTCACCTCTATTACTAAACCACTTCTAAGACCATCTTGAATTTTCATAGGTAATGTCTATAAGCATTTTTCAGTGATGTAGATTTATTCATATAAATTGGAAAACTCTTTGACAACTAAATAAATAGAACTAGCAAGTGAGTGTATGGCTTTATAACTGTTAGCATTGCAATGACATGGTTTGCTTACTAAAAGTATACTACAGTGATTAAAATATTTAAATTCTCTACTGTCAGTTCTTAAAAGTGTATGCTTACTGATGTAGATTCTTTTTTAAAAAGTTCTCAATAAATATAAAACAGTGGCCAAGCCACAGTAAAGAAGACTTCTTGCAATTTCCCCACAGGAAAAACACAGTGCTCAATCTTCCACCATTTCACATCTGTATTCTGAGGGATTCACCCTCTTAAATATGTGAAAAGAAATCAAGGACCTCTGTGAGAATTTGCATACCTACTCACTGGACATGCAGCCAGCCATGCACATTAAAATTACTTTCTTTTTCCTGGACATCATTATCATAAAGACAAAAGACATACAGTCACTACTTTCTACAGTCATCATTTGTTGAATTCACCCCTTAAAAACAGAAAACTGTTGTACATACTTCCCTAGAGAGATATAATACAATCAGAAATTTAGAAATGCTTAATGCCATAGTCTAACATGGTCTGAATGCTGTAGATATAGACCTCTTAGATTCCTGCTTTTAAAACATTTCCCTTTGTATACGAAGGCATCAAAAAGTAGGAGCTACATTTCATTGTACTGTTGTGCAAATCTTTAAGCATTCACCTTTGATTACAGAAGTTAATGTGTGGGTGGTTAGGGGAAACTAGGTTCTGAGAAATGAGAGCTCTCGTCCTTCCTAGAGTGTGTAGCTCCCCATTGACATGTTGGTGCATTATTTAGATTTTCCAGTCTGTCTCTGCAGGTGTTAGTGCTGAGGTTTAGGCAGCACAGATAAAACTAGCAAGTGGAGGGAAATCAGGTTTCACAGACTGACCACTTCTCTGGAGGAACCAGGTCATGCCATCCACGGAAACACCGAAATAACTACTGAACCATTGCTGTTTGGTATTTTAAAAATTGGACTTTTACTTCTTGTGTGAATCTGAAGAAAATTTATTTTTCTGGTCAGACAAAATCTTTGGGGGATTTTTCAATCTTGGTGTATTGAAAAACTAAGCTTTACAATGTCAAACAGAAGGAGATGGCAACCCACTCCAGTATTCCTGCCTGGAGAATCCCGTGGGCAGAGGAGCTTGGTGGGCTAGAGTCCACGGGTCGCAAAGAGTCGGATACAGCTGAGTGACTTCACTTTCACTTTCACTATATTTAATTGTCAATACATCTTAAATTCAGCTCTAGAAATAGCTTTCATAAATGTTTCTTGAGTAAGATATTCTCTATATACCAACTCTCATTGAATGGCACAATTAATTAGCCAAAAATGTAGCTATTTACCACCTGCTAAAATCTATGCCTCATGACTCCTGCTCTCAGAGAATTTCAGTTCTTGGTAAAGGCAAGATGATGACTAAGAATGTGATGATTTTTATAGAACCAACTTGAAAAATAATCTTGTATAAATCTATTTTATTTTTACTTAAATAGTATGATAGTTGACCATAGTTTTAACACTCAAGGCCTTTCAGACTTAACAAGAAATGATATCTATCTTTACTGTGTATATTAGTCAAGATTCTCTAGCAAACAAAACCAATGGACTGTATGTGTGATGAACTTCTAGTTTGAAAACGAAACTCAGAAGATGAGAATCAGAGCCCATGGAGTAAGTTGCAGTCTGAGTGTCAGCATGCTGGAGACCCAAAATGGCCCATGTTTCAGTTTGAGTCCAAAAGAAGGAAAAGACCAATATTCCAGATCAAGGCAGTCAAGAGACCAATGTTCCAGATCAAGGCAGTCAAGCAAGAGGAATTAATTCCCTCTTACACATGAGAGGATAAGACTTAGGTTCTCTTCAGGGTCACCTATAGAAGGAACAGCAAACTGCTTTATTCAGTCTATGATTTACATTAATCTCATTAATGTAAAAAACTAACACTAAGTTCTAAAACTAACCTTCAAAAGTCCGCCTCTTTTGTCAACTTGGCATCCATACACATCTCCTTAAATCACACTCAATCTTCAAATAAAGCCAGTGACAAGGATAGAATTCCACCTAATTTGATAAACCTACTATGTGTAGAACCAAAAATGCACTAACAACATCACCAGGAGGTAAAGTCCTTGAGTGATGCTTACTCTTCTCTTTGACATCTAATAACTTAAATATTATTATGTTTTAAGTTAATAATAGTTAATACCATAATATAAACTTTCTGCATCTTATGAAACATGATAAAGGAATAAGACAGGAAAGAAAGCTATTTGCTAATCACATGCATGAACATACTTATAACAAAATAAGCAGAAAATACCCATGACAATTACAGCTGTCATTCTGTATCACAGTTGCAGGATTATAATTGGTTTTTACAAGTACTTTCTTCTACTACCCATTGTACATTCCCTCTGCTTTCAGCCAACACCTCAGCTAGTTATGTTCCTTTACCAGACATGGTGACCCAAAATTTATTTCTGAAGGGTCTGGGCCATTAGCGGTCCTACCTGTATTGGATTTTATAGTTTTCTATTGACCTTAATCAGAGTGCAAGGTAATATTCTAAGACACACTAAGGGATCTTTTGTATTGCAGACATATTCTTCCTTACCTATACTGTGTAGCAGTAGCCCAATTTCCCCTTGGTATTCTGAGTGAATCACCTAGCCATCACAGTAATTCCCTTCTTTGGCTATTGATTCAGAATCATGAGGAGTCCAAAGTGGCATAAAATGATGTTGTATTTTGTCAAATACTCTTTCTAAAACTATTGAATTAATTATATGATTTTATCTTTCATTTTATTAATGGAGGGTGTTGTATTTATTCATTTGTGTACGTGAACCATTCTTATATACCAGGAGTAAATCCCACTTGTTTGGTCATAGTGTATGACCTTTTAAAGTGCTGTTGAATTTATTTTACTAATATTTCATTCAGGATTTTTGCATCTCTGTTTATCAGAGATATTGACCTACAGTTTTTTCTTGTAGTATCCTTATTTGGCTTTGATGTCAGGGTAAATCCTGGCCATGTAAAATGAGTTTAGGAGTGTTCTTTCCTCTTCAGATATGAAGGAGTTTGAGATGGGTTGGCAATAATTATTCTTTAAATATTTGGTAAAATTCACCAATGAAGTCATCTGCCTCTGGGCTTTTCTGTGTTAGGAAGTTTTAAATTATTGATTTAATTTTCTTGCTTAATGTTGGTCTGTTCAGATATCCTACTTCCTCATGATTCCAGATTGCAGGTTTCTAGAAATTATCCATTTTTCTAGGTTATCCAGGTAGTTGTCATCTAACTATTCATATAGGTCTCTTATGATCCCTTGCATTTCTATGGTCAGTCAGTCAGTTCAGTTGCTCAGTTGTGTCTGACTTGTTGCATCCCAATGGACCGCAGCACACCAGGCTTCCCTATCCATCACCAGCTCCTGGAGGTAGCCACTGTAATGTGCCCTCTTTCGTTTCTAATTTTATTTATTTGAATCCTCAAATAAAATTATTTGAATTTTATTTATTGAATTCAGCTTTTTTCTTACTAACTATAGATAAATGTTTATCAATTTCATCTTTTTTTAAAGAAAATATCCTTAATTTCAATGATCATTTTTGCTTCTGATTTTTTTTCTGCTTTGATATTGTTTCTTTCCTTCTGTTAACTTTGTGCTTAGTTTGTTCTTCTTTTGCTAGTTCCTTGAGGAGTAAGACTGGTGATTTGAAATTTTTCATGTTCATTAATGTAAGTTTTTTTCACAATAAACTTCCTTGTTAGAACTGCTTTCTTTGCATCCCATAATTTTGGCTTGTTGTGTTTCTGCTTTTTTTGCTTCAAAATATTTTATATTTGACTTATTTTTTACTCATTGTTTGCTTAATTGCCACATACTTGTGAATTTTCCAATTTTACTGCTGTATTAATTTTTTATCATCTATTCATTTACTTATTTTGCTTGTTCTGAGTCTTTACTGCTACATGTGGGCTTTCTCTGGTTGCAGTAAGTGGGGGCTACTCTTTGATGCAGTGCAGAGGCTTTTCACTGTGGTTACTTCCCTTGTTGTGGAGCACAGGCCCTAGGAGCTTGGGCTTCAACAGTTTCAGCGTGTGGGCTCAGTATGGGTGGCCTGAGAGCCCTAGAGCTCATGGGGTCCAATGTTTTTAACTGTTGGGGCCCATGGTGGGCTCAGTGGTTGTGACTCATGGGATCTACATCATGGGCTCAGCAGTTGTGGTACACAGGTTTTAGCTGCTCTGAGGCATGGAGAATCATTCTGAACCAGGGATCAAACCTGTGTCCCCTGCATTAGCAGATGAACTCCCATCTACTGTGCCTCCAAGGAAGTCCTGTATTGATTTCTAATTTCACACAACTGAGTCTGGATATTATTTCAATCTTCTAAAATTGATAAGAATAGCTTTGTGACCTAACAAATTGTATATTCTGAAAAATAGTCTATGTATGCTTGAGAATAATATATATTCTGCTGTTGTTTGATGGAATGTTATATATTTATATATGTATATATATATACATGTTCATTTAGTCTAAAGTATAGTTCAAGTGCATTTGGGGCGGGGGAGGTCTGGATAATCTATCCATTAGTGAAAATGTGGTAATGAAGTCCCTAGCTCTCATTGTATGTTGTTTAGTTTTTTCTTCATATATGTTAAGTAAGTAAAGTCACTCAGTCATGTCCGACTCTTTGTGACCCCGTGGACTGCAGCCCACCAAGCTCCTCAGTCCATGGGATTTTCCAAGCAAGAATACTGGAGTGGGTTGCCATTTCCTTCTCCAGAGGATCTTCCCGACCCAGGGATCGAACCCAGGTCTCCCGCATTGGAGGCAGACACTTTAACCTCTGAGCCACCAGGGAAGTTAGTATTTGCTTAATATATTTAGGTGTTCCAATTTGGGTGCATGTATATTTATAATTGTTATGTCCCCTTGATGAACTGATCCTTTTACTGTTATCTATATCTATCTATCTATTTGACTTCCCTGATAGCTCAGGTGGTAAAGAATATGCCTGCAATGCAGGAGACCAGGGTTCAGTACCTGAGTTGGAAAGGTCCCCTTTCTGTTTGTTTGTTTTAAGTATTTTAACATATTACCTCAGTCTCTCCTAGAAGTCAATTTCTGCTCAGAAACCAATAGATAGCCTTATGGGGGTTTCTATGAGCAGCAATACATTTTTTTTCTCTTGCTGTTTTAAAGTCTTTCTCTTGTTGACAGTTTTATTATAATGCATCTTGGGGAAAACTTTTTTAAGTTGAATTTGTTTGGGGTTGGTTGGAGCTTCATTGTTCTTGGTGGGAAATGCCAGCCATTGCATGCTTCTGCTTGCTCTTCTGCAAGGCATTCTGCCTGCCAGACTTCGAGATCAAGGAATGATTCCATTCTGTCAACCCACACCTTCACCAGAGACTCCTAGACACTCACAGGTAAGTCTGACTCAGTCTCTTGTGGGAACACTGCTCCTTTCTCTTGGCTCTTGGTGCACAAAAGGTTTTGTTTGGTTTCACCAGTCCTGTGGAAGTTCTATAATCAAATCCCACTGGCCTCCAAAGTCAAATTAACTGAGGGTTCTCAATCTCTTTGCCAGATCCCCGGTTTGGAAATCTGTTGTGGGTCCTAAAACTTTCTTAACAGTGTGAGAATTTCATTTTTTTCTCTTGCTGTTTTAAAGTCTTTCTCTTGTTGACAGTTTTATTATAATGCATCTTGGGGAAAACTTTTTTAAGTTGAATTTGTTTGGGGTTGGTTGGAGCTTCATTGTTCTTGGTGGGAAATGCCAGCCATTGCATGCTTCTGCTTGCTCTTCTGCAAGGCATTCTGCCTGCCAGACTTCGAGATCAAGGAATGATTCCATTCTGTCAACCCACACCTTCACCAGAGACTCCTAGACACTCACAGGTAAGTCTGACTCAGTCTCTTGTGGGAACACTGCTCCTTTCTCTTGGCTCTTGGTGCACAAAAGGTTTTGTTTGGTTTCACCAGTCCTGTGGAAGTTCTATAATCAAATCCCACTGGCCTCCAAAGTCAAATTAACTGAGGGTTCTCAATCTCTTTGCCAGATCCCCGGTTTGGAAATCTGTTGTGGGTCCTAAAACTTTCTTAACAGTGTGAGAATTTCTTTGGTATAATTGTTCTGAAGTTGGTGGGTTGGCTGCTCGATGGCTCTATGATGGGGCTAATAGTGGCCTCTTCCAAGAGGGCTTATGCCACACGCTGCGTGAGGCAGATCTGCTGCAGCCAGAGCCCCTGTTCCTGCAGCAGGCCACTGCTGACCCACGCCTCCACAGGAGACACTCAAACAATCAAAGGCAGGTCTGGCTCAGTCTCTATGGGGCCTCTGGCTTCTGGTGCATACAGCGTTTTGTTTGGGCCCTCCAAGAGTCTTTGGTGGGTATGGGGTTTGATTTGAAATGTGATTTCACCTCTCCTACCATCTTGTTGGGGCTTCTCCTTTACCCTTGGATGTGGGGTCTCTTTCTCTGGTGGGATCCAACATTCTCCTGTCAATGGTTTTTCAGCAGTGAGTTGACATTTTGGAGTTATAGTAGAAGAAGATGAGCACACATCCTTCTACTCTGTAATCTTGTATTGAGCTAATCAAACTGATCTCATGGACTACAGCCTTGTCTAGCTCAATGAAACTGTGAGCCATGCCGTGTAGCGCCACCCAAGATAGAAAGGTCATGGCTGAGAGTTCTGACAAAATGTGGTCCACTGGAGAAGGGAATGGCAAACCGCTTCCATATGCTTGCCTTGATAAAAAGACGAAAAGATATGACACTGAAAGATGAACTCCCCAGGTCGGTAGGTACCCAGTATGCTATTGGAGGAGATTGGAGAAATGGCTTCAGAAAGAATGAAGAGATAGAGCCAAAGCAAAAACAATGTCCAGTTGTGGATGTGACTGGTGATGGAAGTAAAGTCTGATGTTGTAAAGAACAATATTGCATAGAAACGTGGAATGGTAGGTCCATGAATCAAGGTAAGTTGGCAGTGGTCAAACAAGAGATGGCAAGAGTGAACATTTGCATTTTAGGAATCAGCAAACTAAAATGGACTGGAATGGGTGACTTTAGCTCAGATGACCATTATTTCTACTACTATGGGCAAGAATCCCTTAAAAGATATGAAGTAGCCATGATAGTCAAAAAAAAGAGTCCGAAATGAAGTACTTGGATGCAGTCTCAAAAATGACAGAATGATGTCTGTTTGTTTCCAAGGCAAACCATTCAATACCACAGTAATCCAAGACTATGCCCCAACCACTAATGCTGAAGAAGCTGAAGTTGAATGATTCTATGATGACCTACAAGACCTTCTAGAACTAACACCAAAAAAAAGATGTCCTTTTCATCACAGGGGACAGAAATGTAAAAGTAGGAAGTCAAGAAATATCTGGAGTAACAGGCAAGTTTGGCCTTGGAGTACAAAATGAAGTAGGGCAAAAGCTAACACAGTTTTGCCAAGAGAAAGCACAAGTCATAGCAAATAGTCTCTTCCAACAACACAAGATAATACACGTGGATGTCACCAGATGGTTAATATCAAAATCAGATTGGTTATATTCTTTGAAGCCAAAGATGGAGAAGCTCTATACAGTCAGCAAAAACAAGACTGGGAGCTGACTGTGGCTCAGACCATGAAGCCCTTATTGTCAAATTCAGACTTAAATTGAAGAAAGCAGGGAAAACTAGCAGACCATTCAGAATGACCTAAATTGAATCCTTTACATTTATACAGTGGAAGTGACAAATAGATTCAAGGGGTTAGATCTGATAGACAGAGTGCCTGAAGAACTCTGGACAAAGGTTCTTGACATTGTACAGAAGGCAATATTCAAGACCACCCCCAAGAAAAACACATGCAAAAAGTAAATGGCTGTCTGAGGAAGCCTTATAAATAGCTGAGGAAAGAAGATAAGTAAAAGGCAAAGGAGAAAAGAAAAGATATACCCATTTGAATGCAGAGTTCCAAAGAATAGCAGTGAGATATAAGAAAGCCTTCCTCAGTGATCAGTGCAAAGAAATAGAGGAAAACAATAGAATGGGGAAGACTGGAGATCCCTTCAAAAAATGACAGATTCCAAAGGAACATTTCATGCAAAGATGGGCTCAATAAAGGACAGAAATGGTATGGACATAACAGAAGCAAAAGATATTAAGATATGGCAAGAATACACAGGAAAAGCATGCCAAAAAATTTTTAATATACTGGATAACTAGGCTGGTGTGAAAATTAATCTAGAGCCAGACATCCTGGAGTGTGAAGGCAGGTGGGCCTTAGGAAGCATCACTATGAACAAAGCTAGTGGAGGTGATGGAATTCAGCTGAACTATTTCAAATCCTAAAAATGATGCTCTGAAAGTGCTACACTCAATATGCCAGCAAATTTGGAAAACTCAGCAGTGGCCATAGGACTGGAAAAGGTCAGTTTTCATTCCAATCCCAAAGAAAGGCAATGCCAAAGAATGTTCGAACTACTGCATAATTACACTCATTTCTCATGCTAGCAAGGTAATGCTCAAAATCCTTCAATTTAGGTTTTAACAGTACATTAACTGAGAAATTCCAGAAGTTCAGGCTGGATTTAGAAAAGGCAGAGGAACCAAATATCAAATTGCCAATACCTGCTGGATCATAGAAAAAGGAAGAGAATTCTAAAAGAGACATCTAATTCTGCTTTATTGATTATACCAAAGTCTTTGACTCTGTGGATCACACAAACTGTGGAAAATTCTTCAAGAGATGAACTAACAGAACACCTTACCTGCCTCCTGAGAAATCTGTGTGCAGGTCAGGAAGCAACAGTTAGAACTGGACATGGAACAACAGACTGGTTCCAAATTAGGAAAGGAGTACAACAAGGCTATATATTGTCACCCTGCTTAATTTATATGCAGAGTACATCATGTGAAATTTCGGGCTGGATGAAGGACAAACTGGAAACAAGATTGACAAGAGAAATATCAATGATTTTAGATATGCAGAAGATAACACCCTAATGGCAGAAGGTGAAGAGGAATAAAGAGCCTCTTGATGAAAGTGAAAGAGGAGGATGAAAAAATTGGCTTAAAACTCAATATTCAAAAAACAAAGATCAAGACATCCAGTCCCATCACTTCATGGCAAATATATAGGGATAAATGGAAACAGTGACAGTTTTTATTTCTTGGGCTTCAAAATCACTGTGGACATTGACTGCAGCCATGAAACTAAGAGATGCTTGCTCTTGGGAAGAAAAGTTGTGACAAACCTAAACACTGTATTAAAATGCAGAGACATCACTTTGCTGACAAAGGTATGCTTAGTTAAAGCTATGCTTTTTCCAGTAGTCAAGTATGGATGTAAGAGTTGGACCTTAAAGAAGGCTGAGCACCAAAAAATTAATGCTTTTAAGCTGTGATGCTGGAGAAGACTCTTTAGAGTCTCTTGGACAGCAAGGAGAGTAAACCAATCAATCCTAAAGGAAATAAACCCTGAATATTCATTGGAAGGACTGATGCTGAAGCTGAAGCTCCCATACTTTGCCCACCTGATGCAAAGAGCTGACTCATTAGAAAAGACCCTGACGCTGGGAAGGATTAAAGGCAGGAGAAGAAGGGACAACNACCAATCAATCCTAAAGGAAATAAACCCTGAATATTCATTGGAAGGACTGATGCTGAAGCTGAAGCTCCCATACTTTGCCCACCTGATGCAAAGAGCTGACTCATTAGAAAAGACCCTGACGCTGGGAAGGATTAAAGGCAGGAGAAGAAGGGACAACAGAGGACAAGATGGCTGGATGGCATCACCAACTCAGTGGATGTGTCTGAGCAAACTCTGGGACATGGTGAAACACAGGGCAACCTGGGTGCTACAGTCCATGATGTTGCAAGTCAGGCACAACTGACTTATGACACAACAACATGCCATAATGTCTATGACACTGTTGCGGCTGTCTGACCAGGCTAATACACTATTTACCGCATATTTTAACAAGGATTTAAGGCCTTCTTTCCACACTTCAGTTTCATCCCTATTTCAAAGAGAAAAATCTAAAAAAATAGTAAATCTCATTAACAATAGGTATCTTCTGAGTGCAAACAAGTTTAATGCATACACATAAAATTATTACCATGCTAATTTCTTCTAATAACTAATTACGTATGTTTATGTTGAGAACCATGATAAGATATGCAGATAAATCAGTGGATCATACATTTTAAATGTTTGAAACTTTCTCTATTCCCATTTCCTGGGGTCATGACATGTGTTTTTCCTTTATTTCCTCTTTACTTCTCTAAGCCATCATTATATTCTCAATGTAGATGCTGTTTCATTAGGAAATTTTCTTAACCTTCATACTGGGTACAGTTTCCAATTACATGTTCTAGGTTTCTTAGAAATTCTTCACTTCTCTTTTGTAATAATTTCAAACCCACTGTATTAGCCTGGGTTCTCTAGAGAAGCAAAATTAATAGAATGTAATTATTAAGAAAAAAGAGATACATTATGTTCACACAATGATGAAGGCTGTGAAATCCAAGCCCTACAGCTGGCAGACCTTCTGACTCTCAGTTGTTACAGGTTCCCAGTTTCATGTTAGGTCCTCTTCTAAACTGCATTTCCCCAGTTAGGTTTGACTACCTTCAATCTGGAGACAATATGCAGATTTTTGTTTCCATATGGGTCTTTCCTCTGTATTCCGCACCATCTACCCAACTATGACATTTAATTTGTATGTTGCAAAGCCCATCTCCTTCTCTGCCTCTTCTAAATTCTGATCCTTTTCCAGTGCTCCCAATATCAATGAATGTTGAATGCATTGTAAGTTGTGTAAATGAAATTTCTAAGAATCTCCACTGACACTTCTCATCCATATAAACAGAATCAGCCTGTTGATTCTCTCTCTAGTTCTCTTAATTTCTGCCACTTCTTTCTCTTTCATTCCCCATCCTGATGTCCCAAATCTATGATAACATCACCTTTGTCCTTCTTGACTGCAATAATCTGCTAAAATCTTTTCCCGAGTTTATTTCTAGACACTCCAGACCATGCTACAACAAAAGAGACCTTTTCAAAAGGGAATACTAATCATATACTACTTGCTTTTAAAACATTTCATTAGGTTTTCTTTATATTTATTCATACCTCCCCTTATCTTTCCATATTCATCTTTAATTTATTGCCCTCTATCTTTTTCTCTCAGTTTCTGCCCAATTGTACCTTATGAACACTGGCCTTGACTCATTGGCTTGAATACTTCATATTTTTTCTCAAGACATGACCTTTGGAAAATCCCCACCCCAGTACACTCAAACATAGTTTATCTCAATTAACAGATTGGCATAAGCCTCAGGAAGGCTTTTTCTGACCGTCTTAACACTAAATTGTCTTAAAGTATCATGTACCTCTCATTTGAATTACATGTCATTGTACTTATTTTATTATTTTATATGCCTATTTTCCTTTGTAGCATTATTTTTGTCTCTTTTATTTGCACTGTGTCCCTAGATTGTGTCTGGCACATATATTAATAAATAATGAGGCCAAATAAATTTTTAAAATTATTCAGTGTTGACAGTATGCAGGAACCACAGGGTCATATAAAAATATGTTGGGAATACACCTTACCCTCAAAGAGCTTACCTTTTGGTTTAGAAGATAAATACAAATAGAAATGAAAATGAAATATTACATGAATTAACATTCAACACTATGACATGAGAAGTCTCAAAACAATTTTTATATAATTTACAAAGTAATAGTAAGATATTTATCACTGGAATAGTGAATTATCATTTATGGGTGAAAAGAGTACTGAGCTTGGCCTTTAAGGACAGGAAAAAGTTGAAGAGTCAAAATGGAAAACAATAGAAGTTTTAGGGGAAAAGAATGGAAAGAACAACACTCCAGAGACAGGTTAGCCTTGGATATCAAGATTAATGGTAATGCTCGCCTAGTAGCCCTTACAGGTCTCCAGTGTTCTGTGGAAGTAGAGAGACTGTAGTACTACAATGTGATAAAAACCAGAATGTAGTATTTCAATAGCAGGGAACCCTAAAATAAAGCTTCAGTATTGTATTCCTACAAGATACTAGAAGTACCATTGCTGCATAACTGGAATGTGGAAAGAAAAGTTATGAAAAACCAATGAGCTTGCAAAAAAAAATTAAACAGCTTGCAAAGGTATAGTCTTATTGGACAGTTTCCTGAATCTCAATGAAATCATTAGAACTGTTAGCACACAAAACAGGATATGTGTTTTTCCCATTACTAATAAGAGCTACTTCACACCTTCATCATTTTATTTGTCATGCTTAGATACATCCATAAAATCTTCTTTTAAAGAAAACTGACCTACAGATCATTTGCCAACTATTCTTGAAAACTGATCTCTCACATTGAAAGCTGTGTTTTTCTTGAAATGTTACCTCTAAGAGAATAGAGTTGCATATTTGGCAACTCCAAACACAAACGTAGTACTTTATCAGTGAAATCATCATTTTGCAATAGACTAATTAAGAAATTCACAGCCTCTTCATGGAACTTCCTACACAGAAATGCTAATATAAATACTAATGATATACTGATTTACAGCATTTGCTGAATGTGTGTCAATAACAAATATCAAAGTGTGCAACTAGTCTCCATATTACAATGGTATCAGGCAGGAAACTATTCAATATTCAAAAATAGACATATTTAACATGATGGGTTTCTCTGGTTGCTTAGGGGTAAAGAACCTGTCTGTAATGCAGGAGACCTGGGTTTGATCCCTGGCTGGGGAAGATCCCCTGGAGAAGGAAATGGCAACCCACCCGATATTCTTGCCTCAGAATTCACATGGACAGAGGCGCCTGCTGGGTTACAGTCCATGAGGTTGGAAAAGAGTTGAATATCACTTAGCGACTGAAAAATAATAACAAATGAAGCATCTAATCTCAAAATCACAATGGTATCAGGCTAGAAATGATTCAGTATTCAAAAATAGACTTCTATTTAATATGAGTCTATCAAAGTAACACATCACATAGGTTTAAGAATCAGATATTTCCACAAGGCTTGTTTTGAAAAAGATCAATTTCCTCTCCTCCCTCACCACAATCCTTGCTTTTTATTCCCAGAGATAGCCACTTTATTGCTTAACTTCAGACTCAGTCATTAGCTGTTGACTTCCAGCTATGGAAGCTGACAATTTCATTATCAGTCTCCTCCCTCACCTTGGGTCCCACCGTATTTGGTTTCCATCCACCAACCTCTCTATGTGAACATAATTTGTACAGCTTCACATTCAATGATTATTTTAACTATGCAAAGCAATTCACCCCTGAATTATATTATGATATCGTCTGTTTCCTGCACAGCCTACTGTTTTTACTGGAGCTAATAATTATCTTGTATATATTCTGCTTAACTTTTTAAAATTATCACTAGTCTAAATCCAGATGCTTTGCCAATCATTTTCATCTCTTTCTATGAACAAAATGTATTTGGTATTCTATCTACTACATCTTTTTGCAGTAACCACTCATGGAGCCTTCTAACTTACTCTAATCTAATGTACAGAATGGCTGTAAGTGTAGGATCCCTCTTATTAGGGAATTATCTTTACTAATCACTTGAATACAAAGTTCACTGGAACTTTGTCTTCCTCTTTCTTCTTTATCCATCCATTTTCCTGAAATTTATGCTTCAGTAACTTTCTGAGGAAATATGCTTAAGAAATAAATATATTTTCTTATTTCATATATTAACAAATTTATTGTCATATATATTTGATATGTGCTGTTGTGCTTGTGCTGTGCTAAGTCACTTCAGTCATGTCTGACTCTTTGTGACCCTATGGACTGTAGCCCACCAGACTCCTCTGTCCACAGGGATTCTCCAGGTAAGAATACTGAAGTGGGTTGCTGTGGCCTGCTCCAGGGGATCTTGGCGACCCAAGGATTGAACCTGCAGTACTTGTCTCCTGCACTGGCAGGCAGGTTCTTTATCACTCTCAGTCAGTCAGTTCAGTCGCTCAGTCGCGTCTGACTTTTTGTGAGCCCCTGGACTGCAGCACCCTAGGCTTCCCTGTCCATCTCCAGCTCCCGGAGCCTACTCAAACTCATGTCCATCGTGCCGGTGATGCCATCTAGCGCCACCTAAACTCTTATTTGGAAATTATTTCCCTTAAATTTTTGAAAACACATCTCTTTTCTTTGAGATTCCATTGATGTTGCTGATATTTCCAATTCCATACTTATTTTTTGATCATTATTATGAAATCTTGTTTTTTGAAAACTGTTGAATACTCTATTGTTTCCGAGTGGTCTGAGGTTTCATGACAATTGTCATATTGCATAAATCATTTTCTTGGGCTTTCCAGGTGGCTCAGTGGTGAAGAATCCACTTGACAATGCAGGAGACATGGGTTCAATCCCTAAGTCAGAAAGATCCCCTGGGGGAGGAAACGGCAACCCACTCCAGTATTCTTGCTGGGAAAATCCCAAGAACAGAGGAGACTGGCAGGCTACAGTCCTTAGAGTCACAAGAAGTCAGACATGACTGAGCAACTGAGCACACACAGCACATATCTCATTTTACTCACTGTGCTTGATATTCAGTAGAATGTTTTAACCTGATACATATCCTTCAGTTCTGATAAATATTTTAAAATTCCTTCTTTGATCATTATCTTCCCTATTTTCTATATTTTCTCTTTATAAATAGTCCTTAATTTTTTTTTCTTTCCTTTCTTAATCCATCTCATTTTCCTTTTTTTTTTTTTTTTCTTTGTACATATTTTCTTTCCTTTCTCTTCCATACCTTTTTTTTTAATTTTTCCACTATTCTTTTTTTCTTTTTT
>SJYX01019254.1:80052-102726 GCA_006410675.1 Oreotragus oreotragus
TTTTTTTTTTTTTTTTTCCTTTGGACAGATTTTCTTACCTTTCTCTTCCAAACCATTTTTTTTTAAAGTTTCCACTATCTTTTTTTTCAATTCCAGGAGTACTTTTAATTTTACAATTATTAAACTTTTAAAGGAAAGATATACCCATCTGAATGCAGAGTTCCAAAGAATAGCAAGGAGAGATAAGAAAGCCTTTCTTGGTGATCAATGCAAAGAAACAGAGGAAAACAATAGAATGGGAATGACTAGATATCTCTTCAAGAAAATTAGAGATACCAAGGGAACATTTGACTAGATATCTCTTCAAGAAAATTAGAGATACCAAGGGAACATTTCATGCAAAGATGGGCACAATAAAAGACAGAAATTATATGGACCAAACAGAAGCAGAAAATATTAAGAGGTGGCAAGAATACACAAAAGACCACGATGGTGTCATCACTCACCTAGATCCAAACATCCTGGAGTGAGAATTCAAGTGGGCCTTAGGAAGCATCATTACTAACAAAGCTAGTGGAGGTGATGGCATTCCAGCTGAGCTATTTCAAATCCTAAAGGTTGATGCAGTGAAAGTGCTGCAATCAATATGGCAGTAAATTTGGAAAACTCAGCACAGTGGCCACAGGACTGGAAAAAGTCAGTTTTCATTCCAATCCTCAAAAAATGCAATGCCAAAGAGTGTTTAAACTACCACAAAATTGCACTCATTTCACATGCTAGCAAAGTAATGCACAAAATTCTCCAAATGAAGCTTCAACAGTATAGGAACCGAGAGGTTCCAGATGTTCAGGCTGGATTTAGAAAAGTCAGAGGAACCAGAGATCAAATTGGCAACATCCACTGGATCATTGAAAAACCAAGAAAGTTCCAGAAAAACATCTACTTCTGCTTTATTGACTACACTAAAGGCTTTGACTGTGTGTGTCACAACAATATGTGGAAAATTCTCTAAGAGATGGGAATAGCCTACTACCTTACCTGCCTCCCGAGAAACCTGTATGCAGGTCAGGAAGCAACAGTTAGAACCAGATATGGAAAAAAGGACTCGGTCCAAATTGGGAATGATGTACATCAAGGCTGTATATTGTCACTCTGCTTATTTATCACATGCAGAGTACATCATGTGAAATACCAGGCTAAACGAAGCAAAAACTGAAATCAAGATTGCTGGGAGAAATATCAATAATCTCAGATATGCAGATGACATCACCTTTATGGCAGAAAGTGAAGAGGAACTAAAGAGCCTCTTGATGAAGGTCAAAGAAGAAAGTGAAAAAACTGGCTTAAAATTCAACATTCCAAAAACTAAGATTGTGGCATTCGGCCTCANTGGGAGAAATATCAATAATCTCAGATATGCAGATGACATCACCTTTATGGCAGAAAGTGAAGAGGAACTAAAGAGCCTCTTGATGAAGGTCAAAGAAGAAAGTGAAAAAACTGGCTTAAAATTCAACATTCCAAAAACTAAGATTGTGGCATTCGGCCTCACACTTCATGGAAAATAAATGGGGAAACAATGGAAACAGTGAGAGATTTTATTTTCTTGGGCTCCAAAATCACTGCATTTGGTGACTGCAGCCATGAAAGTAAAAGGCGGTTGCTCCTTGGAAGAAAAACTATGACCAACTTAGCATATTAAAAAGCAGAGACATCACTTTGCATACAAAGATACATATAGTCAAAGCAATGTTTTTTACAGTAGTCACGTGTGGATGTAAGAGTTGGACAATAAAGCAAGCTGAGTGTCGAAGAACTGATGCTTTTGAACTGTGGTGTTTGAGAAGACTTTTAAGAGTGCCTTGGACTGTAAGCTGAAACTCCAGTACTTTGGCCACCTCATGTGAAGAGTTGACTCATTGGAAAAGACTCTGATGCTGGGAGGGATTGGGGGCAGGAGGAGAAGGGGACGACCGAGGATGACATGGCTGGATGGCATCACGGACTCGATGGATGTGAGTCTGAGTGAACTCCGGGAGATGGTGATGGACAGGGAGGCCTGGCGGGCTGCGATTCATTGGGTCGCAAAGAGTCGGACATGACTGAGCGACTGAACTGAACTGGACTGTAAGGAGATCAAATCAGTCAATCCTAAAGGAAACCAGTCTGAATATTCATTGGAAGGACTGATGCTGAAGCTGAAATTTCAATACTTTGGCCACCTAATGCAAAAAACTGACCATTGGAAAAGCCCCTGATGCTGGGAAAAACTGAAGGTAGGAAGTAAAGGGGACAACAGAAGATAAGATGATTGGAGGGCATCACCAGCTTGATGTACATGAGTTTGAGCAAGCTCCAGGTGTTGGTGATGGACAGGAAAGCCTGGTGTGCTGCAGTCTATGGGGTTGCAAAGATTTGAACATGACTGAGCAACTGAACTGAACTGAAAGTTTTAACAACCTATGTCCTTATTTCATAAAAGCAACATCTTCTCATCTCTCTTTATTTACATGGTTTTAATATTTCTTATTTTGCAGAGCCCCAGATTCCTTCAAAGGCTTTTTCTTCTCTGTGAAAGAATTTGTCTTAGACTCTAATGGAAACTGGGCTTCCTGTTAGCTCAAACAGTAAAAAAAAAATCCATCTACAATGCAGCAAACTGTGATTTTGCCCCTGGTTCAGGAAAATCCCCTGGAGAAGGGAAAGACAACCCACTGCAATTTTTGCCTGGAGGATTTCATCAACAGAGGAGCCTGGTGGGCTACTGTCCTCTGGCTTGCAAACAGTTGGACACAACTAAGAAACTAACAGTAATAGACGTGGATTTCCTTCTTTGCCTGGTGATTCCTGGCTGCCTAATGATAATGAAAAGTGGGCACTTACCAGCTGATTGGAAGCTATCTCTTCATGGTAGGAATTCTTTATTGCTGGGTTCATTGTAGGGTGCTCTGGCTGGGCAATTAATGTACAGGATCCAACTGTCATCATCTTTAGATATTTCTTCTCTTGGGTTAAATTCTTTGGAGAAGTATCTTTCAATTCTATATTTGGAGTGTACGAGTCTAGCTGCTAGTATCCTGAGAGACAAGTGGTACAAAAATCTAAAAGAACCTCCACTTTCCTTATGTAATCTTAATATTTGTATTTTCAATGTAATAAACTTACCCTCAAATACACTTCTTTGCCACAATATCTCCATTATGCCTCTTCTAAAAAAGACATTTCCTGCCTTCTGTCAGGATGGAGAGGGACAATTTTTAGGTATACATAATAGTAGAATGGATAAAGGTGACTAAACACTTCCTTATTGCCAAATTCAGGTTTAAATTGACAGTGGGGAAACCTCTAGACCATTCAGGTATGACCTAAATCAACTCCCTTATGATTATACAGTGGAAGTGAGAAATAGATTTAAGGGATTAGATCTGATAGATAGAGTGCCTGATGAACTATGGATGGAGGTTCATGACATTGTAAAGAAGACACAGATCAAGACCATCCCCATGGGGGAAAAAAATGAAAAAAAGCAAAATGGCTGTCTGGGGAGGCCTTACAGATAGCTGTGAAAAGAAGAGAAGCAAAAGCAAAGTAGAAAAGGAAAGATATAAGCACCTGAATGCAGAGTTCCAAAGAATAGCAAGAAGAGATAAGAAAACCTTCCTCAGCAATCAATGCAAAGAAATAGAGGAAAACAACAGAATGGGAAACACTAGAGATCTCTTCAAGAAAATTAGAGATACCAGGGGAACATTTCATGCAAAGATGGGCTCGATAAAGGACAGAAATGGTATGGATCTAACAGAAGCAGAAGATATTAAGAAGAGGTGGCAAGAATACGCAGGAGAACTGTACAAAAAAGAGCTTCATGATCCAGATAATCACGATGGTATGATCACTCACCTAGGGCCAGACATCCTGGAATGTGAAGTCAAGTGGGCCTTAGAAAGCGTCACTACGAACAAAGCTAGTGGAGGTGATGGAATTCCAGTTGAGCTATTTTAGTCTTGAAAGATGATGCTGTGAAAGTGCTGCACTTAATAAGCTAGCAAATTTGGAAAACTCAGCAGTGGCCACAGGACTGGAAAAGGTCAGTTTTCACTCCAATCCCAAAGAAAGGCAATGCCGAAGAATACTCAAACTACCGCACAATTGCACTCATCTCACACGCTAGTGAAGTAATATTCAAAATTCTCCAAGCCAGGCTTCAGCAATATGTGAACTGTGAACTTCCTGATGTTCAAGTTGGTTTTAGAAAAGGCAGAGGAACCAGAAATCAAATTGCCAACATCCACTGGATCATGGAAAAAGCAAGAGAGTTCCAGAAAAACATCTATTTCTGCTTTATTGACTATGCCAAAGCCTTTGACTGTGTGGATCACAATAAACAATGGAAAATTCTGAAAGAGATGGGAATACCAGACCCCCTGATCTTCCTCTTGAGAAACCTATATTCAGGTCAGGAAGCAACAGTTAGAACTGGATATGGAACAACAGACTGATTCCAAATAGGAAAAGGAGTACGTCAAGGCTGTATATTGTCACCCTGCTTATTTAACTTATATGCAGAGTACATCATGAAAAACGCTGGGCTGGAAGAAGCACAAACTGGAATCAAGATTGCCAGAAGAAATATCAACAACCTCAATTATGCAGAAGACACCATCCTTATGGCAAAAAGTGAAGAGGAACTAAAAGGCCTCTTGATGAAAGTGAAAGAGGAGAGTGAATAGGTTGGTTTAAAGCTCAACATTCAGAAAACTAAGATCATGGCATCCGGTCCCATTACCTCATTGGAAATAGATTGGGAAACAGTGGAAACAGTGTCAGACTTTATTTTGGGGGGCTCTAAAATCACTGCAGATGGTGACTGCAGCCATGAAATTAAAAGACGCTTACTCCTTGGAAGGAAAGTTATAACCAACCTAGAGAGCATATTCAAAAGCAGAGATATTACTTGCCAACTGAGGTCTGACTAGTCAAAGCTGTGGTATTTCAAGCGGTCATGTATGGATGTGAGAGTTGGACTGTGAAGAAGGCTGAGTGCTGAAGAATTGATGCTTCTGAAGTGTGGTGTTGGAGAATACTCTTGAGAGTCCCTTGGACTGCTAGGGGATTCAATCAGTCCATCCTAAAGGAGATAAGTCCTGGGTATTCATTGGAAGGACTGATGTTGAAGCTGAAACTGCAACACTTTGGCCACTTGATGTGAAGAGTTGACTCACTGGAAAAGACCCTGATGCTGGGAGGGATTGGGGCAGGGGGAGAAGGGAACAATGGACGGTGAGATGGCTGGATGGCATTGCTGACTCAATGGACATGACTTTGAGTGAACTCAGGCTGATGGTGATGGACAGGGAGGCCTGGCATGCTGTGCTTCATGGGGTCACAAAGATTCGGACACAACTGAGAGACTGAACTGAACTGAAGCGCTTTGTAATGAGTTTTCCACCAATATCCGTTTTTAGCACCAGTCTTCTATACTCTTCCAGAAGTAAGTGTAATAGCCAATTCGTGTGGCTTTTATAGGTTCTGTAACATAAATAGACTGTGCCAGCCTCCTCTGTCCACAGGATTCTCTAAGCAAGAATATTGCAGTGGGTTGCCATTTCCTCCTTCAGGGGAGGATCTTTCTGACCCAGGAATTGAACCAAGGTCTCCTGCATTGTAGGTAGATTCCTTACCAATCGAGCAATGAGGAAAGCCCTGTTTATTAAAATTTGTCACTCCTAATTTGTGATATAATTTTCTAGGATCTGCCAAGTCAGTTACCACTCATTCATTTGCTTTCTAGTTCCTAAACTTCAAGGTTGTCTATTTTGCTTCTCATAGCCTTTACTATCATATTAGTAGGGTTTCAGGGAAGTCACTGTAAATATATACATTCAATCTGCCATCTCTGGATCTCTTGATTAGTTCACTACTCATCAATATTGATAAATACTTATCAGTGTTCTTATGAGGCTGATACAATGTACATGTAGAAGTACCAAGAAATGAGTTTGGTATTTTATAATAAGCATTCAATGAATATTCACTGTGCTTTCCTTTGAAGAAGCAACTTCAGTCACCTCCTTCTTCTTACTCTCTCCTCCTGGCTGTTCCATACATTTCTCACTCAACTGATAAACACACTGATCATCAGAGGGATTCACATGAGTTACACAAGGGCATATGAGTCATCACACAAGAAGATGACTCTACACATGGACATCACCAGATGGTCAATACTGAAATCAGATTGATTATATTCTTTGCAGCTGAAGATGGAGAAGCTCTATATAGTCAGCAAAAACAAGATCCAGAGCTGACTGTGGCTCAGATCATGAGCTCTTTATTATAAAATTCAGGCTTAAACTGAAGAAAATAGGGAAATCCACTAGACCATTCAGACATGACCTAAAACAAATCCCTTATTTTTACACAGTGGACATAACAAATAAATTCCAGGGATTAGATTTGGGAGAAAGAGTGTATGAAGAACTAGGATGGAGGTTTGTCACATGGTACAGGAGGTGACGGCTAAAGCCATCCGAAAGGGAAAGAAACATAAAAAGGCAAAAGAGTTGCCTGAGAAGGCCTTACAAATAGCTGAGGAAATAAGAAAAGTAAAAAGCAAAGGAGAAAGGGAAAGGCATACTCGACTGAATGCAGAGTTCAAAAGAATAGCCGAGAGATAAGAAAGTCTTAAGAGAATGATACAAAGAAATAGAGGAAAACAATAGAATGGGAAAGACTAGAGATCTCTTCAAGACAATTAGAGACACCAAGGGAACATTTCATGCAAAGATGGGCACAATAAAGGACAGAAACAGCAAGGACTTAACAAAAGCAGATTAAGAAGAGGTAGCAAGAATAAACAGAAGAACTGTACAAAAAAGTTCTTAATGACCGAGATAACCATGATAGTGTGATCACTCATCTAGAGCCAGATCCTAGAGTGTGAAGGCAAGTGGGCTTTAGGAAGCATTACTATGAACAAAGCTAGTGGAGGTGATAGAATTCCAGCTGAGCTATTTTGAATCCTAAAAGATGAAGTAGTGAAAGTGCTGCACTCAATAAGCCAGCAAATTTGGAAAAGTCATCAGTGGTCACATGACTGGAAAGATTCTGTTCTTATTTCAATCCCAAAGAACCACAGTGCCAAAAAAAAAAGTTCAAACTACTACAAAATTATGCTTATTTCACATGCTAGCAAGGTAATGCTCAAAAGTTCAAGCTAGTCTTCAGCAATGCGAGAACTGAGAACTTCCAGATATACAAGGTGGATTTAGAAAAGGCAGAGGAATCAGAGATCAAATTGCCAACATCCACTGGACTATAGAAAAAGCAAGAGGATTTCAGAATAAACAACCACTTCTGCCTCATTGACTACTCTAAAGCCTTTGACTGTGCAGATCCAACAAATTGTGGAAAATTCTTCAAGAGATGGATTCCCAGATCACTTTACTTGCCTTCTGAAAAAGTTGGATGCAAGTTAAGAAGCAACAGTTAGAACCAGACATGGAAAATGGGCTGATTCAAAATTGAGAAAGGAGTACACCACAGCAGCATATTGTCACCCTGCTTATTTAACTGCTATGCAGAGAATATCAGGCAAAATGCCAGGCTGAAAGAAAAACAAGCTGGAATCAAGACTTCTGGGAGAAATATCAATAACCTCATATATGCAGATGAAAATACCCTAATGGCAGAAAGGAAAGATGACTAAAGACCCTCTTGATGAAGATGAAAGAGGAGAATAAAAAAACTGCTTAAAACTCAACATTCAAAAAATGAAGATTATAGAATACATCTCTTCATGGCAAATAGATGGGGAAAAATTGGAAATAGTGGTAGATTTTGTTTTCTTGGGCTCCAAAATCACTGTAGACAGTGGCTGCACCCATGAAATTAGATGCTGGCTCCTTGAAAGAAAAGTTGTGACAAACTTAGCGTATTAAACAGCAGAGATATTACTTTGCCAACAAAGATCCATGTAATCAAAGCTATGGTTTTTCCAGTATCACATATAGGGGACTTCCCTGGTGGTTCAGAGGTTAAAGCGTCTGCCTCCAATGCGGGAGACCCAGGTTCGATCCCTGGGTCGGGAAAATCCCCTGGAGAAGGAAATGGCAACCCACTCCAGTATTCTTGCTTGGAGAATCCCATGGACTGAGGAGCCGGTTGAGCTGCAGTCCACGGGGTCACAAAGAGTCGGACACGACTGAGTGACTTTACTTACTTACTTATACAGATGTGAGAGTTGGACCATAAAAGAAGGCTGAGCAGTGAAGAATTGATGCTTTTGAACTCTGGTGTTGGAGAAGACTCTTGAGAGTCCCTTGGACTGCAAAGAGATCAAGCCAGTCAATCCCAAAGAAATCAACTCTGCATATTTATTGGAGAAACTGATACTCAAGCTCTAATACTTTGGCCATCAGATACAAAGAGCTGATTCATTGGAAAAGACCCTGATTCTGGGAAACATTGAGGGCAGGTAGAGAAGAGGGTGACAGATGATGAGATGGTTGGATGGCATCACTGGCTCAATGGACATGAGTTTGAGTAAACCCCAAGAGATAGTAAAGGACAAGGGAGCCTAGTGTGCTGCAGTCCTTGGAATCACAAAAATCAGATACAACTTAGCAACTGAACAACAACAAATGAATCATCAATGTCAGAGGACTTAAATGTATTCCTTTATTGCCTTTTTAATGTATATATTATTCTCTTCAGTCTGAATTCTTATATTTAAAGCTGTTAGTATTCCTTTTGCAAAATTGGGCTGGAATTTTTTACTAACAATTACATATACTATAGCCAAAAAAGATGCTTATACAAAAAGCTAGTGTTTAATTCTGAAGGAATTATAACTAATATCAACAAATAGCTTATGGCATAGCTAGCTGGCTATAGATTGGCAATAGTTGCTCTAAATCATTCTTAGAATTTGCAAACTGATCCATAAACAAGATAGAACTGTAACTATTTCTAAAATTATCACTGCATTCTTGCAGGGAGCACCATTCTTTCTAATATATCACTAGTCTGAACACTAGTGCTAGTAAACCTAGAGTAATCTACCTAAGAAATTTTACAAAGTAGATCCCCAGATCTCATCTTCAGAGAATCTGATTCTGTAGATCCTCTTGGACACTGCATTTACATTTTAAATGTTCTCTGGTGATTTGAGGTGTACTAACCAGTCCATTCTGAAGGAGATCAGCCCTGGGATTTCTTTGGAAGGAATAATGTTTAAGCTGAAACTCCAATACTTTGGCCACCTCATGCGAAGAGTTGACTCATTGGAAAAGACTCTGATGCTGGGAGGGATTGTGGGCAGGAGGAGAAGGGGATGACAGAGGATGAGATGGTTGGATGGCATCACTGACTCAATGGATGTGAGTCTGAGTGAACTCCGGGAGTTGGTGATGAATAGGGAGGTCTGGAGTGCTGCAATTCACAGGGTCGCAGAGTCGAACACGACTGAGTGACTAAACTGAACTGAACTGAACACTTATATATACTATATATACTACAGTAGTGTATATTTTATCTAGATTTAGTATAAATACACACATATATTCTTAATGTATCAGTAAAATGTCCAATAACACTTTTTGAAATTTCTATTACAGATTGCTGTTTGGGTAACTACAAAACATCATTTGAGTATATTTTCTTCTTAATTTTGCAACTCTGAATACATTTTTTAACCTTGGATGAGTGAGCAGAAGAGGAAGCTGAAGCAGCAAAAAAGGCACTTGGGACTTTGTAGAGTTACCATATTCTATAACAGCTTTCTCAGGAAAGATAACATGTGCTGTTGATACACTGATGAATTAGCTAATGGCTTTGCTGCTGATGCCTAGAAATTAAATGGAAAGTTCTAAGTGCTGAGACACTTTTCAGATGGAACATATTGGTCTTCCATGGAAAGTGCCATCATCTAAAGCTTGCATTTCACCAAATTAATGTGCAAATTTATTGTTGTGGAAAAAAAATATTTAATAAGGTATTTATTTATGGGGCTTCCCTGGTGGCTAAGATGGTAGAGAATCTGTCTGCAATGCGGGAGACCTGGGTTTAATCCCTAGGTCAGGAAGATACCCTGGAGAAGGAAATGGCAATCCACTCTAGCATTCTTGCCTGGAGGATTCTATGGACAGAAGGACCTAGCAGGCTATAGTCCATGCAGTTGCAAAGAGTCAGATATGACTGACTGATTAACACTTCCACTTATGAGGAAACAGAAAAATTGGTGAACTTTTTCTTTGCAAAAGTAAGGAATTTCACCTGAACAAGAGTCAAGGTAAGTCTGGATCATTATACTAAAGGTATTTTTTTTCTCTATAAATTCAACTTTCTTATAAATTCTCATGAATGTAGCACAAAGTGTATCTAGATATTATGCTCTAAATGAATTCTTCAAAGAGTGTCACTGAATTTTATTATCAGAAAGAAGAGAAGATTATGTTATCTACAAAAATCTTTACTTTATTGGCAAATAAACAGAGGTTTAAACAACCTAAATATTTTATTCATAGTCATAACTCTAGTGGTTGACATCAAAAGTAGATCATTTATTGCCTGGAGGAATTTTATTTGTACCACTTCACTTTTCCTAAACTCTGTTCTTAAAAAACACAGGTGTCTCAAAATATGTCACTAAGTATTTGGGAATGGGGAAGGTATAAAAATGTGAGTAAATTTGTTTTGAATTTCCATAAATGGTAACAGTGGACAGTCTTTCCTAAGTGTTAACTACATACAATTCTAGTCATAATGAGTATTAAAATTTTACAGAAATTCATAAAACACTTTGGGAAATCATCTTTATTCTTTGTGGCTGAATTCTGCCAGCATTTCTGTGTAATTGTCCCCATGGAGGCTTTGGTGTAGATTTTTTTCCTGTTACTGTTTGGACAGTAATATCCAAAACTTCACTAGTGAATAGACAAGATATTGTACTAGAGTTCAAAGATATAACACTCTGCCCTAAAGGGCTTTAGTAAGTCAGAGGTTCTTTGGGGGAATATTTTGTAGTTTCAGTTTCTACACTTGATTTTCTTTTGCAGTCTGCAGGAGCTGTTATATTTGTGTATGAGATCAGGAACTAAGCAGTTACATTATTGTTACCACTTTGGAAATTTTTGACCTTGTTCT
Source organism: Oreotragus oreotragus (assembly GCA_006410675.1). Taxonomy (NCBI): domain Eukaryota; kingdom Metazoa; phylum Chordata; class Mammalia; order Artiodactyla; family Bovidae; genus Oreotragus; species Oreotragus oreotragus. Next base: position 91,138 of record SJYX01019254.1, read on the forward strand.
ATATAGAATATGTCTACACTTGCTTTCATTGTGCTATCATTACTTCCATTTCCTCTATTTCTATTTTTCATTTAATGTGCCTTAAACTCCACAGATAAAAGGATTATCAGAAGTCCAAATTGTTGTATTATTGTTACAAGCATAAAACCTCTTCAGTTCATCAGTGAAAGTTTGGTCCATTGACCAAAATGGTCTAAAATTTTTGAAGTATGTTACCAACATATATCTGAGGACTTATAAAAATTTTGAAGGACATATATAGAAGTGTATTCTGTCTTTTGAATGCTCAAGTGTCAGTTTCTAGGATTACATGTTTAGTTTCTCTAAAGATATTTTGAATATAGCTTTCCCCCTTATCTCCNCTTAATGTATCAGTAAAATGTCCAATAACACTTTTTGAAATTTCTATTACAGATTGCTGTTTGGGTAACTACAAAACATCATTTGAGTATATTTTCTTCTTAATTTTGCAACTCTGAATACATTTTTTAACCTTGGATGAGTGAGCAGAAGAGGAAGCTGAAGCGGCAAAAAAGGCACTTGGGACTTTGTAGAGTTACCATATTCTATAACAGCTTTCTCAGGAAAGATAACATGTGCTGTTGATACACTGATGAATTAGCTAATGGCTTTGCTGCTGATGCCTAGAAATTAAATGGAAAGTTCTAAGTGCTGAGACACTTTTCAGATGGAACATATTGGTCTTCCATGGAAAGTGCCATCATCTAAAGCTTGCATTTCACCAAATTAATGTGCAAATTTATTGTTGTGGAAAAAAAATATTTAATAAGGTATTTATTTATGGGGGTTCCCTGGTGGCTAAGATGGTAGAGAATCTGTCTGCAATGCGGGAGACCTGGGTTTAATCCCTAGGTCAGGAAGATACCCTGGAGAAGGAAATGGCAATCCACTCTAGCATTCTTGCCTGGAGGATTCTATGGACAGAAGGACCTAGCAGGCTATAGTCCATGCAGTTGCAAAGAGTCAGATATGACTGACTGATTAACACTTCCACTTATGAGGAAACAGAAAAATTGGTGAACTTTTTCTTTGCAAAAGTAAGGAATTTCACCTGAACAAGAGTCAAGGTAAGTCTGGATCATTATACTAAAGGTATTTTTTTTCTCTATAAATTCAACTTTCTTATAAATTCTCATGAATGTAGCACAAAGTGTATCTAGATATTATGCTCTAAATGAATTCTTCAAAGAGTGTCACTGAATTTTATTATCAGAAAGAAGAGAAGATTATGTTATCTACAAAAATCTTTACTTTATTGGCAAATAAACAGAGGTTTAAACAACCTAAATATTTTATTCATAGTCATAACTCTAGTGGTTGACATCAAAAGTAGATCATTTATTGCCTGGAGGAATTTTATTTGTACCACTTCACTTTTCCTAAACTCTGTTCTTAAAAAACACAGGTGTCTCAAAATATGTCACTAAGTATTTGGGAATGGGGAAGGTATAAAAATGTGAGTAAATTTGTTTTGAATTTCCATAAATGGTAACAGTGGACAGTCTTTCCTAAGTGTTAACTACATACAATTCTAGTCATAATGAGTATTAAAATTTTACAGAAATTCATAAAACACTTTGGGAAATCATCTTTATTCTTTGTGGCTGAATTCTGCCAGCATTTCTGTGTAATTGTCCCCATGGAGGCTTTGGTGTAGATTTTTTTCCTGTTACTGTTTGGACAGTAATATCCAAAACTTCACTAGTGAATAGACAAGATATTGTACTAGAGTTCAAAGATATAACACTCTGCCCTAAAGGGCTTTAGTAAGTCAGAGGTTCTTTGGGGGAATATTTTGTAGTTTCAGTTTCTACACTTGATTTTCTTTTGCAGTCTGCAGGAGCTGTTATATTTGTGTATGAGATCAGGAACTAAGCAGTTACATTATTGTTACCACTTTGGAAATTTTTGACCTTGTTCTATATAGAATATGTCTACACTTGCTTTCATTGTGCTATCATTACTTCCATTTCCTCTATTTCTATTTTTCATTTAATGTGCCTTAAACTCCACAGATAAAAGGATTATCAGAAGTCCAAATTGTTGTATTATTGTTACAAGCATAAAACCTCTTCAGTTCATCAGTGAAAGTTTGGTCCATTGACCAAAATGGTCTAAAATTTTTGAAGTATGTTACCAACATATATCTGAGGACTTATAAAAATTTTGAAGGACATATATAGAAGTGTATTCTGTCTTTTGAATGCTCAAGTGTCAGTTTCTAGGATTACATGTTTAGTTTCTCTAAAGATATTTTGAATATAGCTTTCCCCCTTATCTCCTGAGATGGATAGGTTTAATAATGTCTATCAAGCTTCTCTCTAACAGTAGTCAGACAAATAGTTAAAGTTGCTTGTTTCAAAGACTTAGACAGTTTCAGTTGTCACTGACATCAAATTATAAGAAGGCCATTTATAAAGAGTTGGAGAGAAAAATCTGTAAGTTTTTGCTTACTTTCTTAAAAAAATAAATATTGCTGCAACTAGACTGGTTAGCACTTCTGAACTGATGAAAATTATATACAGAGTGTCAGTGGAAGCCACAAAGAAATCCAGACATTGTGATCATACAGTAATAGTGCATGCAGGAACATGCAGTAATAGTTTTCTTATCCTACAAGCTCTCAGAGAAGTTAACTGCATCTCTTTGTATTCACATTTAACTCCCCAGGACCATTCCCTGGTGGCTCAGTGGTTAAAGCATCTGCCTGCAGTGCTGGAGACCTGGGTTCAATCCCTGGGTCAGAAGATCACCTGGAGAAGAAAATAGCAACCTACTCCAGTATTCTTGCCTGGAGAATCCCATAGAAGGAGGAACCTGGTGGGCTATAGTCCATGGGATCGCAAAGAGTTGGACACAACTGAGCGACTTCACTTTCACTTTCACCACTAAATTTCTAATTTACCTAGTAAGAAGCTTTACACATAAGTTATTTTTCCATTTTGTTCATCACTATCAGTCTCCAAACTCTGGTCACTACCATATTTCTTTCATTTTCTAAGCATTTACACAGTTTACTATCTTATGACTGAGCTATTGCATATTTTCCTGTCTGATTTTTTTCTTTTTACAGTTAATTTTGTTTTCCAACAGAGGCTGAAAATTTCTTAAAGACAGTCACAGTTTCACACTTCTTTTGTATACACATTCACAGTATTGAGAACTTCACTGGAACGCAAAACTCTTTGCTGATTTTGACTCATTAAAGGCAGAGACAGTGGCAAGTTCAGAAGAAGCACTAAGAGAAGGTATCCTCAACTCTTTGAAATCAATTATAGAAATCCTAGCTTTTACTTTCTGAGATGAGTTCACTAGTATTGATCCTAGAATGAGATGGACAAAAATGCTGCCGTGGCATGAATGTTAGGACTCTTTGATGGATTAAAGTAAATTAAGGTAGTAGAAGAGCAAATGATTTACAGTTATCATATTAAAGTGACAGACTTTATTTTCTTGGGCTCCAAAATCACTGCAGATGGTGAATGCAACCATGAAATTAAAAGATACTTGCTCCTTGGAAGAAAACCAGTCAACATATTAAAACTCAGAGACATTACTTTGCCGACAAAGATCTGTCTAGTCAAAGCTAGACAGTAGTCTTTTTCCAGTAGTCATGTACGGATGTGAGATTTGGACCATAAAGAAAGCTGAGTGCCAAAGAATTCATGCTTTTGAAATGTGGTGTTGGAAAAGACTCTTGAGAGTCCATGGACTGCAGTCCATTGAATGCAAACCAGTCAATACTAAAGGAAATCAGTCCTAAATGTTCATTGGAAGGACTGATGCTGAAGCTGAAGTTCCAATACTTTGGCCACCTGATGCAAAGAACTGCTGCTGCTGCTGCTGCTGCTGCTAAGTGACTTCAGTCGTGTCTGACTCTGTGTGACCCCATAGACGGCAGCCTACCAGGCTCCCCCATCCCTGGGATTCTCCAGGCAAGAATACTGGAGTGGGTTGCCATTTCCTTCTCCAATGCATGAAAGAGAAAAGTGAAAGTGAAGTCGCTCAGTCTGTCTGACTGTTAGCGACCCCATGGACTGCAGCCCACCAGGCTACTCCGTCCATTGGATTTTCCAGGCAAGAGTACTGGGGTGGGGTGCCATTGCCTTCCCCGGGCAAAGAACTGACTCACTGGAAAAAACCCTCAGGCTGGGAAAAACTGAAGGCAGGAGGAGAAGAAGATAGAAGATAAGATGTTTGGGTAGCATCACTGACTAGATGAACATGAGTTTGAGCAAGCTCCAGGAGTTGGTCATGGACAAGGCATGCTGCAGTCCATGGGGTCACAAAGAGTCAGATGTGACTGATCAAAAATTGAACTAAATCATGTTATATTTTCCATTACAACTCAAGGTTCTTTTGCCACCTTGAAAATTTATTTCATTAGGAAAGATCTTTCATGTAAAAGAAAGAATGACAAGAAGTTTTTAGTGACAATAGTGACTTTGATTCTTTTCCCTACAAGGTCAGAGAGCAGATTCTCATGAACTCTCAGGAGCTCTCAGGAGCAGTAAGTCAGTGTTCAGAAAACAGAGAGTTTTGCTCCTGTCTTCCTCCCACTGCAGTAAATGGGGTCAAGTGACCCCACTTGAGATTGAGGCTGGAGAATGTAATAGAATGAGACATGTGCAAGCATAAAGATAACATTCCAAATAAAATTTAACATCACGCGATAACATTATGCAATAACAAAAAACTAGAGGCAGGAAACCCAGAGCTTGTGCCTAACTCTCACCAGTGTGATCTGTAAGCCCATGCCTCTCTGATTCTTAGCTTCCTCACCCATGCAAAGGATAATGCTAATGACATTTACTTGTCAGGGATATTGTGAGGTAGAATGGAAGACAGATTTTCATGGTGTAATAAGCTTTTTAGTAACAGATTAATAAAGAACCAATTATTTTCTCATATATGACAAAATAGCATACAATAGAACAATTTAAGAAATTGTATTTCCAAAAATGTGGAAAGAAGAATGTTTCAATGTATGTCATGACTATGTAGCCACATGATTCTAAAAATCCAGACCTTTCAGTTCAATGGAGACTTGTAGAGTGACAATAACAGCTCTTTGTCCTGGTGACCCAGAACCAGTCTAGATTTTCATTGCCTTTATTTTTGACACCTAGCAACACCACCCATGACTATCCCTTGTTTTGGACCTCTACAATCTTAGTATTTATTGAAAAAGAACTTGTAGTGCCTGACAAGTGAAATGCCAATAAACAGAAGAAGAGAAGGGTTAAGCCTAGAGACAGATGAAAAAACAGTCCGTTCACCAAATACAGTAGTGTGCAGGGAGAGCCCAGAAACTGGAAATTCATGCAGTATTTATTCTGCGCTTAGTCATTCAGTCATGTCCAACTCTTTGCGACCCCATGAACTATAGCTCGCCAGGCTCCTCTGTCCATGGAATTCTCCAGGCAAGAATACTGGAGTGGGTAGCCTTTCCCTTCTCCAAGGGAACTTCCTTACCCAGTGATAGAACCCAGGTCTCCCACACTACAGGGAGATTCTTTACCATCTGAGCCACCAGGGAATCAGTATTTATGAATCACAGGTAATAAGCGGTATACAATTTCTAAGGATGTGGGAGGAGGAAAGAGAAGTCTCAAAATGTAGGATTTTTATTAGACAAAGAAAGGAAGGATTTTATGCCCTCTATCCTCTACCCTAAGAGGGTGTTACTTTTAAGAAAGGTTCAAATTTCAAAGCTTCTTCTTATTTTTTTATGTTATTAATACTAAAGATGAAAACACAAGACAGAAGCTTTCTTTTTACTTTTATTTTTCTTAATTATTTTCTTAGGAAATACCTTAACGATCCTTTTTGGTTGTAAAAGACGGTCTGAAAGCTTATTACTCTTCTACATGAAAAAGGAATAGAAGTCTTTGAATGTTCATCTGGCCACTCCCAAGAAAAGATGAGGATCCTTAGAGAAACAGGGTCTAGGAAAAATGGTCTCTGAAAAGGGGTAAGAATAAACTCCAGAAAACAGAGGCTAAAAAATAGAAATGGTGTAGTAAATATTTGTTTTGCATGCTTAACATCTCTTTTTTGCCTGTTAAACTCTCCTACAGGGTACACGATTCTAATGCAGCCCTTCAGAAAGATTCTCTACCCTTACCTGCTTCGCCTACTACTTCTGCTGCCATCCACACCACAGAGCACACTACAGGGTAACACAAACCATAGTTACAAGCAACTGGTCCAAACTGTAATTTGATATTTAGATATCATTACACTTAATTCCTATAAATTAATTCATATTCACACTCCTTTAATTGTCTGCCACTACCCTTCAATTTTCAATTTTTTTAAACAAGGCTAAAATCTAGGTTTCACATGATGCCTTATTGTCCCACTGCAGCTTGTAAGCAATATGAAGGGTGATGTCTTTTCATCAAGAAATATTCTGTTCCCTCTATATTTCTCTCCCATAGTATCCATTGATGGCCATTGGTAAACGGATTTAAAAATAAAAGTCCCTTTAATTTTGTTTTTATTTTAACATTTATCTTTTGCCAAGTTCTGTCCAAAAGTCTAGACAGAATAGAGTATGTCTAAAAGAGTAGGCTGATTTTTCCTTAGAAAAATAGCTCTACAAGATTTTTAAAGTGTTATCAGAAAGTTTATTTTATCAGGTCATTTTTAAAAATTTTGATCTTATCTAATTCAAGAAAATATCTTGATGTTCTGTTAGAAAACATATTCCTTTCTTGGGATACCAAAAAACTGAATTTCAACTTTATTTGCCAGGTGAAGAACCAAAATGAGTTCAGTTCAGTCACTAGTCATATCTGACTCTTTGTGACCCCATGGACTGCAGCAAGGCTACCTTCCCTGTCCATTACCAACTCCCAGAGCTTACTCAAATTCATGTCTGTTGAGTCGGTGATGCCATCCCATCATCTTATCCTCTTTGCCCCCTTCTCCTCCTGCCTTCAGTCTTTCCCAGAATCAGGATCTTTTCCAATGAGTCAATTCTTCACATCAGGTGGCAAAAATATTGGAGGTTCAGCTTCAGCATCAGTCCTTCCAATGAATATTCAGGATTCATTTTCTTTGGAATTGACCGGTTGGATCTCCTTGCAGTCCAAGGGACTCTTAATAGTCTTCTCCAACAACATAGTTCAAAAACATAAATTCTTTGGTGCTCAGCTTTCTTTATAGTCCAACTCTCATCCATACATGACTACTGGAAAAACCATAGCTTTGACTAAATGGACCTTTGTTGGCAAAGTAAAGTCTCTGCTTTTTAATATGCTGTCTAGTTTGGTCATAACTTTTCTTCCAAGGAGCAAGCATCTTTTAATTTCATGGCTGCAGTCACCATCTGCAGTGATCTTGGAGTCCCCCACCACCACCACAAAAAAAGTCTTTCACCGTTACCATTGTTCCCCCATCTATTTTCCATGAAGTGATGGGACCAGATGTCATGATCTTACTTTTATGAACATTGAGTTTTAAGTCAACTTTTTCATTCTCTTTTTAACTTTCATCAAGAGGCTCTTTAGTTCTTCTTTACTTTCTTCCATAGGGTGGTGTCATCTGCATATCTGAGGTTATTGACATTTTCCTGGCAATCTTGATTCCAGCTTGTGCTTCCTCCAGCCCAGCGATTCTCATGATGTACTCTGCATAGAAGTTAAATAAGCAGGGTGACAATATACAGCCTTGACGTACTCCTTTTCCTATTTGGAACTAGTCTGTTGTTCCATGTCCACTTCTAACTGTTGCTTCTTGACCTGCATACAGATTTCTGAGGAGGCAGGTCAGGTGGTCTGGTATTCCCATCTCTTTAAGAATTTTCCGGTTTGTTGTGATCCATGTAGTCAAAGTCTTTGGCACAGTCAATAAAGCAGAAGTAGATATTTTCCGGTAACTCTCTTGCTTTTTCTATGATCCAATGGATGTTGATAATTTGATGTCCAGTTCCTCTGCATTTTCTAAATCCAGCTTGAACATCTGGAAGTTCATGGTTCATATACTGTTTAAGCCTGGCTTGGAGGATTTTGAGCATTACTTTGCTACAAGTAATGAACCAGTAATGAACTTTGCTAGATGAACTAGGATAGCATGTCTAAATTTTCCTTTAAAGATTTTTAAGACTCAAGGACTCTATCTCTCCATGAAGCTCTCAGTGAAATCTACAATAGTTCTGAGCACAGAGGGAAATATGATGACACATGTGGGTCCCATATCTTCCAGCACATTCATGTCAATCAAAAAAAAAAGAAAATTCCCAATAATTTTAACACTTTGTTTAAGAAATCTCACATGAAGAATGCTAACCTCTTCAATAATGATTAGACTATGAACTGTTAAACTTCATTCATTAATGTTCTCAAAGGCTCATGAAATAAAATTATTTTAATAGATATAATATTCCTCCCTGCATGTAACCTCTTTCTCCAGGTACAGTACTTTACCATTTTTAGCACCAGTTAAAAACTGATATTTTCACAATGAATATAATTCTAAATATGGCATAATGCATGAAGTCTGTTAAGATGTTTATCATTTCAGGAATCACACATATATCCTTGCAATGCATCTTCTTGCCTCCATTCCTAAGTTCATTATCTTCCTAAATGAATCTTTAAATGTTTTTTTTTAATTGAAGGATAATTGCTTTACAGAACTTCGTTGTTTTCTGTCAAACCTCAACATGAATCAGCCATAGGTATACATATATTCCCTCCATTTTGAATCCCCCTCCCATCTCCCTCCTCATCCCACCCCCCTAGATTGATACAGAGCTCCTGTTCGAGTTTTCTGAGCCTTACAGCAAATTCCCATTGGCTATCTATTTTACAGTTGGTAATGTAAGTTTCCATGTTACTCTTTCCATACATCTCACCCTGTCCTTCCCTCTCCCCATGTTCACAAGTCTATTCTGTGTCTATTTCTCCATTGCTGCCCTGTAAATAAAATTTACAGTACCATTTTTCTGGATTCCATATACCTGTGCTGGAATATATTTATCTTTTGCTTTCTGGCTTACTTCCCTGTGTATAATAGACTCTAGATTCATCCATCTCATCGGAAGTGACTCAAATGTATTCCTTTTTATGGCTGGGTAATATTCTATTGTGAATATGTACCACAACTTCATTATCCATTCATGTGGTTGCTTCTATGTTCTAGCTATTGTAAATAGTGCTGCAATGAACAATGAGACACATGTGTCTTTTTCAACCCTGGTTTCCTCAGGATATATGTCTAGGAGTGGAATTCCTGGGTCATATGGTGGTTTCATTCCTAATTTTTTAAGTAATCTCCATACTGTCTTCCATAGTGGCTGTATTAATTTGCATTCCCACTAATAGTGCAAGAGTGTCCCCTTTTCTCCATACCCTCTCCACCATTTATTGTTTGTCAAATTTTTTATGATGGCCATTAGGACCATCGTGAGGTGATATCTCATTTTCGTTTGATTTGCATTTCAGTAACAATGAGCAATGTTGATCATCTTTTCATGTGTTTGTTACTCATCTGTATGTCTTCTTTGGAGAAATGTCTGTTTAGGTCTTTCTCCCATTTTTTGATTGTGTTGTTTTCCTGGTATTGAGTTGTATGAGCTGCTTGTATATCTTAGAAATTAATCCTTTGTCAGTTGTTTCATTTGCTATTACTTTTTTCCATTCTGAGGGTTGTCTTTTTATCTTGCTTACAGTTTCCTTTGCTGTGCAAAAGCTTTTAAGTTTAATCAGGTCCCACTTGTTTACTATTCTTTTTATTTCTGTTACTCTAGGAGGGCAATGGCACCCCACCCCAGTACTCTTGCCTGGAAAATCCAATGGACGGAGTAGCCTGGTGGGCTGCAGTCCATGGGGTCACTAACAGTCGGACAGACTGAGCGATTTCACTTTCACTTTTCTCTTTCATGCATTGGAGAAGGAAATGGCAACCCACTCCAGTATTCTTGCCTGGAGAATCCCAGGGATGGGGGAGCCTGGTGGGCTGCCGTCTATGGGGTCACACAGAGTCGGACACGACTGAAGNACTAACAGTCGGACAGACTGAGCAACTTCACTTTCACTTTTCTCTTTCATGCATTGGAGAAGGAAATGGCAACCCACTCCAGTATTCTTGCCTGGAGAATCCCAGGGATGGGGGAGCCTGGTGGGCTGCCGTCTATGGGGTCACACAGAGTCGGACACGACTGAAGTGACTTAGCAGTAGCAGCAGCAGGAGGTGGGTCATAGACGATTTTCCTTTGATTTATGTCATCCAGTGTTCTAAGAGTTTTATATTTTCTGGTCTCACATTTAGGTCTTTAATCCTTTTTAGTTTATCTTTGTGTATGGTGTTAGGAAGTGTTCTAATTTCATTATTTTACATGTAGCTGTCCAGTTTTTCTAGCACCATTTAACAAAGAGGCTGTCTTTGCCTCATTGTATATTATAGCCTCCTTTGTCAAAATTAAGGTACTCATAGGCGCGTGGGTTTATTTCTGGGCTTTCTATCTTGTTCAATTGGTCTATATTTCTGTTTTTGTGACAATACCATACTGTCTTGATGACTGTAGCTTTGTAGTGCAATCTAAAGTCAGGAAGATTGATTCCTTCAGCTCCATTCTCCTTTCTCAAGACTGCTTTGGCTATTCAGGGTCTTTTATGTCTCCACATGAATTGTGAAATTTTTTGTTTTACTCTCGTGAAAATTGCTATTGGTAATTTTATAGAGATCACATTGAATCTGTAGATTTTTTTGGTAGTATAGGCATTTTCAAAATATAGATCATTCCTACCCAGGAATATGGAATATCCCTCCATCTGTTTATGTCATCTTTGATTTCTTTCTTCAATTCAGTTCAGTCACTCAGTCCCATCCAACTCCTTGTGACCCCATGAATCGGAGCACACCAGCCTTCCCTGTCCATCACCAACTCCCAAAGTCCACCCAAACTCATGTCCATCAAGTTGGTGATGCCATCCAGGCATCTCATTCTCTGTTGTCCCCTTCTCCTCCTGCCCCCAATCCCTCCTAGCATCAGAGTCTTTTCCAATGAGTCTACACTTCGCATGAGGTGGTGAAAGTATTGGAGTTTCAGCTTCAGCATCGGTCCTTCCAGTGAATACCCAGGACTGATCTCCTTTAGGATGGACTGGTTGGATCTCCTTGCAGTCCAAGGGACTCTCAAGAGTTTTCTCCAACACCGCAGTTCAAAAGCATCAATTCTTCAGTGTTCAGCTTTCTTCACAGTCCAACTCTCACATCCATACACGATCACTGGAAAAACCATAGCCTTGACAAGACGGACCTCTGTTGGCAAAGTAATATCTTTGCTTTTGAATATGCTATTTAGGTTGATCATAACTTTCCTTCCAAGGAGTAAGCATCTTAATTTCATGGCTGCAATCACCATAAGAGCGATTTTGGAGCCCGAAAAATAAAGTCTGACACTGTTTCCACTATTTCCCCATCTATTTTCCATGAAGTGATGTGCCCAGATGACATGATCTTCATTTTCTGAATGTTGAGGTTTAAGCCAACTTTTTCACTCTCCTCTTTCACGTTCATCAAGGGGCTTTTTTTTTTTTTTTTTTTTCAAAAAGGAAA
>SJYX01019254.1:102855-122117 GCA_006410675.1 Oreotragus oreotragus
TTTTTTTTTTTTTTTTTGGCTATTTATTTTTTATTTATTTATTTTTACTATACAATATTGTATTGGTTTTGCTATACATTGACATGAATCCACCACGGGTGTACATGAGTTCTCAATCCTGAACCCCCATCCCACCACACTCCCCACATCATCTCTCTGGGTCACCTCAGTGCACCAGCCCCAAGCATCCTGTATCCTGCATCGAACCTAGACTGGCGGTTCATTTCTTACATGATAATATACATGTTTCAGTGCCATTCCCCCAAATCATCCTACCACCTCCCTCTCCCACAGAGTCCAAAGACTGTTCTATACATCTGTGTCTCTTTTGCTGTCTCGCATACGGGGTTATCATTTCCATCTTTCTAAATTCCATATATATGTGTTAGTATACTGTATTGGTGTTTTTCTTTCTGGATTATTTCACTCTATGTAATAGGCTCCAGTTTCATCCACCTCATTAGAACTGATTCAAATGTATTCTTTTTAATGGCTGAGTAATACTCCATTGTGTATATGTATCACAGCTTTCTTATCCATTCATCTGCTGATGGACATCTAGGTTGCTTCCATATCCTGGCTATTATAAACAGTGCTGCGATGAACATTGCGGTACATGTGTCTCTTTCAATTCTGGTTTCCTCAGTGTGTATGCCCAGCAGTGGGATTGCTGAGACATAAGGCAGTTCTATTTCCAGTTTTTTTAAGGAATCTCCACACTGTTCTCCATAGTGGCTGAACTAGTTTGCATTCCCACCAACAGTGTAAGAGGGTTCCCTTTTCTCCACACCCTCTCCAGCATTTATTGCTTGTAGACTTTTGGATCGCAGCCATTCTGACTGCCTTGAAATGGTACCTCATTGTGGTCTTGATTTGCATTTCTCTGATAATGTTGAGCATCTTCTCATGTGTTTGTTAGCCATCTGTATGTCTTCTTTGGAGAAATGTCTATTTAGTTCTTTGGCCCATTTTTTGATTGGGTCATTTATTTTTCTGGAATTGAGCTGCAGGAGTTGCTTGTATATTTTTGAGATTAGTTGTTTGTCAGTTGCTTCCTTTGCTATTATTTTCTCCCATTCCAAAGGCTGTTTTTTTTCACCTTGCTTATAGTTTCCTTTGTTGTGCAGAAGCTTTTAATTTTAATTAGATCCCATTTGTTTATTTTTGCTTTTATTTCCAGTATTCTGGGAGGTGGATCATAGAGAATCCTGCTGTGATTTATGTCGGAGAGTGTTTTGCCTATGTTCTCCTCTAGGAGTTTTATAGTTTCTGGTCTTACATTTAGATCTTTAATCCATTTTGAGTTTATTTTTGTGTATGGTGTTAGAAAGTGTTCTAGTTTCATTCTTTTACAAGTGGTTGACCAGTTTTCCCAGCACCACTTGTTAAAGAGATTGTCTTTACTCCATTGTATATTCTTGCCTCCTTTATCAAAGATAAAGTATCCATATGTGTCTGGATTTATCTCTGGGTTTTCTATTTTGTTCCATTGATCTATATTTCTGTCTTTGTGCCAGTACCATACTGTCTTGATGACTGTGGCCTTGTAGTAGAGCCTGAAGTCAAGTAAGTTTATTCCTCCAGTTTCATTCTTCTTTCTCAAAATTGCTTTGGCTATTTGAGGTTTTTTTAATTTCCATACAAATCTTGAAATTATTTGTTCTAGTTCTGTGAAAAATACCGCTGGTAGATTGATAGGGATTGCATTGAATCTGTAGATTGCTTTGGGTAATATGTTCATTTTCACTATATTGATTCTTCCAATCCATGAACATGGTATATTTCTCCATTAGTGTCCTCTTTGATTTCTTTCATCAGTGTTTTATAGTTTTCTATATATAGGTTTTTAGTTTCTTTAGGTAGATATATTCCTAAGTATTTTATTCTTTTTGTTGCAATGGTTCCAAATTGAATAGCTTGCAGTTTCATTTGCCTCAGAAGTTACTGTTTAGTCTTGGGAACAGCTGGTCTCATTCAGTTTTTTTTTTTTTTTTTAAATTTTTGTGTTGACTATTGTGTTTTAATTTTTTTAATTGGAGGAGAAAATTCCATGGACAGAAGAGCCTGGCAGGCTACAGTTCATTGGGTCACAAAGAGCTGAACACGACTGAACGGCTAACACACACACACACACAACTGCTTTACAGTGTTGTGTTGGTTTTGCTGTATAACAGCATGAGTCAGCTGTAAGTATACATATATCCCCCGATCTTGAGCCTCCCTCCCCTCCTGTGCCACTCCTCTAGGCCATCACAGAACATCAATCTGAATTCTGTGTGTCATACAGCAGCTTCCCGCTAGCTATCTATTTTACACATGGTAGTGCATATAATGTCATCCCACCCTTTCCTTCTCCCGCTGTGCCCACAAGTCCACAATTTCTATGATCTTATTCAGTTTTAATGTTAAAAATGAAACAATGAAAATTATCATCTGAGCACCCCTAATTGGGTCTTCCTGTACTACCAGAAGACTCACTTCCCATCTGCCATGTTTGCACAAATTCAGTGAATGACCCCGGCCTGAAACACTCAGAGCTCAGACTTCCTAAAAGTGAAACCATGTACTTAAAAGCCATGTGCTTTTGATTTGTGTGTAAAATTACAATTTAGTGAAGAGGTTAGCCTTGAGAGGAGAGAGGTTATTAAAAACTATTTTGTTTTTCTTTGTTAATTGTTATTGTTCTTAACCTGGGGAGAAAAGATAGCTGTAGCAAAAGAATAATAAGGAAAAGGGCAAGGACAAGGTCTGAGACGGAAGTGGAGATATTTTCAGTTTTCTACCATCAGCTTGATATCTGTTCCCATTCAAAATATCTGAAACATGAAATAATTTCCTTGGAATAGAAACTTTATGCATAGGTGAATTTATTGTTCAGTAATATTTATTTAGAATTTTTATAATTAGAGTCCCACCTTCATAAAAGAGAACATCCTAATTTAGTCATTCACTCAGTAGATTTTTACTGTACAGGAACAATATATGAGTAATCTCCTTAGGTATATCCATACCATTGTGGCATTAACACATTTGTTATTACTCTTCCATACCTTTCTGTAGTTTTAAATTTTTTGTTGATGTACAGTTAACTTAGAGTATTGCATTAATTTTTGGTATACACCAAAGTGATTCAGTTATACATATATATATGTTCATTTTCAGATTCTTTTTCATTATGGTTTATTATAGGATATTGAATATAGTTAGTTCCCTGTAGTATAGAGTAGGATTTTGTTGTTTATCTATTTTATATACAGTAGTGTGTATCAGCTAATCCTGAACTAATTTATCCCTCTCTTACCTCCTTTCCTCTTTGTTAACCATAACATTGTTTTGTATGTTTGTGAGTCTGTTTCTGTTTTGTAAATAAGTTTACTTGTATTGTATTTTAGATTCTACATGTAAGTGATAGCATATGATATTTGCCATTCTCCAGCTTCACTTAGTGTGATAATCTCTGGCTCCTCCATGTTGCTGCAAATGGTATTACTCCATTCTTTTTTTATAGCTGAATAATATTCCATTGTACATATGTACCACATCTTTTTTTAAAGTTTTAATTTTGTATTGGAACATAGCTGGTCCTACCACTTCATGGAAAGTTGATGGGGGACATTTTGAAACAGTGTCAGGTTTCATTTTGGGGGGCTCCAAAATTGATGCAGATGGTAACTGCATCCATGAAGCTAAAAGACACTTGCTCCTTGGAAGAATAGCTAAGTCAAACCTAGACAGTGTTTTAAAAAGCAGAGGCATCACTTTGCCGACAAAGGTTCATATAGTCAAAGCTACGGTTTTTCCAGTAATGTATGGACGTGAGAGTTTGACCATAAAGAAGGCTGAGCGCCAAAGAATTGATGCTTTCAAACTGTGGTGTTAGAGAAGACTCTTGAGAGTCCTGTGGACTGCAAGAAGATCAAACCAGTCCATCCTAAAGGAAATCAATCCTGAATATTCATTGGAAGGACTGATGTTGAAGCTGAAGCTCCAATACTTTGGCCTCCTGATGCAAAGAGCTGACTCATTGGAAAAGACCTTGATGCTGGGGAAAACTGAGGGCAAGAGGAAAATTGAGGGCAAGAAGAGGGTGACAGATGATTAGATGATTAGATGATTAGATGATATCACTGACTCGATGGACATGAGTTTGAACAAACTCAGGGAGATGGTGAAGGACAGAGAACCCCGATGTGCTATAGTTCGTGGGGTTGCAAAGAGTCAGACAACTTAGCAAGTGAACAACAACAACGTAGCTGATTAACAATGTTGTGATAGTTTTGGGTGGATATGTACCACATCCTCTTTATCCATTCATCTGTCAAGGGACATTTAGGTTGGTTCCATGTCTTGGTTGTTCATACCTTCCCATGTTTGAATGAATCTATTGTGGAGACATTAAAAACATTTAAGTAAAGATATTCTTTCACTGTTTCTTGGCTCCCAATCCTCACACACTGAGTCTCTTTCCCTCTCTCCCTCTTTCTCAATACACACATCTACCTGCACATATATCCACATCAGGACCAACACTATTTTTAAGGTATTGTGACTTGTTAATGAGTGTTACTTACACATTTTGTATGGATAGTTATTCTAAGAATGTACTATTAAAGTTCGGAGATATTTGTAACTTTCTGTAGAGGAGACCACCTATTTGAGTTTCTTGGTATCTGTAAATTGCTACTGCAATTCCCTTTAAGTTCAGAAAAGTTACAGGATGGTGGAATCGGTGTTCTAATTTGGAGTGTTGTGTATACACACAACTCTATCCTTCAATATGAGCAGGTGTCCAGTTGGAGTGATTCTGAAGCTTTCAAGAAATTCCCCTTGTTCTTTTCACTTCATTACTTCTCTTTGTGAAATCAGTTCAGTTCAGTCACTCAGTTATGTCCAACTCTTTGTGACCCCGTGGACTGCAGCACACCAGGCTTCCCTGTCCATCACCAATTTCCAGAGCTTGCTCAAACTCATGTCCATCTATTCGGTGATGCCATCCAACCATATCATCCTGTCATCCCCTTCTCCTCCTGCCTTCAATGTTTCCCAGTATCAGGTCTTTTCCAGTGAGTCAGTTCTTTGCATCAGATGAACAAAGTATTGGAATGGAGCTTCAGCTTCAGCATCAGTCCTTCCAATGAATATTCAGGACTGATTTCCTTTAGGATGGACTGGTTTGATCTCCTTGCAATCCAAGGGACTCTCAAGAGTCTTCTCCTTGGATATGTTTACATAATTTGTTAAGCTAGATACATGGATACTGGTTTATTAAATTTATTACTTGCTTGGCTTACACCTGAGCCATTGCCCAGAGATGCCAGGTGTGGATTCTTCATCAAAAAGAAGGAATAATATACCTCAATCTGTATATCAGCCATACTGCTTACTGCAAGTCTACTTCCACATCACTGCCTCAAAGGGACACATGAGTCCCAAAGTTCTTTTCTTTCTTAAGCATGTTCCCAGGAAATGCACAAGCATGGTATCATTTTGCCTCTTTTTTGAAAGTATGCTTTCTCTTTCACAGTGCTTTTCCTTTTGTTTTTTCAGCTACATCAATCTTTCTTGGCATAGGATTATATAAATCACACTAGAATCTACTTTTGAGTGGTAGACTTTGAAACATAGTCAAGTTGTACTTAAAAATTAAGTAAAGAATTAAGGTTTTTTATATTCATCATCCAGGGTGTATTGAATACTAACTAAAAGGAAGAAAAATGCCTTTGAATTCTGGTGTCACCACCCACCTTTTATTGTTTATTATTTTCTTTTTTTAAATATAAATTTATTTAATTGGAGGTTAATTACTTTACAATATTGTATTGATTTTGCCATACATTGTTTAAATAATGTATACTTTCCATCTAAAAGACAACTGTGCCTTTGACTCTTTATCAATGTTTACAAATACACACAAAAAAATGGAGAGTCCTTTGTGATAAAATACCTAAAATACCTTTGAATATGATGTTTTTAAGGTTTTAGGCAGATTTCAAATATTCCTTGAAATCCTTTCTTTTCCCTTTCTAGGTTATTCCAATGCTGCAGGAATTTATAACCAACAGATTGGGGCGTGCATTCATTGAACCACCCCCATTTGATCTATCCAAGGCATTTGCAGACAGTAACTGCTGCACACCGCTGATATTCATACTCTCTCCTGGAGCAGATCCCATGGCTGCCCTTCTAAAATTTGCTGATGATCAGGTACCTTAAAACTCTATTGTTTTCAGCTGCTTCTACCGGTTTGTGTCAATAAACTGTGGCTATTCAGACAGAGATTCTCCTCTACTGCTCCCATAACTCAAGGACTCTTTCACTGTGGCATTCAGATGGTAATTGTTCTAGAAATAGATTAGGGAGTCACAGACACCATCTCCCAAAAGTGTAGATGAATAAGGATATAGGAGAAATAATTCCAGGCAAACATTCCCACAGATTTCCTTAAATGAACTTGAATAGAAATTAGAAGCTAATAGGTATTTTTACCTGAACTTTATGCAGTAACCAAATTAGTTAAGATATAATTATTCAAAGATCTGGAGGAGACTGGGTTAAGTTCACCGCTTTATTCATAGTTTTCAGCTTTGAATTTTAGGAGTTGCTGCATGATAGCAGGACTTGTTCATCTCCTCATATTGAAAATCTGTTTAACTTTTTCCTGCCTCTTGTCTCAACAGTCAAAGACCCTACAGGATGTTTCATTTATTGCCGTGACTGTTTCCCTCATGAACTGGCTTGTGTTGTATGTTGTTTATTGGCTCCTTAATCAGGAAAAGTTTTCTAGAGCTGTGTGTGCTTGGGAGCTCTGAGGGATGCAGCATGATCAAATTTTGTATTTAATGTATTTAATATGAACATTTCCTGTGATGATAATATCGATTCTTCTTCAAAATTTGATTTTAAATGACATTTTCACTATCCTCATACAGGGATATGGAGGAACAAAGCTTAGCTCTTTATCTCTCGGTCAAGGCCAAGGGCCCATAGCAATGAAGATGTTAGAAAAAGCTGTCAAAGAAGGCACATGGGTTGTTCTTCAGAATTGTCACCTTGCCACCTCTTGGATGCCAGCCCTCGAAAAAGTTTGCGAGGTAAAAATGCAAGCTTATTTTGATGAGATGGTAGTCCCCTGGTGTAATTAGTGATGCATATATCATCTAAATAACTCCCCTCCTGTCCTGTGATTTGCGGGTTGCAGGTTTAGTGGCCTGGCTGGATTATAGGGGAGGTGGGCTCAAGTTAGGAGCAGGAGGACAGCCCATGGCCAGGCCTCGCCTAATTCCTCCTACTAAGGGCGAGTCCTCATCCCACGGGTCAGAAATATCCTTGATCCAGAGGCACAGCCTCAAAGATTAAGAATAAACCACAGGGTAAAAAGAAAGCAATTTACTTTTTAGAGCAGTGGACCAAAAACAATGAAAAAAGCTTTTGNGAGTCCTCATCCCACGGGTCAGAAATATCCTTGATCCAGAGGCACAGCCTCAAAGATTAAGAATAAACCACAGGGTAAAAAGAAAGCAATTTACTTTTTAGAGCAGTGGACCAAAAACAATGAAAAAAGCTTTTTGGGGGAAATTCATATGGCCCCTCTAAACCGGAAGGCTACAGGATGTAACTTTTCTGAAATCCACTTCTCACCCACACCACCTGTCACTCTTGCCACAAAGGCTGAATCTGAAACCAGAAGAGCACTCCTCCTACCCACCTGTTGTAGTGGGTCATGGTACTTCCCTATCTTTATGGTCTGGGATTCCAGAAAGAAAACCCCATGTAGCTCAGCTGTGTAAACCTGGCACTTGGTTTCAACAGAGAAAAATGTGTCCAAATAATTACCCGTGACTCTAGCCCTCTCCTCACTTACAGTCCTTCAGGCTACTTAACTGATAGAACTTGGATTATCCAGACATCCACGTGACACTAAGGAGGAGACTGTGTGATCTTTATGGCACTTGTCACCGTTCTGCTTTGTCTGTCTCCCACTAGAATGTAAGCATGCACTGTTTTTGTTCCCTGGTTTACCTCCAGCACCTTGAATAATGCCTGGCTCATGGGACATAATCAGGGAATAATTACTGAACCTGTGAATGAATAATGCTTCACTGCTTAGAGCCTTTTCATGGCTTTCCATTGTGTGAAGACAGTGTTCATGCCCCCATCATGGTCTCTTCATCTGAGCATTGCCTGCTTCTCAGGCATTTCTGTCTTGACTTCTGTGCTCCAGCCACTTGGCCTTTTTTTCACTTTCACTGGGAGAACATGCTTTCTCGAGAATGTACGCCTCCATAATAAATCTTATTTCTGTCTGAAAAACTTTAGTATTTTTTGCCTTACTAACATCTTCTCATGCTTTGGGCCTTATATTAGAGGCTTTATGTTTGTGCCTGTATCCTCACAGTGCCTCTGTCTCTAGGCTGTTCTCTTGGCCTGTCAAATCGTATCGTATACCCATTAGAGAGTCAATCCAAGAGACAAGAGCTGCCTCCAATGAATAGTGAAATTGACCCAAAGTCCCATGAGTCATGCTACCTAAGTCACCAGGCATAGGCCAGCCAGTAGGAGAAAAGGATGGCACCTTCACTGTTCATTAAAAATAAATGTCCCTAAGCATCCTTCCAATCTCCCCACCCACCCCTTTACCACATGAATGCTCACAATTTTTTTTTTTTTACTGATAAAGATTTGCAATTTAAAAAGCACAGATATGACTGACATGGACAGTTGGGAGGAGTTAGTAGAACAGGAGAGAGGGCAAGCTTGGTGATATCATTCCAAGGCCTGATACTGCCTTCACAACAGTCATGAGTGTTCTGTCATCCTCTATCCTCCTAGCAGGGCTTACTGTCCCCATAAACAAGTATCGCTAATAATGGTATGGTTTAGTGCTTCAGGATACACCAGTTCTTCTTGCCTTTCAAACCTCCCTTTTTTTGTTCATCCCTACTTGGCTTAATATTGATATATCTGAGTGTGTGGTTTATTCTTACAGCTTGGCTACAGCAAAAAGACATCATTCTTAATATGGCTCTGGGGCAGAAAAGTATTTCTATAAATATTTCAGCAACAGCAGTGAAGACACAAGATTTTTTGGAAGGTCTTAGCCTTTGTCATGGCCAACTCTGAATTTTGTAATGCCTTTGTAAACATTATGGTCATGTGTTTTAATCGTATCAGGGAGAGTGGCAACCCTCTGGGCCTTCCCAGTGACGTATGTCCTTTCAGTGGCAGTATTAGATTTTAAGGCTTTTGCCTTCAATTGCAGCAGGAAGCCCTATTTTGTACGACTGTTTCCTCTCACTTTTGGCCCACATGATCCAGAGATGTTCCTTCCGTTTTATGTATCTTATGTATCTGACTTTTTGTTGTCGTTGCAGGAGTTAAGCATAGAAACAACGCATCCAGATTTCCGAATTTGGTTGACAAGTTATCCATCTCCAAATTTCCCCATGTCTGTGCTGCAGAATGGAGTGAAAATGACCAATGAAGCACCGAAAGGTTTACGGGCTAATATCATGCGCTCCTACCTCATGGACCCGATCTCCGACCCCGAGTTCTTTGGCAGCTGCAAAAAGCCTGTTAGTAATGGCTAAGTCTTGTTACCTCAGCCCCGTAAAGCAGCTCAAGTGGCCCCCGGCGGTCCTGGATGTGTGTGCTGAGTAAAACTGCAAATTAAATAGGCCTCGTGCACTGTGGTGCAGTTGGTTTTGATTACTGATTATTGACTGTACCGAAGTCAATTTTATTAATATTTTATTTTAATCTTACCACTAGGCTCATTCCTGCTCAGCTGATATCTAGTGGGGTATTATTAATTATGCAGCCTTCTATTTAGAAAGTCAGCTGCAAGCCATTCCCCATACAAATCTGCAAGGTTGGAGAATCCTGTTTCAGGATATTAGCTGAGCCCTTTGCTATTTGAAGCCATATCTTTAAATTAAAACATAAAAATATTTCCTCCATATAACTATAATGAGAGCCAAAATGATTTTACTCCCCGATTGATGGGACTCATAAGGGTACTTTTTTTTTTTAGTATCACAAGGCAGGCAGGGAAGCCACCCACTGCTTTCATGATTAGAATTCTATGTGTGAATGTCTGTGACCTAAAATTGTTTCTCAGTGTTTTGCCATAATTAAAAATGGAAGAACTTCTTTTTTGTAAACCTGGCACTTGGTTTCAACAGAGAAAAATGTGTCCAAATAATTACCCGTGACTCTAGCCCTCTCCTCACTTACAGTCCTTCAGGCTACTTAACTGATAGAACTTGGATTATCCAGACATCCACGTGACACTAAGGAGGAGACTGTGTGATCTTTATGGCACTTGTCACCGTTCTGCTTTGTCTGTCTCCCACTAGAATGTAAGCATGCACTGTTTTTGTTCCCTGGTTTACCTCCAGCACCTTGAATAATGCCTGGCTCATGGGACATAATCAGGGAATAATTACTGAACCTGTGAATGAATAATGCTTCACTGCTTAGAGCCTTTTCATGGCTTTCCATTGTGTGAAGACAGTGTTCATGCCCCCATCATGGTCTCTTCATCTGAGCATTGCCTGCTTCTCAGGCATTTCTGTCTTGACTTCTGTGCTCCAGCCACTTGGCCTTTTTTTCACTTTCACTGGGAGAACATGCTTTCTCGAGAATGTACGCCTCCATAATAAATCTTATTTCTGTCTGAAAAACTTTAGTATTTTTTGCCTTACTAACATCTTCTCATGCTTTGGGCCTTATATTAGAGGCTTTATGTTTGTGCCTGTATCCTCACAGTGCCTCTGTCTCTAGGCTGTTCTCTTGGCCTGTCAAATCGTATCGTATACCCATTAGAGAGTCAATCCAAGAGACAAGAGCTGCCTCCAATGAATAGTGAAATTGACCCAAAGTCCCATGAGTCATGCTACCTAAGTCACCAGGCATAGGCCAGCCAGTAGGAGAAAAGGATGGCACCTTCACTGTTCATTAAAAATAAATGTCCCTAAGCATCCTTCCAATCTCCCCACCCACCCCTTTACCACATGAATGCTCACAATTTTTTTTTTTTTACTGATAAAGATTTGCAATTTAAAAAGCACAGATATGACTGACATGGACAGTTGGGAGGAGTTAGTAGAACAGGAGAGAGGGCAAGCTTGGTGATATCATTCCAAGGCCTGATACTGCCTTCACAACAGTCATGAGTGTTCTGTCATCCTCTATCCTCCTAGCAGGGCTTACTGTCCCCATAAACAAGTATCGCTAATAATGGTATGGTTTAGTGCTTCAGGATACACCAGTTCTTCTTGCCTTTCAAACCTCCCTTTTTTTGTTCATCCCTACTTGGCTTAATATTGATATATCTGAGTGTGTGGTTTATTCTTACAGCTTGGCTACAGCAAAAAGACATCATTCTTAATATGGCTCTGGGGCAGAAAAGTATTTCTATAAATATTTCAGCAACAGCAGTGAAGACACAAGATTTTTTGGAAGGTCTTAGCCTTTGTCATGGCCAACTCTGAATTTTGTAATGCCTTTGTAAACATTATGGTCATGTGTTTTAATCGTATCAGGGAGAGTGGCAACCCTCTGGGCCTTCCCAGTGACGTATGTCCTTTCAGTGGCAGTATTAGATTTTAAGGCTTTTGCCTTCAATTGCAGCAGGAAGCCCTATTTTGTACGACTGTTTCCTCTCACTTTTGGCCCACATGATCCAGAGATGTTCCTTCCGTTTTATGTATCTTATGTATCTGACTTTTTGTTGTCGTTGCAGGAGTTAAGCATAGAAACAACGCATCCAGATTTCCGAATTTGGTTGACAAGTTATCCATCTCCAAATTTCCCCATGTCTGTGCTGCAGAATGGAGTGAAAATGACCAATGAAGCACCGAAAGGTTTACGGGCTAATATCATGCGCTCCTACCTCATGGACCCGATCTCCGACCCCGAGTTCTTTGGCAGCTGCAAAAAGCCTGTTAGTAATGGCTAAGTCTTGTTACCTCAGCCCCGTAAAGCAGCTCAAGTGGCCCCCGGCGGTCCTGGATGTGTGTGCTGAGTAAAACTGCAAATTAAATAGGCCTCGTGCACTGTGGTGCAGTTGGTTTTGATTACTGATTATTGACTGTACCGAAGTCAATTTTATTAATATTTTATTTTAATCTTACCACTAGGCTCATTCCTGCTCAGCTGATATCTAGTGGGGTATTATTAATTATGCAGCCTTCTATTTAGAAAGTCAGCTGCAAGCCATTCCCCATACAAATCTGCAAGGTTGGAGAATCCTGTTTCAGGATATTAGCTGAGCCCTTTGCTATTTGAAGCCATATCTTTAAATTAAAACATAAAAATATTTCCTCCATATAACTATAATGAGAGCCAAAATGATTTTACTCCCCGATTGATGGGACTCATAAGGGTACTTTTTTTTTTTAGTATCACAAGGCAGGCAGGGAAGCCACCCACTGCTTTCATGATTAGAATTCTATGTGTGAATGTCTGTGACCTAAAATTGTTTCTCAGTGTTTTGCCATAATTAAAAATGGAAGAACTTCTTTTTAAGAGGGTTATGAACCTTGGTAAGTTTTTACCATTAAAAAACCCACACTCTTGATGTTGGAATATGTTTTAAATACACATCAAAAGAAAACATTAAGAATAAAGAAGTACTTTCATTAAACAAAGTCTGGGGTAATTAAAAAAAAGGAGCCTGTATTTAAAAGTAAGTCAGACCTTAATAGTTCAAGACCTGCTATATGACAAACTTTTGCATTGATTTGGCCCAGAGAGAGCAGGTTACTCCCAGGTAGGTGATGAAGGCATTTCTGCACATGATAGCTAGACAGAAGCCCTTTTGCAAAATGTCACTCCCTTTCTTCTAGATCCATAAGTCTCTCCAATAGTTGTCACAAACATGAGAAATCCAGGCATTTATGAACTGAAATTCAAACCAAAAATCTCAAATGCCAAAGCAGCACACCATAGTACATACGTTTTAGCTTTTCATTTGGAAATAATTTTAAACTCACAGAAAAATTGCAAATATAAAAGTAATATAAAGAACAGCCTTATGCCCTTTGCTTATATTTGCTTTCTGTTAACATGTACCATCTGCAGGAAAGTTATATATGTCACTGCCCTTTATTCCTAGATAAATATTTCAATCTTATTTCTTAAGAATAGAGATATTATCTTATCCAATTACAGTTACTATTGTGGTATTATTTTAGCAGGGATACACTATTGTATCTATCCAAATTTGTGTTTGTGTCCCAAATTTGTCAGTTGATGAAGTAATGTCCTTTAGAACATTTTCCCTGATTTACCGGGGGATCNTTTATTCCTAGATAAATATTTCAATCTTATTTCTTAAGAATAGAGATATTATCTTATCCAATTACAGTTACTATTGTGGTATTATTTTAGCAGGGATACACTATTGTATCTATCCAAATTTGTGTTTGTGTCCCAAATTTGTCAGTTGATGAAGTAATGTCCTTTAGAACATTTTCCCTGATTTACCGGGGGATCGGTTCAGAGTTAGGATCACAGTTAGTTGCCATGTCTTTTTTGTCTCCTTTAATCTGGACCATTACCTCAGCCTTCCTTTGTCTTTGATGGCCCTGACATATCTGAAGAATTCGTCTCCCTGGATTGTTTTTAATAGAACATGTCTCACTCCTTGAGATTAGTTTTAGGTTACAAGTTCTGAGCCACAGTGCGACTGGGGTGAAGTCATCTCCTCGGAGGCTTATATTGGCAGGCCTGCAATGCCCATTTATCTCTCACTGATGGTAATTTTGATCCCCCAGACGAACTATGGTCTGATTTCTTCACTCTATAATAACTGCTTTGTCCCTTGCAATGGATAACCTGTGAAAAGACACTTGAACCATGAAGATATCCTCTTCCGCATCAAAATTTACCTGGGACCCGGATTTAGTAGCCAGTGATGATTCTTGCTGGACCCACTTATTTCCTCTGGTGATTCCAACTCCAGAACTCCCTCCGCATTTGACACTTGACATGCTGTTGTCAGCAGGGCCCTCCCTTCTGTCTCATTTGTTTATCTTTTATAGGTGTGAGCTCATAAATTCTTTACATCTTTTCCAGTGGTTAGTAATTCATTACTATTCTTAAGGTTTTTGCTCATTTTGTCCAGAATTGGTCAGCAGGAGCTGCTTTGGTACTTGTTATAGGTCCCATTGTTTATTACTATTATTTCTCTTTCTGTTTTAAGCTGCTCCAGGCTTATCTGTACACCAGTCTTGGAACCAGCCATTTTTCTGAAGAGCGCTGGTTCCTGTTTCATGGGGAGTGGTATTAGAGACCAAGATTTGGGTGTTAGACATGTAGCATTTATTGTCTGTAGTTCTGATCCTTTTATTTTTTTGTTTTTTTTCTTTTCAGTTTAGAAAGTTTCTATTTATTTATTTTATTTTACAATATTGTATTGGTAATGCCATACATCAACATGAATCCGCCACAGGTGTACACGTGTTCCCAATCCTGAACCCCCTCCCACCTCCCTCCCCATACCATCCCTCTGGGTCATCCCAGTGCACCAGCCCCAAGCATCCTGTATCCTACATCGAACCTAGACTGCTGATTCGTTTCTTATATGATATTATACATGTTTCAATGCCATTCTCCCAAATCATCCCACCCTCTCCCTCTCCCACATAGTCCAAAAGACTGTTCTATACATCTGTGTCTCTTTTGCTGTCTCGCATACGGGGTTATCGTTACCATCTTTCTAAATTCCATATATATGTGTTAGTATTCTGTATTGGTGTTTTTCTCTCTGGCTTACTTCACTCTGTATAATCGGTTCCAGTTTCATCCATCTTATTAGAACTGATTCAAATGTATTCTTTTCAATGGCTGAGTAATACTCCATTGATTATATGTACCTCAGCTTTCTTATCCATTCATCTGCTGATGGACATCTAGGTTGCTTCCATGTCCTGGCTATTATAAACAGTGCTGTGATGAGCATTGGGGTACATGTGTCTCTTTCAATTCTGGTTTCCTTGGTGTATATGCCCAGCAGTGGGATTGCTGGGTCATAAGGCAGTTCTATTTCCAGTTTTTTAAGGAATCTCCACANTCCATTGTGTATATGTACCACAGCTTTCTTATCCATTCATCTGCTGATGGACATCTAGGTTGCTTCCATGTCCTGGCTATTATAAACAGTGCTGTGATGAGCATTGGGGTACATGTGTCTCTTTCAATTCTGGTTTCCTTGGTGTATATGCCCAGCAGTGGGATTGCTGGGTCATAAGGCAGTTCTATTTCCAGTTTTTTAAGGAATCTCCACACTGTTCTCCATAGTGGCTGTACTAGTTTGCATTCCCACCAACAGTGTAAGAGGGTTCCCTTTTCTCCACACCCTCTCCAGCATCTATTGCTTATAGACTTTTGGATTGCAGCCATTCTGACTGGCGTGAAATGGTACTTCACTGTGGTTTTGATTTGGATTTCTCTGATAATGAGTGATATTGAGCATCTTTTCATGTGTTTGTTAGCCATCTGTATGTCTTCTTTTTAGAGAGAACTTCGAAACATATACATGTAATCACAATATGTATATGCAAATCTGCATACACACATATAGTGCATACAGACAACCCCGTGCACACGCATTCATATACATGTTTTAGAAGTAACAAGTTCCTACCAATACCTCCAATTTCTCTTGCTTTACCGTGGGTTCTTTCCAGCTTTTCCTCATTCCGTATTCACATGTCCCTTCTTCAATGGTAAGAAGCCTGGCTCCCACCTCAACACATTTATTGATTTGCTCAGTTCTCTAATATATCCAGAAGAGTTGCAGAATCAGCACAGCATGTTTAACTTCGCTTCTCCCCGCTCTGTGGTTAAACTTATGCTCCTTTCTGCTCGTCTCACACTTTCCCTTTTGATTTTATTCCACGGGGGTAACCTTCACCCTGCCCTTGGTTAAAACTTTGGGCAGTCTCCTGGCTTTCCTAATTAGTGTCAGGTAATTAAATGACCTATAGTCATTTTAAACTGCAGAGCCAGTCTTGAATCAGAAGTCAGAAAGTGCAACATGATATATTAATTGATATTTCAACTTTTATTGAAAACAGGTTTCTACTCTCTAGTATCTCACCTTGAGCCTGGTGAGGCTTCATACTATAGGGGAAAAAGGATAGAGTTGGCATCTTTCTCTCTTTTTGTTGAAGTATAGTTTATTTATAATACTGTGCTAATTTCAGGTATACAGCAAAATGATTAAGTTTTTTTCAGGTTATATTCCATTGTAGGTTATTACAAGATAATGAATATAATTCCTAAGTGTTATATAGTAAATCCATGTTGCTTATTTCATGTTTGAAAGTGAAAGTGTTGGTCACTCAGCCATATCTGACTCTTTGTGACACATGAACTGTGGCTCACCAGGCTCCTTTGTCTATGGAATTTCCAGGCAAGAATACTGAAGTGGGTTGCCATTTCCTTCTCCAGGGGATCTTCCCCCAGGGATCAAACCTGGGTCTTCTGCATTGCAACGAAGTTCTTTATTATCTGAGCCACCAGGGAGATTTAGGTTTATTTTATGTTTAATAGTTTGTATCTGTTGATCCCATACTCCTTCCTCTCTTCTTTGGTAACCTCTTTTCTGTGTCTGTGAGTCTGTTTCTGTTTTGTAGATAGATTAATTTGTTTTATTTTTTAGATTCCATATATAAGTGATATCATACTGTATTTGTTTTTCTCTGAGTTATTTCACTAAGTAAAATATTTTCTAATTTCATCCATGTTGCTGCAAATGGCAATATGTCATTCTTTTCGTGGCTGAGTGATACTCCATTGTGTATATGTATACATCATATCTTCTTAAGCCAGTTATATGTTGATGGAAGCCTGGGTTGTTTCCATGTCTTGGCAGTTGTAAATAGGGCTGCTATGAACCTTATTGTAAATAGAGTGCGTGTATTATATCATTTCGAATTAGAATTTTCTTTTTCTTTCAGATATATACCCATAAATGGAATTGCCGGATCATACGGTAGTTCTATTTTTAATTTTTGAAAGAACCTCTGTACTGTTTTCCATAGTGGCTCCACCAATTTACATTCCTACCAACAGTGTACAAGGGTTTCCTTTGCTCCACACCTTCTCCAGCGTTTGTTGCTTGTCTTCTTGATGATAGCCATTCTGACTGGAGTGAGGTGGTGATACTGCATGGTGGTTTTGATTTATGCTTCTCTAATAATTAGCAATGTTGAACATCTTTTCACGTGCCTGGAGCTCTTTGGACTTGGCTGGGAGGTGAAGCTGACTGTTTCTGCCTCGTGAGTTCTCTCAGGGGTTCTTGCCTGGCCCCCTTTGCTGCTTGACTTCTCTGTGACTCCAGCACCCTCGGCAACACCTCCCCTTCATCTGGCTGTTTCCTCTCAGCCTTTGGTTCTCCAGCTTCACTTCATACCAGCTCTTACTGTTGGGATTTCCTTGCCCCGTGACACAAGTCCCCTTGAGAAGAAAATCACTGAAATGACTACTGGCTGACATTCCTAGTCCAGCTCCCTGTCCACTCCTTGGGATCCACTACAGATTGGCCCACCATGTGAAGGAGAGCTACTGATTGATTGCTGCACCAAAGTCCACAGTCCAAGGCCAAAGCCTGCTATACACTCCTAGGCATGAATTTTGCATTTTTCCACTCTATCCCACGGAGAAGGCAATGGCACCCTACTCCAGTACTCTTGCCTGGAAAATCCCATGGATGGAGGAGCCTGGTAGGGTGCAGTCCATGGAGTTGCTAAGAGGTGGACATGACTGAGTGTCTTCACTTTCACTTTTCACTTTCATGCATTGGAGAAAGAAATGGCAACCCACTCCAATGTTCTTGCCTGGAGAATTCCAGGGACAGGGGAGCCTTGTCGGCTGCCATCCATGGGGTCACACAGAGTCGGACATGACTGAAGTGACTTAACAGCAGCAGCAGCACTCTATCCCAGATGCAGGGTACATGTATCAACTCTCTGAGTGGCCCCATGAATTCTTTCCTGGTAGCTTGGACCCAAAACACCCCTCTCCTCTTCCTGGATGTAAGGACAAGGGGACTCCCAGTACAGCAGATGCACTTTCCAAGGAAATCTCTTCACAAATCCTTTCTCAGGCTCTAATTTGACCATTTTTATATCCTTGTGGAGGGTACAAGTAATTAACATATTGCATTGTATCTTCTGACTTCTGAATCAACACTGAATTTGTGTTTGACAGTGACTCTAGAACTTTTATGGGCTTCTCAGGTGGCTCGGGGGTAAAGAATCCACCTGCCAATGCAGAAGACACAGGAGATGCAGGTTCAGTCCCTGGGTCGGGAAGATCCCCTAGAGGAGGGCATGGCAATCCACTCCAGTATTCTTACCTGGAGAATCCCATAGACAGAGGAGCCTGGAGGGCTATAGTACATAGGGTTGGACATGACTGAAGCGACTGAGCATGCACACAGGCATGCACATAGGACTTCTGTAGTAACATGAACACTGTGAAGCTGCCCAAAACTTCAATCTAAAAGTGCTTGTAGAGCAATCCCACTGCTGGGCATACACACCAAGGAAACCAGAATTGAAAGAGACACGTGTACCCCAATGTTCATCGCAGCACTGTTTATAATAGCCAGGACATGGAAGCCACCTAGATGTCCATCAGCAGATGAATGGATAAGAAAACTGTGGTACATATACACAATGGAGTATTACTCAGCCATTAAAAAGAATACATTTGAATCAGTTCTAATGAGGTGGATGAAACTGGAGCCTATTATACAGAGTGAAGTGAGCCAGAAAGAAAAACACCAATACAGTATCAGTTCAGTTCAGTTGCTCAGTCGTGTCTGACTCTTTGCGACCCCATGAATCGCAGCACGCCAGGCCTCCCTGTTGATCACTATCTCCCGGAGTTCACTCAGACTCATGTCCATTGAGTCCGTGATGCCATCCAGCCATCTCATCCTCAGTCATCTCCTTCTCCTCCTGCCCCCAATCCCTCCCAGCATCAGAGTCTTTTCCAATGAGTCAACTCTTCACATGAGGTGGCCAAAGTACTGGAGTTTCAGCTTTAGCATCATTCCTTCCAAAGAAATCCCAGGGTTGATCTCCTTCAGAATGGATTGGTTGGATCTCCTTGCAGTCCAAGGGACTCTCAGGAGTCTTCTCCAACACCACAGTTCAAAAGCATCAATTCTTCGGTGCTCAGCTTTCTTCACAGTCCAACTTTCACATCCATACATGACCACAGGAAAAACCATAGCCTTGACTAGG
>SJYX01019254.1:122193-174249 GCA_006410675.1 Oreotragus oreotragus
TGCTCAGCCTTCTTCACAGTCCAACTCTCACATCCAGAAATGACCACAGGAAAAACCATAGCCTTTACTAGACGGACCTTAGTTGGCAAAGTAATGTCTCTGCTTTTGAATATACTATCTAGGTTGGTCATAACTTTTCTTCCAAGGAGTAAGTGTCTTTTGATTTCATGGCTGCAGTCACCATCTGCAGTGATTTTGTAGCCCCCAAAAATAAAGTCTGACACTGTTTCCACTGTTTCCCCATCTATTTCCGATGAAGTGATGGGACTGGATGCCATGATCTTCGTTTTCTGAATGTTGAGCTTTAAGCCAACTTTTTTGCTCTCCTCTTTCACTTTCATCAAGAGACTTTTTAGTTCCTCTTCACTTTCTGCCATAAGGGTGGTGTCATCTGCATATCTGAGGTTATTGATATTTCTCCCGGCAGTCTTGATTCCAGCTTGTGTTTCTTCCAGTCTAGCATTTCTCATGATGTACTCTGCATTTAAGTTAAATAAGCAGAGTGTCCATATACAGCCTTGACGTACTCCTTTTCCTATTTGGAACCAGTCTGTTGTTCCATGTGCAGTTCTAACTGTTGCTTCCTGACCTGCATACAGATTTCTCAAGAGGTAGGTTAGGTGGTCTGGTATTCCCATCTCTTTCAGAATTTTCCACAGTTTATTGTGATCCACACATACTAACACATATATATGGAATTTAGAAAGATGGTAATGATAACTCTGTATGCAAGACAGCAAAAGAGACACAGATGTATAGAACAGACTTTTGGACTCTGTGGGAGAGGGAGAAGATGGGATGATTTGGGAGAATGGCATTGTAACATGTATACTATCATATAAAAAATGAATCGCCAGTCTATGTTCGATACAGGATACAGGATGCTTGGGGCTGGTGCACGGGGATGATCCAGAGAGATGATATGGGGTAGGAGGTGGGAGGCGGGTTCACGATTGGGAACTCACGTACACCCGTGGCTGATTCATGTCAATGTATGTCAAAACCAATACAGTATTGTAAAACAAAATAAATTAAAAATAAAAATAAAGTGCTTGTAGAGTTTCTCAATTGATTTGAACTATCTCCTTTGAAATTTCTCCATGGTGATCTGGGAACAAACATTGGAATTCATAGTTTTTGCTTCACAGTTCTTAAGTTAAAATCCTCCAAAATCATGTATGTATACATGGAGAAGGAAATTGCAACCCATTCCAATATTCTTGCCTGGAGAATCCCTTGGACAGAGGAGCCTGGTGGGCTAGAGTTCATGGGGTTGCAAAGAGTTGGACATGACTGAGTGACTTCACACACACACACACACACACACACACACACACACACACACACACAAGGTAACATTGAATTAGACAAGCTCACTATACTTTCTGAAACCTGGTGTACATAGAAGCTGTATGTATCAACTGAACATGTATACAAATGAGCATATTTTTGCCTAAATAGCCAGTGAAAAAGTTAATTCTGTTTTAGTTTCACTTTGACATGGATACATTTATAAGCAAAAGTAATTACTTTGATTTTAAAGTATGATAAGCATAATGCAACGTTGGGGAACAAAGAATGCTGCTATACCATTTCTTCTCATTACAGGAGGAATTCAAGAAACTACTATATGGCCTCTGTTTCTTTCATGCTTTGGTACAAGAGAGACGGAAGTTTGGCCCCCTGGGGTGGAATATTCCTTATGAGTTCAACGAGACTGATCTCAGAATCAGCGTACAGCAGCTGCACATGTTCCTCAATCAGTATGAGGTACTATAACAGTTACAGCAAGGACATTACCTGTTGTGCACTTTATCACAGAGTGTTTGTACAGTGAGCAAGGACGTCTGATTAACTTTTCCTTTTACAAAATGAATAGCCGGATATGCATTAGCTAACAGGGTTCTGAATGTATGGCAGTGGTCCACAGAGGAGGTGGGACCTGGCTAGCAATGAGAAGCTGTTATCAGCTACTGCAGCCTTAAAACAAAGTTGTTGTCTCTTTGGACTTTAAAATTGTTCCTGTGCAGTTTATTTATTTTTTTTAAACAAATAAACAAGAGGATTTTTCTGTGAGGGAGAAAATAATGAATAGCAGGATGGTTTCCCAAAGTTTTTTTAAATAGGATTTTGTTGTAATAGGATATTATAAATGCCTTAGTAGGTAGTTAGGATGTCAGTTTATCTATGAACTGCTGGGGTCCAGCCCCGGTGGATCCAGGGTAATTCGAAGCAGGGACAGCGTGGGTGAGGAAAAACTTATTTATTTAATTAGAAATATAAAGAGAGATTAGATTAGGAAGAAATAGTGTAGTAGGAAAATTTAGTGGAGAAAAGAGGCTGAAAAACTTGGTTTACGTGGAAAACCAATAAAACTTCAGGACAAGAAGTTTGCACCATCTACATTAGGCCACCGGTGTCAGTTTGAATACCAGAGGGTGTCCAGCCTTGGGCTCCCTCTCTCAAGGATCGTAGAAGCCAGGGCAAGTAAGTAGACATGGTGAGCCTCCATGCCTCAGATGGAAATTCAGCCAGAAAATAGAGTAAAGAGAAGACACGGGGGAAACCAATCTTTCCAATGACTGGCCCAACCTCTATTGTTGTAAAGGCTTTTTATACCTTTTTTTTTTTTTTTTTGGTACATAGAGATCAATGGATAATATAAAATTATGCAGCATCAGCAGCCCTGACTCTTATCGAGACCAGGCTTTCTCTCTGCATACCTAGTTGTATACACAAGTCTTAGGTGATTTACATTATCTTCTGGCCAGAGGGCCAATTAACATTTTACAACCTTTTTCTGATAAGGGTTTGTCAACCAGAAGACTTATTTGTGTTGTTCTTCCCAAAGTCTGGTGCCACTCTCAGAAAGCACTATATAAAGTTACATTCTTACATAGCAAAGATACAACAATTTATAACAAGTTAAAAGGAGTACAGTGATTTATAAAGAGAAAAGTAATTAGCTCAAAAGTCTAGTGTTGCTAACATCAAAACTACTATATTCCTATTTCTGTATCCCAATTACATTGATTAATATCCTTCAGGTGCCTAAAAGATAAAGAATATGGAGGCCTGGCAGCAGTCATTGAGTCAACAGTAAAAACCCATCACCAATGTGATTTTTAGCTCTTTAGAAAAGGCTCTGTATCTTTAAGATGCTTTAAGCTTTGTGCCTCTCGCGGTTGGGTGGCTGTAAGCAATCCACAAATTGTAAAGTCGGGCAGACCGGTCAGATAAGTTAGAAAGCCATCAAAGGGGTTAAGCCGAGACATTCTTTTTATATGCAGGAGACTGTTAACTGGAGCTCTGGATTAACTCTTTCCAGAAAAAAGGTGGTAATGTCAGAAGAGTATAGTATAGCAGACAGTAAACAGACAGATCTGGAGAAGGCAATGGCACCCCACCCCAGTACTCTTGCCTGGAGAATCCCAGGGACTGAGGAGCCTGGCGGGTTGCAGTCCATGGGGTCACAGAGAGTCGGACACGACTGAGTGACTTTACTTACGTACTTAAACAGACAGATTGGTTTCGGGGTAGATGCTCAGAGGACCCCTCGAGACCTGACTCGCCTTGCCCATCAGGCCTCTCTTCATGACCTTGTCATGGGTGGGATCTCCCGAGCTGGCTCCCGGGGTATTTTATCTGTATTTTATCATTTATTTTGATACATAAACACCTATGGCAATTTGAAAAGTGATCATACTGTACGTATTTTGTAAAGGGTTTGGGAAGACCATACATCAGCCAGTCTCCAAAATGGAAACAAAAAAACAGACTGATTTCCCTCTGTTCATGGCTTTATTCTGAGGGAAATGTCATAATACTATTTTTCTGGAGTTTGGGCCATTTGTCCCAGATCAGACAAACTACTTAAGCCAGTGGTGTTATCATGAGTTAAGGATCCTGGGAAGAAGCCCCACAGGTCATGTTGTCATGTCAGCCACATTTTGCCCCCTTGCTCTCCCTGCTCTGTCTCTGTCTCTCTTCTCTCTGTCTGTCTCTCTTGTTCTCTTTCTGTCACAGGCATGTGCACACATGCTTTTTCTCTCTTTGCTACTTATCAGTTGGATTTTAATGTTTGTACTTAAAGAAAAAGGAAAACTGTTTGGGTAAGTCAGTCTAAGTGTCCTACAAGAATTTTGTTCAGAATTAGCTGGAAACCTTTAACTAAATCAATCAAAAGCATATTTAAAAAACACTTTAGTTTTTGAAACTTTTAATGAATTATGATTATTTTTTTTTTAAAAGACTTATGAACAGGCAGTCACTGAATTCTGTCTCTATAAAGCAAAGGAAAAATGGAGCAAGATAAATAACAAGAGTTCAAATAACATACCTAAACTAAAATGAACATTTTATCTGGTCTTCTGTGTTTCTTTGGACAAATTTGTATTCTTTACTAAAATGAAATAAGTTGAGAAGGCCTTTGATTTTGCAGCATTAAAATTTGGTGAAGCATTCAAAAGAAGCATAGGTTTGATGAACTTCTTTCTTATAATTACATTTATTTTAAAATTATACTAAGAATGGAGGCAAAAATTATAATGATATAGTGAATGTGGAAGTATCTGAGGTAAAATACAGTTTTCAATACCAACAAAAATAATGAGGAGCTCCTTTAATTAGCAATTTGTTCAAAAATCTGTAGAGTATATTCTAATTTAAAATGTTATAAACCTGTAGTAGAGTCAATTAAAAGTGTCAACAATTTAAAATTAAGTAACCATAAAATGAAACTTTGAAAAACATTATAGACAGTTTTACTTTAAAAATTAAAACTCTATGAGACCATATTAAGTAGAAATTTTATAATGGTTGTCTTCAATTTCTCTATTATTTTAAAAGCAATGTTTGAATAGAACCACTTACAGGTCTGCCAGTATGAAAATAGATTTACTCACACACACTACTTTTAAATTCCATATTACTAATCATCTTTAGTGTCCACGTTCATTCTCAAAGTGTTAAAGTTTTTTGACAATGCTTTATTTGGTCACCCTAGCTTTTTAAGCATCTGAACACAATAAGGGAGGTAAACAACTCAAAAGATGTGATCAGGGAAGATTTCAGAGAGGAGGAGTTCCTTGGGAGTCAATGATTAGAAGATTTTCAGAAGATATATAGAATATGATATAGATATATAGAATATGATATATGATATAAAGAAGCAGCAATAAAAAGGTTTTAAAAAGTACAAATAGGTGAAAAGGTTTGGTGAAGGATAAGTGATTTGCAACAGTTAGAACTGGACATGGAACAACAAACTTGTTCCAAATAGAAAAAAAGAGTACGTCAAGGCTGTATATTGTCACCCTACTTGTTTAACTTATATGCAGAGTACATCATGAGAAATGCTGGGCTGGAAGAAGCACAAGCTGGAATCAAGATTGCCAGGAGAAATATCAATAACCTCAGATATGCAGATGACACCACTCTTGTGGCAGAAAGTGAAGAGGAACTAAAAAGCCTCTTGATGAAAGTGAAAGTGGAGAGTGAAAAAGCTGGCTTAAAGCTCAACATTCAGAAAATGAAGATCATGGCATCTGGTCCCATCACTTTATGGGAAATAGATGGGGAAACAGTAGAAACAGTGTCAGAGTTTATTTTTGGGGGCTCCAAAATCACTGCAGATGGTGATTGCAGCCATGAAATAATCACGCTTACTCCTTGGAAGGAAAGTTATGACCAACCTAGACAGCATATTAAAAAGCAAAGACGTTACTTTGCCAACAAAGGTCCGTCTAGTCAAGGCGATGGTTTTTCCAGTGTTCATGTATGGATGTTGAGAGTTGGACTGTGCTGAAGAACTGACGCTTTTGAACTGTGGTGTTGGAGAAGATTCTTGAGAGTCCCTTGGACTTCAAGGAGTACCAACCAGTTCATTCTGAAGGAGGTCAGCCCTGGGTGTTCATTGGAAGAACTGATGTTGAAATGGAAACTCCAGTACTTTGGCCACCTCATGCGAAGAGTTGACTCATTGGAAAAGACTCTGATGCTGGGAGGGGTTGGTGGCAGGAGGAGAAGGGGACAACAGAGGATGAGATGGCTGGATGGCATCACTGACTCACTGGACATGAGTTTGAGTGAACTCCGGGAGTTGGTGATGGACAGGGAGGCCTGGCGTCCTGCGATTCATGGGGTCACAAAGAGTTGGACACGGCTGAGTCACTGAACTGAACTGAAGTGATTTGGAGCATCCTTATATGCCATGCTAACTGATTGGGAATTATTATATTGTTATTGGTCTCCTTTTAGGAGAGCATTTGTGTTTTAGAAGGACCACTGTAGCAACAGAGTGGACTTAGATGACAGGCTAGTTTTAGGTGATGTGAGTTGAATTGTATCCCCTATGCCAAAAGATATGTTGAAGTTGTAATCCATGGTACACCAGAATGCGAGCTTATGGAATTGTTGCAGATATTATCAATTAAGCTAAGATGAGGTCATACTGGAGTAGGGTGGATCCTTAATAGAATATGACTGATATCTTACATAAACCTTCCCTGATCACATCCAGTGATTTCTTACCTCCTTGTTTGTGTTCAGAAGTTTAAAAAGCTAGGATGACCAAACACTATTGTCAAAACACTGTTAACACTTTGAGAGTGAACGTGGGCATGAAAGATGATTAGTAATATGAAATTTAGGCAAATTTGGCCTTGGAATATGGAATGAAACAGGGCAAAGACTAATAGAGTTTTGCCAAGAAAACGCACTGGTCATAGCAAACACCCTCTTCCAACAACACAAGAGAAGACTACACATGGACATCACCAGATGGTCAACACCGAAATCAGATTGATTATATTCTTTGTAGCCAAAGATAGAGAAGCTCTATACAGTCAACAAAAACAAGACCAGGCGCTGACTGTGGCTCAGATCATAAACTCCTTATCGCCAAATTCTGACTGAACTTGAAGAAAGTAGGGAAAACCACTAGACCGTTCAGGTATGACCTAAGTCAAATGCATTATGATTATACAGTGAGAAATAGATTTAAGGGACTAGATCTGATAGAGTGCCTGATGAACTATGGATGGAGGTTCATGACATTGTACAGGAGACAGGGATCAAGACCATCCCCATGGAAAAGAAACACAAAAAAGCAAAATGGCTNGGTCCCATCACTTCATGGCAAATAGATGGGGAAACAGTGGAAACAGTGTCAGACTTTTTTTGGGGGGGGGGCTCCAAAATCACTGCAGATGGTGATTGCAGTCATGAAATAATGATGCTTACTCCTTGGAAGAAAAGTTATGACTAACCTAGATAGCATATTAAAAAGCAGAGACATTACTTTGCCAACAAAGGTCCATCTAGTCAAGGGTATTGTTTTTCCAATGGTTATGTATGGATGTGAGAGTTGGACCATGAAGAAAGCTGAGTGCCGAAGAACTGACGCTTTTGAACTGTGGTGTTGGAGAAGACTCTGAGAGTCCCTTGGACTGCAAGAAGATCCAACCAGTCCATTCTGAAGGAGATCAGCCCTGGGATTTCTTTGGAGGGAATGATGCTAAAGCTGAAACTCCAGTACTTTGGCCACCTCATGCAAAGAGTTGACTCTGATGCTGGGAGGGATTGGGGGCAGGAGAAGGGGACGACAGAGGATGAGATGGCTGGATGGCATCACTGACTCGATGGACGTGAGTCTGAGTGAACTCCGGGAGTTGGTGATGGACAGGGAGGCCTGGCATGCTGAGATTCATGGGGTCGCAAAGAGTCGGACATGACTGAGCGACTGAACTGAACTGCCGTGAATATGAAATTTTAAAATACTGTGTGTGTGTGTTTGTGTGTGTGTGTGTCATTCATAGTGGGTCATTTGGGTACACAGAAGAGATAGCCAGAGGCAGAGATTAGAATTATGCAATGACCCATTAAGGAACACCTGGGGCTACGGAAGCTGGAAGAGGCAAGAAAAGATCCCCTTAGAAGTTTTGGAGGGAGTGTGGCCCTGCCCACACCTTGATTTCAAACTTTTAGCCCCTAGCACTATCAAACAATGAATTTCTCTTTATTTGAAGCCATCTATTGGCAGGCCTAGGGAACTAATACAGAAGACCATCACAATAACCCATGCAAGAGATGCTGAGAGTTTAAACCAAATCATTTGGACTAGGATGGGAAATGTGGAAGAGACATAATAGATATGTAGGGACAAGGATTGAAATGACCTAGATATTAAATGGTAAAGGGATAAGAGGAAGTCTCTTAATGTTAGATTTTAGGTCTCAGTTGGTGGTCCATCCACTGATTAATCCAGACAGGAAATAGTACCAGGAATTAATAGTTGTATAGTAGATGGGTTAGTGAAATGGGGATGGTTGAGTGGATAAATAATTTAGTCTTGTATATTTTATACATCTGAGATGTATAGGTTGATAACCATGATATTTGATAGGCTTTTGGCATGGAGATATAAAGCCCAGGAAAAGAAAGCACGAATAGAAAGCTGTAAGTTGTTAATGTGTAGGGAGAAGCCTGAGAACACCCGAGATTTAAAAGAAAGGCCTTGTAGAGTAAAAATGAACTAAAGCCTGACTGCTGGTGAGCATCCAATATCAGTAGTAGGAGAGAGGACAGGAGAAATGAAAAGCGCAGACAGAGCAGCCAGAAGAACAGGAGAGAGAGCACACTGAGTGAATAAGGAATATCAGGAATTGTCTATCATAGCAGATGCTACAGGGACTCTCTCACTGACATTCAGGACTGACTGACCAGATTCCTACTGTTACATGACAATTGAGCAGTACTTCCCATTCCTCCAACAGAGTAATCATACAACAAACCGAACAAAACTGCTATGCACTCATCTCACATAAGCCATCAAGAAAAACGGAGATTTTTTTTGAGGAATGTGATTCACAGTTCCCTTTGATACTGAATCTAATGTAACTCTTCTTCAGCAATCAAAATTTTGTTCTTTGTATTAAAGTCCAGTTTACCTGCAACATTCTATTAGTTTCAGGTATACAACCCGATTCAACATTTGCATATATGCAAAATGATTGCCACACACTTCTAGTTATCTGTCACCATAGAAATAAAATAATTTTTTTCTTGTGATGAAAACTTTTAAAATTTACTTTCTTAGCAACTATCAAATTTGCAATGTGATATTACGAATGTCACGATGCTGTACTTAGATCCCCATGAATTATAACTGGAATGTGTGTCTTAGTCTCTTTTACCCATTTTGCCTTCCCTGCAACCCCTTGCCCCATGGTAGTCATTATCTATTCTCTGTATCTCTAAGTTTTGTTTTGTTCATCTTTTTAAAGATTCTACATTTAAGTGAAATCATACGATATTTGTCTTATCTCACTTATTTCACTTAATGCCCTCAAGATCCATTCATTTTGTCACAAATGGCAAGACTGCATTCTTTTTATGGCTGAGTAGTATTCCATTGTGTATTCCACATCTAGTCCACATCTCCTTTATCCACTCATCCATCAGTGAACACTTACATTGCTTCCATGTCTTGGCTATTTAAATAATGCTGCAATAGACATAGGGGTGTATATAGCCTTTCAAATTAGTGCTTTCATTTTCTTTGAATAAATACCCGGAAGTGGCATTGCTTGGTCATATGGTAGTTCTATTTCAAGACATTTTTTGAGGAACCTCCATACTGTTTTCCATAATGGCTGCACCAATTTACCTTCCCACCAACATATGTATTATTTTTTGTCTTTTGATAATAGCCATTCTGACAGATGTGAAAGAACATCTCATTGTGATTTTGATTTGCATTTTCCTGGTGATTAGTGATGCTGAGTATCTTTCCATGTGCCTGTTGGCCGCCTGTATGTCTTCTTTGGAAAAATATCTATTCAGATCCTCTGCCCATCCTTTAATCAGATCATTTGGGTTTTTTTATTGAGCTGTATGAATTCTTTATATAAATATATAAAAAATTTTTAAGTGAATAGGAAAAATTATAAAAGAAGAAAATGCAAGTAGGTATATATAATGTACTTGGCTGATGGGTAATTCCCAGAGGTGTGTGTATGTCACTGTGTGTGTGTGACTGTGTGTGAATAAAAGTCCCACCCCTCCCTGTCACCCTAACTTCACTCCAAAGCAACCAGTTTCACAGTAGGGCCTGTCCAGACTTCTTGTGCACAAATAGTTAACATATATACATATGTATAGTATATGCACAAATTTTCCTCAAAAGCATAATCGCATTTGCATTTCATTTTCAGCTTGCTGTTCTTGCATATGTTGTGGACAATCATAGTAGAGATCTTTGTCTCAGTGGCTGCATACGCATCTTCTCCTTTTTGACTATCAGGATTTTATTTCCTTTTTATTTCTTACT
Organism: Oreotragus oreotragus; assembly: GCA_006410675.1. NCBI lineage: Eukaryota > Metazoa > Chordata > Mammalia > Artiodactyla > Bovidae > Oreotragus > Oreotragus oreotragus. Next base: position 132,524 of record SJYX01019254.1, read on the forward strand.
ATTCAATAATGGTGGTGACAGTTTAGTCGCTAAGTCGTGTCTGACTCTTGTGACCCCATGAGCAGTAGCCTGCCAGGCTCCCTCTGTCCATGGGATTCTCCAGGCAAGAATATTGGAGTGAGTTACCATTTCCTTCTCTAGGGAATCTTCCCAACCTAGGAATTGAACCTGGGTCTCCTGTTTTGCAGAAAGATTCTTTACCAGCTGAGCTACGAGGGAAGCTAAGAGGGAAGCCGCTATTCAATAATAAGCAGAGTTAAAATGAGTAACTTCATATATTAACATAACCTTGCATACTTGTTGCCTGGTTCTACACTCTCTCCCAGGCCATGGTCTCAGCCCTCTTGTTACAACTGAGCAGGGAAGCAGTCCCAGCATAGAGCTGCTGTTTCTACAGCCCGAGACGATGGACCTGGGCCTCTAGGAGAACACATTCCTGGGTTTGATTGATTGGCCCTGTGGTGATGAAGCAGCTGAGATAAACACCAGTTCACCCATCAGTTCTCAGGGGAATGTTGGCAGGTTTAACCCTTTATACGTAAATCAAATTCTTCCCTCTCCAGATGTCATTTTATGTCTGCCTCACAAAGCACTCCCAGGGGCCAACTCATCCTGGTATACTATCTATTTAATTTGTGCAGGAGTTTTTTTTTTTTTACCACAGTTTTATGACCTATCAGCAAGGCAAACCCAAGCAGTGCCTGCATCTGCAAACTCCCCTCATTACCATGCCAGCTTCTCCCTCCTGGTTCTGCTTGTTTCTCGACCAGGCCTTGGTCCTGAGTTGTTCTCCTAAATTCACTACCTTCCCTTCCAGTTCTACCAGAGAACTAGTCTCAAAATTCCCAACCCTGAATTCAGTAAATTCTTCCTTTGTAATTAGTACCACCTATTCTTCCCAAGAGCTATTTTTTTCTGTTGAAGGGATTCCTCAAAGTGGGATCACTGGGATGTACGACGTCTACACTTAAACCTTTAGCAGATAACTGCAGGAAGATGTGTAGAACAACTACAACAAAAATGATAGGAAAATATCCTAAAGTAAAAATTTTCTGTATTTTAGTAGCAAACATTTAAAAACATGGCTATAATAAAAAGCTAAAACAATTAAACATCATAAAAATAAAAGACAAGATGACTTGGAGAAACTAAAATTTGTATAACAAACTGATTCTGTATCTTTATAGAGCTTTTAATAATAAGAAAAAAGATATTCATTTATGTGAGGGAAACACTTAAAAAAGTGGATTATTTAACAATAAGGAATACAAGTGGCGAATAAATATTTCTCAAATGTCAGTATTGAATATAAAATTAAGATATGTAGCGTACAGTATGGTGACTATTGTTAATACTATACTGCATATTTGAAAGTGGCTAAAGAAAACAGATCTTAAAAGTTTTCAACACAAAAAAATTTTTGTAACTGTGATGATGAATGTTAAATGAGCTTGTTGTTATCATTTCACAGTACATACAAATACCAAATCATTATGCGGCATACCCGAAACAAATATATGTCAATTATAAATCAAAAATTAATTTAAAAATTAAAAACAATTTTGTTGTTTAATTATTTTATCAAAACAATAACACTCAGTTTTGTTGTGAGCAGTGGGAGAGAATTCTTTATATTACTGGTGGGTATGTAAATATTTAGGCTTCCCTGTTAGCTCATCTGGTAAAGAATCTGCCTGCAATGCAGGAGACCTTGGTCAGGAAGATCCCCTGGAGGAGGGCATGGCAACCCACTCCAGCATTCTTGCCTGGAAATCCCCACGGACAGAGAAGCCTGGGGGGCACAAAGAGTTGGACATAACTGAGCAACTAAGCACAACAGATGTAAGCATTTATGGTTAAGCTAAATAAAATTACAATATGAAAAATCAGTTTATTTGCATTCATAAACATTTAGAAATTATGTATACTAGTGAATACAATAAAAAAGCAAAGTAACAAGGAAAAATATCTCTACAAATTTGATAGAGGTCAATTTATAAAAGAGTTTATACAAATAAAATAAAACTATTAAAACCTTAATTGAAAAAATGGATAGGAGGCTCCTTCATAGAAGAACAAATGTTATTAGAAATTAAAAGATCATAAATTTTATTAGTATTCTAGAAAATGCAAATGAACATAATATTAATTATCTTTGGGCAATGACATTAGCAAAGATTTTAGAACTGTTTTAGCAACTACAGTTGCTACAGTATTTCAGGAAAGTAGTTTGAAAACATTAATCAATTGGTTTTTATAAATTCCTTTCCATTGACGTTGTAATTTCCTTTTTAGGAATCTAGACTAAAGAATCATTAGAAAATTTAAGAAACATATATTTAGTGAAACATAAGTTAACAAAGTAGAAAATTAGGAGCCACTAAAGTCTTCCGTATTAGAATATGATTATTAAGATAGTATTTTCATATACCATTTTAAGGAACAGTAAAATATATAATATGAGATTTGGTGAAAAGTTATATGCAAAATTGTACATACAGTATGATTCCAATTGCCAAAATATCAATATATACAGGTATAAAAAGGTGGTGAAGGATATTAAAACTGATTATCTCAGATTTGATTTTGAACGTCACTTAGCAGTGGTGGATTTTCAGAGATGGGATTATGTTCTAATTTATTTTGCATCAGGCACATAGTAGGTGGTCCACTAATGCTGGTCGAATAGTAGGTGAGTTCACAAGTTATGGATCTTTCCTGGTGGCTCACATGGTAAAGCGTCTGCCTACAATGCCTACCAGAGACCCGGGTTCAATCCCTGGGTCGGGAAGATCTCCTGGAGAAGGAAATGGCACCTTACTCCAGTACTCTTGCCTGGAAAATCCCATGAATGGTGGAACCTGGTAGGCTACAGTCCATGGGGTCACAAAGCGGTATCACTTTATCACAAGTTATAGAGGATTTCTTTTCTTTGCACTGACGGATTGAAAAATGACAGACCACAAAAAGAGACCCTGGGAAAAATTGCAGCTATTTACCTGGGAAGTGAACATATAAAGGGAAACTGTGATGATGCAAATGTTTTGTAAACTGTTTAATAACGTGAGCAAACAAGAAGCACGGTTCTGTATGATGTGGGACTGCTAAGTCTTGCCTGGTTGAGCAACGTGAGCTCTCCTATAGGAACTGCCCTACGACGCCCTACGCTACATGACCGGCGAGTGCAATTACGGCGGCCGCGTGACTGACGACTGGGACCGGCGCACGCTGCGCAGCATCCTAAACAAATTCTTCAACCCGGAATTAGTTCAGAATCCGCACTATAAATTTGACTCCAGTGGCATCTATTTTGCGCCTCCTGCTGGGGATGTAAGTACATATGTTCTTCCAGAAAACTGAAAGCAGTAAAGCATGAAATTCCTCTGATATGGTGATTTTTTTTCTCTCCGAGGCTTTTTTTTTTTTTTTGGTTAATCATTGTGTGTCCTTCAGCCTTACAGGGACAGAGCAAACCCTATGCAAAGACGGAGTTAGTGGTTTCCTGTTTGCTATAACATGAGGACTATCAGAAACATTCCTCACCCAAGAATGGCTTCCTCAGTGACCTGAATTCTCTTTACTGTGAATTCAGTCCTTTGGGTCAAAAGACATTGGCCCCAATTAAAATGGAAATACACATGAGAAGGGAGTTACAAAACAGTATTAACAGTAATAGTTAATATGTAGATCATGCTTAATTATGTACAAAGCAGTTACATGTAATTATCTCTTTAGAGCATCGAATTAACATTGATGCAATTATTCCTTCTCTTTTACAAGTAAGAAAGTAAGTTCACTAAACTTAAATGACTTGCCCAAGATTCCAAAAGTAGAAAGGGGCAGAGCATCACGCCTGCTTCGCAATACCAAGGTTGCTGGCTCCTGTTTCCCAGTCCTGTCTAACAGATGGATTTGCCTTCAGATTGCCACACAGTAGACTTCTAGGGACTGCCAGTATAAGTAAACTGGTTCTCATTTTATTCCCAGGTGTCAAAAGGGCACATATTGGAAGTTAAACACACAGCCGCAGGCAACAGAGGCACACACCTTGACTCCACATCCACTTGGATGAGTTCTAGCTGAGGGCAGACACTGAGAGAGAGGAAGAGAAACACCAGTTCCAGAGTGCAGGTCACAGATTGGGGGCTGGGCAAGTCAACACAAGGAGTCATGGCAACAGGATTTCCAGTGATGAATTGGAAAGTAAGAAGATGGCAAGATAAAGTCAGGTTGTGTAATGAGCCCCATATTGAAAAATCATCAATGACCAATTGCCCCACCTCACTTATGTATCTGTCTCTTATACACATCTAGATGTGTATAAGAGACAGATGTTGTCATGTCAGCCACATTTTGCCCCCTTGCTCTCCCTGCTCTGTCTCTGTCTCTCTTCTCTCTGTCTGTCTCTCTTGTTCTCTCTCTGTCACAGGCATGTGCACACATGCTTTTTCTCTCTTTGCTACTTATCAGTTGGATTTTAATGTTTGTACTTAAAGAAAAAGGAAAACTGTTTGGGTAAGTCAGTCTAAGTGTCCTACAAGAATTTTGTTCAGAATTAGCTGGAAACCTTTAACTAAATCAATCAAAAGCATATTTAAAAAACACTTTAGTTTTTGAAACTTTTAATGAATTATGATTATTTTTTTTTTAAAAGACTTATGAACAGGCAGTCACTGAATTCTGTCTCTATAAAGCAAAGGAAAAATGGAGCAAGATAAATAACAAGAGTTCAAATAACATACCTAAACTAAAATGAACATTTTATCTGGTCTTCTGTGTTTCTTTGGACAAATTTGTATTCTTTACTAAAATGAAATAAGTTGAGAAGGCCTTTGATTTTGCAGCATTAAAATTTGGTGAAGCATTCAAAAGAAGCATAGGTTTGATGAACTTCTTTCTTATAATTACATTTATTTTAAAATTATACTAAGAATGGAGGCAAAAATTATAATGATATAGTGAATGTGGAAGTATCTGAGGTAAAATACAGTTTTCAATACCAACAAAAATAATGAGGAGCTCCTTTAATTAGCAATTTGTTCAAAAATCTGTAGAGTATATTCTAATTTAAAATGTTATAAACCTGTAGTAGAGTCAATTAAAAGTGTCAACAATTTAAAATTAAGTAACCATAAAATGAAACTTTGAAAAACATTATAGACAGTTTTACTTTAAAAATTAAAACTCTATGAGACCATATTAAGTAGAAATTTTATAATGGTTGTCTTCAATTTCTCTATTATTTTAAAAGCAATGTTTGAATAGAACCACTTACAGGTCTGCCAGTATGAAAATAGATTTACTCACACACACTACTTTTAAATTCCATATTACTAATCATCTTTAGTGTCCACGTTCATTCTCAAAGTGTTAAAGTTTTTTGACAATACTTTATTTGGTCACCCTAGCTTTTTAAGCATCTGAACACAATAAGGGAGGTAAACAACTCAAAAGATGTGATCAGGGAAGATTTCAGAGAGGAGGAGTTCCTTGGGAGTCAATGATTAGAAGATTTTCAGAAGATATATAGAATATGATATAGATATATAGAATATGATATATGATATAAAGAAGCAGCAATAAAAAGGTTTTAAAAAGTACAAATAGGTGAAAAGGTTTGGTGAAGGATAAGTGATTTGCAACAGTTAGAACTGGACATGGAACAACAAACTTGTTCCAAATAGAAAAAAAGAGTACGTCAAGGCTGTATATTGTCACCCTACTTGTTTAACTTATATGCAGAGTACATCATGAGAAATGCTGGGCTGGAAGAAGCACAAGCTGGAATCAAGATTGCCAGGAGAAATATCAATAACCTCAGATATGCAGATGACACCACTCTTGTGGCAGAAAGTGAAGAGGAACTAAAAAGCCTCTTGATGAAAGTGAAAGTGGAGAGTGAAAAAGCTGGCTTAAAGCTCAACATTCAGAAAATGAAGATCATGGCATCTGGTCCCATCACTTTATGGGAAATAGATGGGGAAACAGTAGAAACAGTGTCAGAGTTTATTTTTGGGGGCTCCAAAATCACTGCAGATGGTGATTGCAGCCATGAAATAATCACGCTTACTCCTTGGAAGGAAAGTTATGACCAACCTAGACAGCATATTAAAAAGCAAAGACGTTACTTTGCCAACAAAGGTCCGTCTAGTCAAGGCGATGGTTTTTCCAGTGTTCATGTATGGATGTTGAGAGTTGGACTGTGCTGAAGAACTGACGCTTTTGAACTGTGGTGTTGGAGAAGATTCTTGAGAGTCCCTTGGACTTCAAGGAGTACCAACCAGTTCATTCTGAAGGAGGTCAGCCCTGGGTGTTCATTGGAAGAACTGATGTTGAAATGGAAACTCCAGTACTTTGGCCACCTCATGCGAAGAGTTGACTCATTGGAAAAGACTCTGATGCTGGGAGGGGTTGGTGGCAGGAGGAGAAGGGGACAACAGAGGATGAGATGGCTGGATGGCATCACTGACTCAGAGCAACTAACACTTTCAACACTCATGGAATCTTGTTGGAAGTTTATGTAAATATAAAATATGTGTGCATGAGTATAAATTTATATTAATGGTGGTTATCTCATGATAAAATCTCAGGTAGTTTTTACTTTTCTGAATTAAGTGGATTTATCACAATAAGAGTAAATGGAAAAATCAGAGTAAAGCAGAAAAAAAAAAACTACTGTGGTAAATTAAGAACAGTTATCAGCAAATACAGCACAGAAACATTTCTGTGGAAGAAATTTCTAAATGAACTAGCCAGGATATTCCTCTCTCCATTTAAAAATTCATTTCAACTGAGTGGGACATTTTTTTCCTCTTTCTAAATGTGTCCATATCTTCCCCCCACCTTTTTTTTTTTTTAATGCTTTGGCCCTGGATGAAATAAAATGAAAGCATTCAGTGTCCAGTGTCCAGTCTCACAGGCTCATCCACTCAACAACCTGAGCACTGAAATTACCTCTTTTCATTGAGCAAGTTCTATAGGATAATTGATTTCTAACCTTCTGGCTCCTTGTTATTTATCTTTGCAGCACAACAGCTACATTGAATACACAAAGACACTACCTCTGACCCCAGCTCCAGAAATCTTTGGGATGAATGCCAATGCTGATATCACTAAAGATCAGTCAGAAACTCAACTGCTGTTCGATAGCATTCTTCTCACACAGGTATGTGATCTATGCAGCAACTGGATTCTGAGGCTGGAAAGGATGGTCCCCAAGCAGCATGAGCCCACACAGGAGAGGCCCAGGCACAGAATTCCATCTGTTCAAGTGAAGAACCATTTTTAGGAAAAGAAAAAAAAAATGTACTTTCAAAATAAGTTTAAACATAGAGTAAATGAATGTGTGAGTTTTGTTTTCATTAGGCTTTTGATTTGGAAAGCATCTTTGAGTATCATTCTGCTGCCAGCAGTTCTTTGAATAGCATTCTGGATCTCTGAGTATTCTTTGATATCATTCTGCTGCTAGGAATTCCATTTTGCCTCTCTTGGCTTGAATCATGCCCCAGAACATATAATCTGTCCTTCATAAATTTCTTAAAGTGGAAGAAGACTTTCAAAGGTGCCTGGAAGCAGTTTGATGCCAGAATTCATCTAGAATTTTCCCTATTTAATTTTCTAGTCTCTTACTAATGCAACATTTTTAATAGCTTATCTTTATCAAATGTTCCAGAACATTTAACCTAGTTTGCATAGTTTCTTTTCACATCAATATTTTATAAGATTATATAATATTTAAAATATAATAGTAAGTATGAAGTGAATTAAAAGATTTAGGAGAACTATTACTTCTGAGACATGCAACTCTATTGGTGAGAGCATAAATGTAAGGGCACATCAGACCTCTTAAGGCACCAGGATTCAGCATGCCATGGCACAGGTTAGTTCATTTGAATGAAAGATGTTTAATCTTACTTGTCTGTTAAGAGATTTTCTCTTCTATTGTTTTCTGTTAGAACATATGCTTGTTCATTTTAGTTCTGAAAGCAAAGTAGTCCAAATGGTGAATTCCCTTAATGACTGCGTGAAATTTTAGTAAGTTAAGGATGATTATTCATCAAGCAAATTATTCCCCAACTGATTTCAAGCTGATCTTTTTTTATTTTTATGGAATCTCAAAGTAATAATAATAATAATGATTAATTATTTTATAGTGCTTCTTGTATGGGAGCACTGTTCATTTAAACCATTTAGGTTTATGCATAACAGTGTAATGCTTACGACAGTCCTGTGAGGTAAGGTGCTAATTATTCCCATTTTACAGCTAAAAGACTTAGACACAGAAAGATAAGTAGTTAACTCAAGGTCAGCTAGTACAATTTAAAGCCAGGACTCTCAGCCAAGCAGTTTGACTCCCACTAGTTTTGGCTCCAGAATCTGTGTTCTAAGCTGTGCAATACTCTTTCTAAAGATTCTAAAAATGGAATAGACCTCAAAGGCAGATAACCAGAGATGCTAGGGGAACTAAGAACTGGAATGAAAGAAAGAAAGAAAGTTAAAGAACTGGACTGAAAGAAAGAAAATTAAGTTGCTCAGTTGGGTCGGACTCTTTGAGACCCCATGGATTGTAGCCTGCCAGGTTACTCCATGGGATTTTCCAGCAATAATACTGGAGTGGGTTGCCACTGCTCTAGTGGGATCCCCTGCTCTAGGGGATCTTCCTGACCTGGGGATCGAATTTGGGTCTCCTGCACTGCAGGCAGACATTTTACCATCTGAGATACCAGGTAAGTCTAGGAACCAGACTTCTCTGGTGGCTCAAATAGTAAAGAACCAGATTAGGAAAATGAAATAGTGTGCTATTATTGATGAAAGAGTTTATGGAACTTCTGACTCTGGTGTGTTGTAAAATAACATTTGCTAATAAGGCAGAAAGGACAAAGGCCATATTTTAATGTCCATTTTATATGTTAATACCACTAAGATCAATTATTGCTCAAGCATGAAATCATACTTATATACAGACAAGAATGCATAGATCTTTAGCAACATTAATGCATGTAGTATGCAATAGTCTGACAACAGGAGAGTTATAGAGTCTTTGGCTTTTTTTAAACTTGACATATTACAGAACACATAAAGCAGTGGTCTTATTCCAACAGAAAATGACTCAGAATCAAACAAACAAGTTTAAATACACGTGGGGTATCTTCTCAGTATGTGATTAAACAATGTCTTTCAATGTTCTCCAAATCAGATTGGCAAATACAAATTAATGTAATGGGTAGGCAGGAGTTCAGTGATTCTATCTTGAGTTTACCACAGTTCAGAGGCAACAAGACAGACCAGAACAGCGGTTTAGAGAGCAAGGTCATGAGGACAGGACCTTCACATTGTGTGTTGAAATAGAATATCTTTTGAAGAGAGAGGAGCTAGTGGGGTTGAGAATGTTACTTTTGCAGAGCTGTCTTACCTATGCTGAACTGCCAGACTTGCTTTTGAATAAGAAAATTGTTTCGAACTAAAATATTGTTAAACTAGAAATGGAAAGGTAGAATTCCATGATGTCTCCTTGAAAATGGATCCCACTTATCTTATTTGTTTAATAAAAGGAAAGCAATGTTAGAAGATTTCAAATGGTATTTGTGAAAACTCTTAAGAAAAGATGGTTAAAAGAACTTTAAAAAGTTAAATAATTACAAATAAATAACACCCTTTTGCTCTTAATTCTCAATATCAATTGGATATTACTTTTAAAACGTATCTCCCCAACTGTGTGATTTTGGTGTGGTGTGTGAGAAATAGGTATAGGAATGTTTGTGTTACTAAAATATTTTTCTTACATTTTGAAGGGTTATAGACCTAGGATTTATTTGGGGGGGTGGTGGTTGGGGGCTTTGGTGGAGGTGCAGCTCTTGTTAGAAAACAGGAATGTTTTTAATGAGTTTATAGTACATTGTATGCACATCAAAATACAAATAGAAATAGCATATCATCCTTCAAATGCAACAGAAATAGATATTTCACTAGTTTTGACCAAATATTCATTACCTTCTTTGTTATCTGTAATTTGTTTTATATATTTGGTTGTAAACCTAGTACTTTGGGATCGTGGTAAAGGATTACTATATTGGCATAGCCCCCCCTATTTTTCTAGCTTGTAATTAATACTAACATTTAATTTTTTATTGCACATTTTTATAGGAAGGTGTTAGGGTACCATTAAAAATCTTCCTAGAAACTTAAGTAGAAGTTACTGTCAATATGTATGGAATAGATCCAATACAGAAACTAGAAAATATAAAATCTGAAATAAAACTAAACACAATTTCCTGGGGCTGAAAAAATATGAGATGTATTCATTTATATTCTAATAGTGCGTATTCTCTCTCCATGCACACACACACATTTATTTTGAGGATTTAAAAGGTTTTCTCAGAAACTATAGATTCATTTTTACGGTGCCGCTAAACATAAGAAATAAAAATTGAAATGAAATTCCCCTTCCTTGCTTCCAGTGTGAATTACTAAAGTCTGCTCTATCTCTATAACTCTTCCAACTGCTTGGAAGATTAGAGCTTATTTTCTTTGCCCTCTTGGGTTCAAGGAGAAAGCTATATCTTTGCTTTTGGCAACCAGTAGGCAGCAGGGTTATTATTAGCAAATATATTTTTGGCAACCTTTCTCATAGCAAAACCAGATTTCCTCCTTCTGGGCTTTGATGCCCATCATCACTTGACCACCCCACCATGGTGAGTGCTTTTGATCCCTCTGTCCACAGCGTCTGCCCTTCCCTCAATTCCCAGAGAGCACAGTGCTTCCTCCAGGCCTCCTTTTGCCATTGAACATTGTACATAACCTTCTAACAGTTGTTTTCCTCCTGAAGCTCCATTCCCATGTCTGTTACCATCACTTCAATAAATCTTATGTGGAGAAGAATCATAGATAAAATAGCAAAGTAGTACTCATTCTTAAAAATTTAGGAATTTTCCCATCCAGCAATTCTTAGACCTTTGTGAGCATTTCTGATTCATAGTTTGAACTCTTCCCAGTCTCGTTCGGCAGATGCTGGTGCAAAATCATCAGATGAAGTGGTAGATGAGGTTGCTGGTGACATCTTGGGTAAACTTCCAAACAACTTTGACGTTGAGTCTGCAATGAGGAGATACCCAACCACGTACACTCAGAGCATGAACACGGTGCTTGTTCAAGAAATGGGACGGTTCAATAAGTTGCTGCAGACCATAAGAGACTCGTGCATTAACATCCAGAAAGCAATCAAGGTAAGGGCAAGTCCAGCAAGAAAAAAATCATCGAGATAAACAAATCGTTCATTTACTCAGCCAGCATGCATTGGGCAGAGATTCTGTGAAAGCACTTTTCTTGGTTCTGGGATAGAAAGAAAATCCCTGCCCTTAAAATGTGTGTGGAATTCTGGGGCTGGCAGTTAATTAGTGGGTAAGTGAGTATAGAGTATGGTACATAAAGCAGTTATTTGCTGGATGAGATATATGCTAAGAAGGCAGAAAGCATTAAGAGGTAAGAAAAACAAAGCTTCTGCCCTCACTGAGCTTACCTTAGTGAGGAAGACAAATAAACTTTCAGTGAATGGTAAATTCTATGGAAAAAAAATAAAATGGGATAAGGATGTGGAGGGTAAGAGGTGAGAAACACAGTCATCTGGAGTCAGGCCATTCTGAACAGAGGCCCGATGGGAGGGGCAGGCCATGGAATGTTTGGGCGGCGGGTTGAGCCAGCAGGAAGGCCCTGAGAACAGCAGCCTGGTATGGCCGAGGGGTACCATGGGAAAGGCTGACTTGGCTCAAGCGGTGTGAGCACAAGGGAGATGGTAGAACAGAGAAAGGAAGGCACAGGCTTGCGATGGTCTTGTCGGCCAAGGTTGGGATCTTCAATTCTATTCTAAAGTGTAAAGGCAAAGAGAGGCCTTCAGAGGAATTTAAGCAATAAAGTGAAATGACCTGTTTTGTATTTTTAAAGATTGCTCTGACCTCTGTGGAACGGATTGTAGGGAAACCAGAACATAGGCAGAAGCCAATTATAAGATGGAGGTCTTCCAGCTGAGCTGGTTTCTTGTAGTAGCGTGGAGGTGGAGGAGAGTGGTTGGATATGAGTTATTGTTGAAAGAGGAATCTATCTGGCTGGCTGTGGTATGATCTGGCAGGGCTGTTTGGCTAAGGATTCAGTATCTTGTGTTTCTCCTTAACCTGGTTCTCCCTATTTCCTTCCTTCAAAATGAAGGCCTGGCTTTCCACATTCTAAAAGATAAAAGGGGAAAGAGGCCTGAGGGAGCTCGGCAGCTGATACACGCGGATTCACTTAAATCCCAATTTGGGGATGGGAATTCTGACACCAACTAAGCCTGGCATTCTTCCCCTCTAAGGGTTTCTTCATTTTCCTTTCTAGGTTTCATTCAAAGTAGGTGATGTGCAGTTTTGTGGGGAAAGACCCAGGAGTCTGTTTTTTAAGACAGATCTCAACAATCTTCATTTTAGTACTACCTTCTTCTCCTCCCTAGCTAAGGCCATCAATTCCAAATATTTGGAATGTCCTAGTTGATTCTCAGCTTTGCCCTCTGCCAGTTTAAGATCGAGTTTCTCCTGACAACTAAGTCAGCTACCAACAGTCCCATGCTTTCTAGCTCCCAATATTGTTTTGCTTCTTCCTGTACCTGTAGGCTTATGGGGTTTTTTTGGAGGTGTAGTATTTTTTGTTTTCGGGGGTGGATTTGGCCATACCACACAGCGTACAGGATCTTAGTTTCCCACCAGGGATCGAACCTGTGCCCCCTGCAGTGGAAGCATGGAGTCTTAACCGCTGGAACACCAGGAAAGTTCCTAGGCTTGTGCTTTTAAGAAATAAATTCCTTTACTGTTGTTTCAGGGTTTGGAGAATGAGGAAAATGAAATGTGGGTGTTTAATCCATTAAATTTACTCTAGAATTTTCTCCATATGTTAGTTGGAATGATATTGTCAGCTATGGAGAAAACAGAAATGATGGCAACTGGCCCAGTTGCAAGATCACATAGGAATTTTCAAGGGCTTCAAAGTTTTACCATCTGTTAGATCTTCAATTTTATTCTAAAGCGTAAAGGTAAAGGGAAGTCTTCATTATGCAATGAAGTAAAATGATCTTATTTACATTTCAAAATGGGATAAAATCAATTAGACTTCACAGTTGCAATCCAGGATATTCAACCTTTCATAGCAATTTGTATCATTTTGCTCATTTTATATTTATCACTATCCTTTTAAGAAGGCCAGGATAGAGGTATGTTAGTTGTCTATTTAATAGAGAAATAAACTAAGTCAAAGTTAGGCTGTGACTTAATAGGCAGTGAGAAGCCAAGCATTGATTAAGATCTTCCAAGCTGGGCAGAATGGGTAAAGGTAGTCAAAAGGTACAAACTTCCAGTTACAAAATATGTCCTGGAGTTACAATGTACAGCTTAGTGACTACAGTCAATAATACTGTATTGCATATTTGAAAGTTGTTAAGAGAGTAGATCTTAAAAGTTCTCATCACACACAAAAAATATAACTATGTTTGGTGATCAGTGTTAACTAGGCTTATTGTAGTGAAAACTTCACAATATACACAAATATTGAATCATTATGTTATACATCTAATACTGTGTGTCAGTATTCTTTATAGTCCAATAAAACTTTCTATTAAAATTTGATTAAATATTTTTCCAAGAAATAATTCAAAGATTCCACGTCTTGTGAGTCAAAGAAAGTACCTTTTCTTCCTCCCTTTTTATTTTTTTGCTATACTTAACTAATCATAACTGTAAACAAGTTTAATTATAAAATTATTTAAATGCTAGAATACTGTCATGTCAAACAATGGTTAAATGTGTTTCAGGGGCTTGTAGTGATGTCTACAGATCTTGAGGAGGTGGTTAGCAGTATTCTGAATGTCAAGATCCCAGGAATGTGGATGGGGAAATCATACCCAAGCCTTAAACCACTTGGGAGCTATGTGAATGACTTCCTTGCAAGACTAAAGTTTTTGCAGGTGAGTTCATCCGAATGCTCATATATTAGGTTTCTTTTAATTTCATTTTCTTCACTAGGATTTGCGACTCCATGTACAGTAGTCTGCCAGGGTCCTCTGTCCATGGGATTCTCCAGGCAAGAATGCTAGAGTGGGTAGCCATTCCTGTTTCCAGGGGATCTTCCCGACCCAGGGATCAAACCTGGGTCTCCTGCATTGAAGGTGAATTCTTTACCATCTGTACCACCAGGGAAGCCCATAATGAGCATTATTGTCTAGTTTTTCTGTGTATCCCAAGCATAAATGACCACTACTCAATATCACATACAGTTTATGTAACTATTGAAGTAAATTGTCAAAATACTAATATTGGAAGTAGAATCTCCGGAAGCTTCTTTAGGAGAGGTGTTCATGTTCAGTGAAATTAGAAATTCAATGACATTTGAAGAGAAAAAGGGACTCACTGTGTTGATATTTCTATTGAATATTTGACTTTAAGAGATGCCTACAATGGAGCATCCTACAAGGCCAGACAAGACTAGTAAGGAAAATAATTTCTTCCTTGTGCTGCACTCTTCCAGGTCATAAAATCACTAGATTGCTATTTCAGCCCAGGTCAGTAATGGGCTAATTGTCTTGGAAATGTAGAGTGGGCAGAAGCCTGCCTCCTAATTACCTGGCAATATTGGTTCTTAACTATGTTCTTATTAACAGTTCTATTTGTTAGAAGTATTAATTTCCTAAGTACTGTATATAATGCATCAAAAATTGCCTGTGAGGAAATTTCTCTGGAGATGGACTGACTAAACTCCCCTTCCATAATATAGGCCTTCTGTAGTACTAGACTTGGTACTAAAAAATTAAGACTGTTCTTGAAAAATAAAGACTCTACCTTGGATGCTTATAGGGAAAGTTCTTCAAATTCACTTTCTTCAGGCTGACTTCTATAATTTACCACTTAGTCAGTCAGTACTCAACTACTTTGTTATATGATATGAACAGAATTACCCAGGTATGTTGATACTTACAACTCACTACCCTGTATCTTCTGGGAGTTTGTTATACAATATAATGTCTTCGTATGTTGGATTCATTGTATTTTAGTGACGAAAAAGGAAAAACTTCTAAAGGAATATTCTACTGGGTACTATAAACCAGAGAAGAAAAAAGTGAAAAAACATATCATCTAACCAGACCTTGTAGGAAGATCTTCCTTTATTCAACTAAACATGATCTAGCAGGCAACAATGTATATTAGAAACTCACTATTGTAGGGAACTTTTCTGAAAGAATCACTGTGCTGCGCTCACTCAGTCATGTCTGACTCTCTGTGACCCCATGGACTGTAGCCCATCAGGCTCCTCTGTCCATGGGATTCTCCCAGCAAGAATACTGGGGTGGGTTGCCATTTCCTCCTCCAGGGGATCTTCTGGACCCAGGAATTGAACTTATGTCTCTTATATCTCCTGCATCAGCAGGTGGATTCTTTACCACTAGCACTGCCTGGGAAGCTGGAAAGAACCACTGGGCATGTATAATACAGTCATTTGTACCTGCATTCATATCATTGCGCAAGTTGGTGCAATGGATATGAAATTTACTCCAGAAAACATGCTGAATATGCTGGCTATTTTTCAAACTTTGAGAGTCTGGCTTTTTATTCCTCCAAGTGTTAGCTTATTAGTTTACTAGAAAATAATAGGGGGAGTGTTTAGGGCAAATTTTATTAAGCAATGTTGTATTCAAAGTGGAAAAGGCTCTAGTGTCTGGACGCTTCTGCTTTGACACCACAGCAATGGTATGAGGTCGGCCCTCCTCCAGTCTTCTGGCTTTCTGGCTTCTTCTTCACACAAGCCTTCCTGACTGGTGCCCAGCAAAACTATGCCAGGAAACACACCATCCCCATTGATCTTCTTGGGTTTGACTATGAAGTGATGGAAGACAAAGAATACAAGCATGCTCCAGAAGATGGTAAGTGGCAGTAGCGGAATGAGTTGGCTTATATCTCGACATGTAACAAAAACATCACCTTCTTGCTCAATTTTCTCAGCTGTTAAAAAGGCAAAATGAGCAAAAGAGAGCAAGAATAAGAAAAAAATGGGGATGAAATGAATCTGAATAAAGAGTATATGTCCCTTGCATTGTTTCAGTTTTACACAACTTTGTAATTCTGAAGTTATTTCTAAAAAAATATGTTGGCTAGAAAGTAATCATCAAATTAACAATACATGGGATAATCAGCCATAATCTTCTTTTTATGGCTTGATGTTTTAATTGATATACAGTTGATTTCCCATGTTCTGTTCATTTTTGCTGTACAGCAAAATGATTCAGTTATACATATTATATATATATAATATATACATGTTTTATAAATATACATACACACACATCCTTTTATATCCTTTTCTATTATGATTTATCATAGGATACTGAATATAGTTTTCTGTACTCTGAGTAGGATTTTGTTGTTTATACTTTCCATATACAATAGCTTACATCTGCTACCCTCAAACTCCCATTCCACCCCTTCCCCCACTCATTCCCCCTTGGCAATCACAAGTCTGTTCTCTATGAGTCTGTTTCTGTTTCATAGATAGATTCATTAGTGTCATATTTTTAGATTCCACATATAAGTGATATCATACGGGATTTGTCTGACTTCACTTAGTATGACAACTCCAGGTCCATCGTGTTCTTGTAAATGGCATTATTTCATTTTTGGTGGTTGAGTAATATTCTGTTGTGTATATATACCATGTCTTCTTTATTCATTGATGTATCGATGAACTTTTAGGTTGCTTCCATGTCTTGGCTATTGTAAACAGTATTGAAGTGGACACTGGGGTGCACGTATCCTTTTAAACCATGTTCTTCTCTAGATATATGCCCAGGAGTGGGATTGTGGATCATATGGTAGCTCTAGTTCTCATTACTCTGAGAGATGAATCCAAAAAAGATATTGCTGCAATTTATGTCAGAGTACCTATGTTTTCTACCAATATTTTCTACATTCTACCTATGTTTTCTTCTAAGAGTATTTTAGTATTCTTTATAACATTTACGTCTGTAATCCATTTCAAGTTTACTTTTGTGTATGGTGTTAAGTGTTCTAATTCATTTTTTTAGTATCCTTTTAAACCATGTTCTTCTCTAGATATATGCCCAGGAGTGGGATTGTGGATCATATGGTAGCTCTAGTTCTCATTACTCTGAGAGATGAATCCAAAAAAGATATTGCTGCAATTTATGTCAGAGTACCTATGTTTTCTACCAATATTTTCTACATTCTACCTATGTTTTCTTCTAAGAGTATTTTAGTATTCATTATAACATTTACGTCTGTAATCCATTTCAAGTTTACTTTTGTGTATGGTGTTAAGTGTTCTAATTCATTTTTTTTAACATGTAGCAATTGTTTTCCCAACACTTTTTATTGAACAGATTCTTTTCTCCACTGTATAGTCTTGCCTCCTTTGTTGTAGATTAATTGACCATAGGTGCATGGGTTTATTTCTGGGCATTCTATCCTGTTCCACTGATCTCTATTTCTGTTTTTGTGCCAGTACCATACTGTTTTGCTGACTGTAGCTTTGTAATACAATCTTAAGTCAGGGAGCATTGCTCTGGCTATTCAGGGTCTTTTGTGGGGTCTTGTGTATTTTGGGGCCATGAGAAAAGCTACTCACTCTTAAAGTGACTTTAAAGTGGCCACAATGCCATTGTAAGTCTATCTAGATTTAGTATCATATATTCTACATGTATTTGCCTAATATTTGTCTTAACTGAATCACCCTCTAGCACCCAGTAGTTCAGATATCAATGGGAAAAGCAATACAAAGCAAGAAGGGGGCAGGAAGGAGTGAATGAGGGCTGGGGATGCTGCCACCTCCACTCTGTGCTGACCACAACTCAGAGAAGCAAAGTGACTCACAGGCCATGAAAGTCACTCAGTCATGCCCAACTCTTGGTGACCCCATAGACTACAGTCCATGGAATTCTCCAGGCCAGAATACTGGAGTGGGTAGCCTTTCCCTTCTCCAGGGGATCTTCCAAACCCAGGAGTCAAACCAGGGTCTCCTGCATTGCAGGTGGATTATTTACCAACAGAGCTATTAGGGAAGCCCCACAGACCAGGAAGGGCTGTTAAAACAGGACCCAGTTAGTATCTCCTGTTATTTTGTTTTGTGTTTTCCATATGGCCCATGAGAGACAAAAATTTATTTGTCCCGATCACATTTCTTATAAAATTGTTAGGTTGGAGGGAACTTTTATCCCCATTGCCGTTGTTCTTAAGGGGTTCAGATGAATTCTCTTTACTCCCTCTGACATAATCTTTCTTTTCCAAGTAAGGAATAGATCACCCATTAGTTAAAGCCAGACATTTACTGGGCTGTGCTTACCAGTCAGCAAGGTCAGAGTATTAAAAGCTCTCTGGGACCTGACTGCAATCTCCTCTACTTTCTCTGTTCCCATCTGTTATTGTGACTGGCCTGCAGACTTACATCTGACTGGAGATGTGAGCATGTAGGATGTGCTTGCAGACCTCAACTGGCCCCCTCAGGCAGGTCCACCCCTGACCTGGCTCCAGGCTCAAGATATGGTTTGCAATTCAGCTTTACTAGAGTTATTCTTGAGAAGTTATTGGACAAGTGCTTTGCCAGCAAATAAAATTGACCTTTTATTCCAGCTATTCTTTCCATCAGTTAAAACCTAGAGAGTACAGAGGGTAAGTTTTCCCCTCAACATCCATCACTGGGCTATCTACATATGGCCTTTTAAATTTATAACTAAAATTAAATTTAAATCTCTTGGTCCACTAGCCATGTTTTCTATGTTTTAATAGCCAATCATATTGAAAAGGGAGAAGGCAATGGCAACCCACTCCAGTACTCTTGCCTGGAAAATCCCATGGATGGAGGAGCCTGGTAGGCTGCAGTCCATGGGGTCACTGAGAGTTGGCCATGACTCAAGTGACTTCACTTTCACTTTTCACTTTCATGCATTGGAGAAGGAAATGGCAACCCACTCCAGTGTTCTTGCCTGGAGAATCCCAGGGACAGGGAGCCTGGTGAGCTGCCATCTATGGGGTCGCACAGAGTCAGATACGACTGAAGTGACTTAGCAGCATATTGGAAAACACAGATATAAAATATTTCCATCACTGGAGAAAGTCCTATTGGACAGCACTGACCAAGTGGATTTTCATATCCTATTTTCACAAACTGCTTTCATCAGGATAGCTGATTTAATTCTAACTGTACAAGGTAGACAAAATAGATATTTGCGACCCCATAGACTGCAGCACACCGGGCATTATTGTTTTACAAATATCTTCCAATTGTTCTCTGGATTAAAAAAAACAGATATAGAGTTAAATGAATTGTTCAAGATCACACTGCACATTAGGAACTCTTCGTCTTCCTAAGTTCTTCATTGCCTCCTTTCATATCTGTGCAACAAATTACAATGAATATTTTTATGTGCCCATTTGAATTGTACCCATATTCAACTCATGACACTTAACACAAGTGGATAGCCAGGGATGTGATCCAGGTTTCATGGATTCCTTAATTTTTGTTCTTCAGTTGATCATGTATGACACTGCCTTTTGGATTCTCATACAGACTGAGGTGCAGCCTTGGTGAGATTATAAAAGGGGAGGAGAAATTTAATTCTCAGGACATAAGACATCAGCAGAAGGGTGTGTTGTTCCCATCCTGCCTAGAAGCCACTGGCTCTCTACAATGACATTAAGAACTTCTGTAGATTTTGTGGACTCGACATTAGAGTCATTTGTCAATTAAAATATAAACCAATGTTTACCCAAACAGAGAACTTCATGTAAACTAATTTTAAATCCCTTTCCTCTTTCTGTCTCCCACATCAAGTTTCACTAGGCAAAGTGCAGCTGTTCTTAGACTGAGAATATTAACACAAACTCAGAAATTGACTTTTAGAGCAGACTTTGTTTGCGGACCTAGTGTCACTTGCACAGTATTCACCTGTGGGAATTTCAGCGTCACAGCTCAATCTGCATGCATATGCAAAGTGTTGTATTAACCTGCTTCTTTTATATTTAGGTGTTTTCATTCACGGACTATTTCTGGACGGAGCTTCCTGGAATAGAAAGATCAAGAAACTTGCAGAATCACATCCTAAAATTCTTTATGATACAGTGCCTGTGGTTAGTATTTCCTAATGATATTTATGTGGGGGGCTATTTTATACACGTACATAACATATGCAGTCAACTCTTATTATTTACAGTAGTTATGTTTTATAAACTTGCTACCAACATTAGTGAATACCGAACTCCTAGGCAAAATATAAGGTTTTTGCAAAAAACCTAAGCAGAAACATCTAGGCAAAAATCAGGTGGCCACATTTTCATTAACTGATCAGTATATAACTTTATTTGTGCTTCTGTTTAAAGATACCTTATTTAATATATACTGTTTGTATATATTCATTAACATTGAACTCATGGCCTGTAACTGAATCCTAAACAGTATTTATAATGCATATGGAAACCTTGAATGAAGGACATAGATAGCACCTCAGCCCTACACTTAGGGGCCTTTTTAAACAGGAAAATTATCAACCGAAAAACAAAATGCAAAAAGCTTAGCATCGAAAGGATACTTGTTTATATTATAGTTGTGAGAGTTCAAACAAGGCGGCAGAATGTCACCAGGTTCAACTTCAGTTGGGAATATGCTTGCTGATGACTTAGTTTTTGCTGCTCTGGCATGCTTACGAATGAACATGAAAGCACAGAATATCAATATTAGGATTAGGACTAAATCTTAGTAATAGGCAAATTTGCAAATATGGAATCCAGGAATAATGAGGACTGACTATATACATGTATCCACATCCACACATAGGTTTATTTCTTTTACATATACATTGACCTAAAAATGTGAAACTTGCAGATTAAAAGATAATTATATGAAAACCATCCATTTAAAAAAATTGTTTTCTAGGCACCAGTCTTTAGCATGGGCACACTAAGCTATATAAATACTAAGTTTCCAGCTGTTACTGCATTATGAGAAGATGGCTAGAGAGATTTTCACATAATTTGAAGGGTCAGTCTGGGATAGTGATAAAATATAGGCTGAGTTTTACATGAACTTATATGAATTCTGTTTGTGGGACACTGCTGCTGCTGCTAAGTCACTTCAGTTGTGTCTGACTCTGTCCGACCCCATAGAAGGCAGCCCACCAGGCTCCCCCCTCCCTGGGATTCTCCAGGCAAGAACACTGGAGTGGGTTGCCATTTCCTTCTCCAATGCATGGAAGTGAAAAGTAAAAGTGAACTTGCTCAGTCATATCTGACTCTTAGGAACCCCGTGGACTGCAGCCTATCAGGCTCCTCCATCCTTGGGATTTTCCAGGCAAGAGTACTGGAGTGGGGTGCCATTGCCTTCTGGAGCCACTCAAAGACAGGCAATAATCCTTCAGAGCAGTTCTAACAACAGGTAGAGAGAGGGATCAGCTGACAGCCGATTGCAAGAAACCTGCCATATATACCAAGATACTGTGGGCAGATAGAGTTTCAAATATGAGACCCAAACTGAAAGTCACAAGGGCAAAATGTCTGCAATTTCAGGAGTCAATCTGGATCAGTTTTTTTCTTCCATACAGAAACTCAAGTTTGTGAATGAATAGGATTTTAAGTAGATAATCTTCTGAAAAAGAAGTCACTAGTAAGAAAAACTCCCATTATAAAAATCCACTTAGTTGAAACAAACCATGTCCTACTTGAGTGTTAAGTCTTTAACAGTATCTGAAGAACAGCTTTATAGATCTCCACAATTATGTGGGAGAGAGACTAGCACCCTTATTAGCACCTTCATACAGTTTGTGCTTAAACCTGAGAAACAACAACAAAAGAAGGAATTCCAAAGAATGGGGATGTCAAGAATTGCTATTAGTACTGGACAAAGTTATTCAAGTTCTAAAAATGAAACACTATTTCCCCCTTTTGATCATAGTTTGTTCTTTACTCTTATATTCAGAAATTGCTCTAAAATTTTACTGAGATTAGTGAGGTTCAACTATGCTTAACATTCTAGGAACTTGACTAATGACTCTTTAAGAATAATCATAGAGTTGTATTACAGTTATAAAGGCAACTATGTTTTAAACAGCACAAAATAATAGCCCTTTTAAAATAGTCACCTAACGTGGGGGAGGTGATCTAGTTCAACAGTCACTGATAAAAATCCTTTCAGAATATTATGGGATTGGCCTTTAATAAAGCAACATAATTTTGATATCAGTGGTAGCAGTTCTCCCCTTTGAAAAGTATATCTGATTTTATTATTAGTGTAAGCACCAAAAGTCATCCTCAGGTAGGTGTGGTAGGGAGATGATGAATAGATGGGTGGCATGCTTTCTCAGAGTAGATCACTATTTTTTCTTATTTAGCTTCTAAACTGGTTCTGAAGATAATTCTGAGAGCGCTAAATGTTTTGAGCAATGACAGCACTGCTGACAAAATCAATTTAGCCCATAGAAATTTGTAGACATAACTAACCTTATACCAACAATCCCACGTTAAGTTCAAATATATGTAAATATAACAAACAGCCTTGACTTAAATTTTGTCTGCTTCCTTCTAGATGTGGCTAAAGCCCTGTAAGAGAACAGATATACCAGAACGACCAAGTTACACTGCCCCATTGTATAAGACAAGTGAGCGGAGAGGAACACTGTCAACCACTGGCCATTCTACGAATTTTGTGATTGCCATGATTCTTCCCTCTGACCAACCCAAGGAACACTGGATTGGACGGGGTGTAGCACTGCTGTGTCAACTTAATTCATAATTAGAAGGTGTCATTTCCCTGTTTTCATATTCTTTGTTAGATAAGTCAGTAGAAAGTATATTTTACTTTTTAAAGAAATTATTTGGTTTAAGTCAATTTGACTAAAGTTATATTAATATTTAAAATGACTCATACTTCAAAGTTAGGAACTATTCTAACAAAGATTAAATAAGACACACTGGTATATTTTCTCTTTTTGAATAACTTTATTTGGGGAGCGTTCCATAAGCATTAGGAACATACATAAAATGACACACCACTGTTGACAATGAAAAAACAGCATTTGATCATTTCCAGCTTTATAAATTTTAAAAAAATGATTCAGTTACAACAAAAAAAAAGTTTAGATATTTTAGCAAGTATCACCTTGCAGGACCATAATCACATTTAAGCCACTGACTTACTGTTAATGGAAAATATTCACACTGCATCTAGTTACTATAGTATTTCTAAGCATAATCACAGCTGATTGAATGCAATGTGATATACACCAAAATTCATATGAATGTCACACAGTGACAGCATTGTACAAGTAACATTAATGACCTCCAACAAACACATGTTAAATTAGACTGGTCAAGCTAAATGGAATGTTGGAGCCAAACAGAAATGTAGTGGAATTCAGATTGTCTAGTAAGACTTGAAATTATACATTAGGATGATGTAAAAACTAAATACTGGTGGAACCCCAAGAAAAATACTAGCAGCAACTGTTACAGCCCTCTTAGAAGTTTAAAAAAAAATCTAGCAAATAAAGATACTACCATTTTTGAGAGAATATAAAACTTTATATACTTCAGCATAACCTATTTGCTTTAAATCAGGCATTTAAGACTGGGAGTATATTCCAGCTGTTGCTTTTCATAAAAGTTTTAAAATTAAGCAGATTTAATGCTGGAATGCAGAATCCTCCTTGGGCATACAGACCCCAAAATGAACTATAAATATACCTTGGTTCAGAAAGCAAGATATCTGAATCACTTGAAATTGGCAGTACGAAATAAAATATCAGCACCTTTTAGCTAGGTTGCTTGAAGGGTCAAGCAATGAGATGAGGACTGTCCTAATTCAGTGCCCAATGCTGAAAGTAATCTATGTATAAAACTCCTACTTGTTATGGGAAGCCATGAAGAAAGCAAGAAATACTTTTTCAAATCCAAGCATAAATGAAGGAACTAACACCTAATGAACCCCTTGCTTACACCATACAGGAGAAACACTGGCAATACTCTTAACACCTGGATGCATGTGCTGCTCTCAGTTTTGTTTTAAAGTTCATGGAGTAAGAGAAAAGGAACTGGGGAAAGGAGGAGGACTAACTGAAAACATTTTAAATGGAATGGAACAAGTTTGGCTCTTAAATATCTGAACAGTAAGATTTTTAAAGCCGCTACACAGGTAGCCAAGCAGATCAAAACAAAGCTGCCCGCAGGTAGTTCAAATACAGTTTACCTGGCATAAATGAAGACCACGTGGCACAAGATGTAAACAGAAAAGCTACATGCATATGATTAGTACTACAAATTATTAGGTCAAAATTCAGGATAAATGTGGCTTGCACTTCTCACAAATCATTCACCATTTATGGCAGGAGAACAGGGCACCTAAAAAAGAGACTAATCCCTACCAGGCACGAAAAGCACGTTGGCACAAAATGATAAGTGATTTCAGCCGAGTTACTTCACTGCATCTTCCAAGTAACCCAGTACCATGACAGCCAGGGCAGCAATGGAGATCACCCTCAGAACCATTCTTAGACTCAGCGTACAGATTATGGACGTGGTAAACTTGCTGACTTACAGCCTTACTGCCAGCCACAGCATGTGCTCTAGGTTCCAGTGCCAAACTGGTAGAGCACTGTGTACATTTAAAACTTAAATTTCCCAAATAACTAATTATTTCTGTTAAAGTAGGGAATCTGAATATTTAGACCATGTTTGGATTATTCATTTTGCTGATATTTTCTAAAGGGTTACAATTTTAAGGAAAAAAAAAAAATGTTACACAGGTAGCAATTCTGATGTGGAGCAGAGCTGGGCTTCTAGCCTAGGCTAGTCTGACTCCAAAGGCTACACTGTGTCCACACAGGACTTGGTTACCTATATTGGGTAGAAATACATGATATTTCCAATAGTCAACCATTTTAGACATAGAAAAATGGAAATCCTATATGGTTCTGATATAAATAAGATTAGCAATCTCTGGCATCAAGCCCTGTGATAAATAGGCATCAAAGTATCAGATTAAAGAGTTAAAAGCAGATGTCAGAGGTAAGTCAGCTATACTTCAATTAAAAAAATTTTTGATTTCAGAATAAAACCCCCAAAATAAATACATTTCTTAAAAAGGCAGGACTTGTCTGGTGATACAGTAGATAAGAAGCCTCCTGTCAATTCAGGGGACACTGGTTCAGTCCCTGGTCCAGGAAGATCCCACACTGCAGAGCAACTAAGCCCATGGGTCACAATGACTGAGCCTGTGTTCTGGAGCCCAAGAACTGCAACCACTGAGCCCATATGCCACAACTACTGAAGCCGGCTTTCAAACTGACTATCAGTGAGACCCTGAGAAAACCATCTTCACTGTAGCTTTATTTTTTTGTTATTGGGGGGGAAAAAAGCACTGCATTGCCCTGCACAGTTCATAGGGATTTGTGAGGAGCAAAAGGAGTATATACAACTGTAAAGGATATAAAACATAAATTGATTATTGTAAACAATACTTCCACACATGAAAAATCCAACAAACCACATTCTCAAGTTTCAAACATGGAGGAGCAGCATTATAAACTAGAGTGTGTGTGTGGTCACTCAGTCATGTCCAACTTTTCAGAACTTCACGGACTATAGTCCACAAGGCTCATTCATGAGATTCTCCAGGCAGGAATACTGAAGTGTGTAGCCATTTCCTTCTCCAGGGCATCTTCCCGACCCAGGGATCAAACCAGGGTCTCCTGCATTGCAGGTGGGTTCTTTACCATCTGAGCCACCAGGGAAGCCCATAAACTAGAATAGAGGCCCTAAAGAGCCCTCCACAGTGATGTTAACTCAGCTTTTTATGACAATGTCAAGGCCAAAGCCAATCCTTCAGAACCCTATGAGTGATTAGTGATTCTGCCTTGACCTAAGAACCAACAGCCTGCCCTAAACATTAAACAGATGTTTCAAAATGTGTACACATAAGTTTGGCTTGATTTATAAAAACTCATCACCATTCTTGGGAAAAAAAAAATTCAAAGCTGCTTAAGAAATAATTATTGCTGTACTATCTGAAAACTCTAATTGAAACTTCAAGTAGCCCAAAGGCTTCTGAGCAGCCTACATAAATTTGAGAAATTTATGATATAAATATCATAAATATGATTATGAATATAATATAAAAGAAATATTACATTCACTGGCAAAATGTCAAGCTCCAAGAACATATGCCTAAGATATCTTTATCAAGGTTTTACAAGAACTCTGAGCTGCTCCTGAATATTAATGTTCTTTCCTACACACCTTTACTAGAAATGGCAGTTCATTTCCAGTCTCAGCATGAAGAGATTCTCCCCTTTGGAAATGTTTTTCCAGTGTGATTTGTAGTCTAGATTTGTCATCCCTTGCTATCTTTTTTAGCTTCTGAGGTTATAAGAGTGAATATATTTTCTAAATTGAAAAGCAATGGACAAATGGAAGGACGCTTTATGACCACTTCCTGAGACAGACATAAAAGACCTCTTCTTTCTGCATCCCTCATCACAGCAAGAATTTTAAGGAAAACTTAATTAACACATCACTTTAACAAAGATTTATATCTTCCCTTGCTGCTGCCAAAGAAAGAAGAGTCCTTCAACAACTAGTATTAGGCTTATGAAACTAAAGCATTTGTATAGCATATTGATTTAACGTTAAATCTGGTTCAAAACTGGCCTATCACTTTTCTCAGTAAATAAGATAAGCCTCAAGGCTCCTGCTTATCTTTCTTTCTTCATTCTCAACCTTAGCCTATCTTTTTCCCCATGGTTTTTCAGAATCATTTCCATTCTATGAAAATCTCCAGAACCATGCTTGGCTTCTACCTTAGCCAATGACCTGATCTCCTTCAGTTCCTTCCATGGAAATTTCTCTCCAAATCCCACAGGCTCCTGCTTATCTTTCTTTCTTCATTCTCAACCTTAGCCTATCTTTTTCCCCATGGTTTTTCAGAATCATTTCCATTCTATGAAAATCTCCAGAACCATGCTTGGCTTCTACCTTAGCCAATGACCTGATCTCCTTCAGTTCCTTCCATGGAAATTTCTCTCCAAATCCCACCCACTTTTCTGTGAATATTTTTCTAAGGGAACCCTCTAATGAAGGTGAGAATCACTTCTTTTCCAAGGCAGATTCTTCCACCTGGGATCCCATTCTTTCCCCTACACCTGTCTTATTGCTCTTCACTTCACGTGTCCCCTACCCATGGAACAGAAGTCTCCCTTGTCTCTCAGGAAGAAATAAATATAAACCAGAAGCAAACAAACAAAATACTCATTCCCATTGCATTCCTCTTTTACATTACCCTTCCATGTTATGTCTTCTTTGACACTAAGCCCTTAAAAGAGTTGTCTATACCTATTTCCTGAACATCTTAGTTATGTGCTGTTAACCCTGTAATAGGGTCTCTATTTACAACTTCTCATGAATCTTCTAAAACTCTTCTTTCAAAGGACTGGCTACCACAACCCCTACTAGTCATACTTTATAGAAGTCTCAGAGCCATCTTTTTATATGTTAGGGTATAGTTGTTTTACAGTGTTCTGTTAGTTTCTACTCTACCATGCAGTGAATCAGCATATGAATACATATATCCCTCCCTCTTGGAAGTCCCTCCCACCACCCCATCCTACCTATCAAGGAACAAAACTGAGTCATTTGTAGAGATGTGGATGGATGTAGAGTCTGTCATACAGAGTGGAGTGGGCCAGAAAGAGAAAAATATTGTATATTAACACATGTATACAGAGTCTAGAAAGTTGATACAGATGAACCTATTTGCAGGGCAGGAAAAAAGACACAGATCTAGAGAATAGATGTGCAGAATAGGGGACCAGATTTAGGAACAGGGTTGGGGGGTGGGAAGAAGAGTGGAATGAATTGGGAGGGATTGACGTGTATGGTTTTTCCTGTGGTCATGTATGGATGTGAGAGTTGGACTGTGAAGAAAGCTGAGCGCCGAAGTATTGATGCTTTTGAACTGTGGTGTTGGAGAAGACTCTTGAGAGTTCCTTGGAATGCAAGGAGATCCAACCAGTTCATCCCAAAGGAGATCAGTCCTGGGTGTTAATTGGTAGGACTGATGTTGAAGCTGAAACTCCAATACTTTGGCCATCTCATGCAAAGAGTTGACTCACTGGAAAAGACTCATGCTGGCAGGGATTGGGGGCAGGAGGAAAAGGGTACGACAGAGGATGAGATGATTGGATGGCATCACCAACTCGATGGACATGAGTTTGGGTGAATTCCAGGAGTTGGTGATGGACAGGGAGGCCTGGCGTTCTGCGATTCATGGAGTCACAAAGAGTCGGACACGACTGAGCAACTGAACTGAACTGAATCAACCAGACCATCTCTGAAGACACTGTCTTTTCAGATCTTTGATCCACCACTGTCCATGAAAACTTTAAAAGCAAGTGGCTATCTAAAATTTTTCTGGAAATGGAAGACTAAGGAAAATAATTTAGAAAATAAAAAATAGGGACTTCCCAGGTGGACCAATGGTTAAAAGTCTGCCTTGCAATGTAGGGGACGGAGGTCAACCCTGGTTGGAGAACAAAGATCCCACATGTGCTGGAGCAACTAAGCCTGTCCAACACAACTACTGAGCCCAAGTACCTCAACTACTGAGCCCAAGTACCTCAACTACTGAGCCCAAATACTGCAACTAGGGGGTTCATGTTCCACAGAAAAAGACCCCACCTGCTGCAATGAAGCCAGAATAATACATAAATATTTTTTAAATAATAATAAAAATTTTCTAATTTTTAAAATTTCTATAAGCTCTCTTTGCCAGGAACTTAAAGAATTTAAACTTTTTAAGACAAGAGATGATGCTGAGTACAAGATGAACAGAATGGCAACAGGCCTTGCTGCCATCAAAATACTAATGTCAAAAAGAATCGTCAGTTAGAAGAATGTGCTTATTTTTCCCCAAGCAGAGCACATGAATCCCTTCACCAAGTTCATCTTGGTTTCATAGGATGCTTGAGAAATTAAACTTTATCTATATCAGCACCATTCATTTATACAGACCACCTACCCTGCAAGTTCCTGGGGACCAATTATTCTTACACTTACTGACAGTAAATGTATAATAAATGAAATATTTGGTAGGGTCCTGTAAGGGGTATCAATGAGCAAAGACTCGGTAAGCTGAATGCATATTAGTCCACAAATTCCTTCTGAAGCAGTCAGCAGAAGAAATTTGACTTTATTTATTCAATACATTCTCTAGAACTCCAAAGAGGAAAAGGAAACAAACATTTCCTTTAGGAGCTCTGTGCCTGCCAATTAATTAACCTAAAGGAAGGCTGAGCTGTAAGTAAGCCTTCCCCACAAAGGGCAGTGTTCTGAGGTTATGCAAATAAAGCTACACGGGGCTCCACACAAGGAAAGGAGAGGAAAAGGCAAGAGCACCTTAGTCCCCAAGCAGGAAAGGGAGAGAGAAACATCCTACATTCTCAGTGAGATGACCGGGGTCTGGTTGGTCTTTGCTACACAGTAGCGAGCTCCCAATTACAAAGATGANTTCTGAGGTTATGCAAATAAAGCTACACGGGGCTCCACACAAGGAAAGGAGAGGAAAAGGCAAGAGCACCTTAGTCCCCAAGCAGGAAAGGGAGAGAGAAACATCCTACATTCTCAGTGAGATGACCGGGGTCTGGTTGGTCTTTGCTACACAGTAGCGAGCTCCCAATTACAAAGATGACCTGAAATCCTGTTAATATTAACTTAAAATAAAAACTATGCGATGTTCCAAAACACCTTGCACCCTTATAATGACCTAAGCTGCAAAGAAAAAAACTGTAAATTTCCCCAAAACTTGAAAACAAAATCCAACAAGAGAGGGAAAAAGAGAGTGAGGTCAAGGAAGTATTCTGGTAGGAGAAAGGACCGGGCTGGGAAGGGAAATCCGCCTGCCTGGGAAATCCTTTCCAGGTTCTACCTGAGACGCCTTTTCTGGGTCAAATACACACATCCTTCAGTGAAAGTCAAGCGCTCTGGACCCACCTCTGCCTAAGGCATCTGTAATATTTTTCCTTTCCTTTTTTTTTTTTGGTAGATTCAAGGGTTTGTTTTCCTGTGTCACTGAAAACAAAAGACGTGTTCAGATATGTGTGCTGTGTTAAACTGCATTTTCCCTGCCCCTACTCCCCACCTCTGCTAACCACCTCTCTGGTCTCTGCATCTATAATTCTGAGGAAGGTGTTGAAGTTAAAGGAACCTCCACCCTCTTCCCAACCTCTTGGCTACGGAGGACCCCCCAACTCAGACCTCCACTCTCTTCTCCATCAGTATTCACTTCCTGGGCCATCCTACCCAGTCTCATGGCTTTGATAGCATCCATGTATTGATACTAATGACTCCATGAAGTCCAAACCTAGGAAATCTAGTAGATATTTCAGACTTAACATATCCAAACTGGAAATTTGATTTCTACCCCTCAGCCCAAAACAGCTTCTTCCCCAGTATTCATATTTCAGAAATCAAGACCACCAGTCATCTGTGCTAAGCCTGCCTGTCCTCCAACCTGAGTCAAAAGTACCAAGCTAAAAACATGGAAACAACCCAAGTGTCCATCAACAGATGAATGGATAAAGAGGCAGTGGTAAATATATACAATGGAATACTGCTGCTGCTGCTGCTAAGTCGCTTCAGTCGTGCCCTACTCTGTGCGACCCCATAGATGGCAGCCCATGAGGACGGCAATACCCCGTCCCTGGGATTCTCCAGGCAAGAACACTGGAGTGGGTTGCCATTTCCTTCTCCAATGCATGAAAGTGAAAAGTGAAAGCAAAGTCGCTCAGTCGTGTCCGACTCCCAGCGACTCCATGGACTGTGGCCCACCAGGCTCCTCCGTCCATGGGATTTTCCAGGCAAGAGTACTGGAGTGGGGTGCCATTGCCTTCTCCACAATGGAATACTGCTCAGTCATAAAAAAAAAAAGAATGAAATAACGCCATTTGCAGTAACATGAATGGACCCAGAGATGATCATACTAAGGAAAGTAACTAAGAAAGAAAAAGACAAGTATCATCATATCACCTATATGTGGAATCTAAAATACGACACAATATGACAAAAATGAACTTATCTTCAAAACAGATGCTTTACCATCTGAGCCACAAGGCCCACGCCCAAGGTAAGAGAAACCCAAGTAAGATGGTAGGTGTTGCAAGAGGGCATCAGAGGGCAGACACACTGAAACCATACTCACAGAAAACTAGTCAATCTAATCACACTAGGACCACAGCCTTGTCTAACTCAATGAAACCAAGCCATGCCTGACGGGCAACGCAAGACGGGCGGGTCATGGTGGAGAGGTCTAACAGAACGTGGCCCACTGGAGAAGGGAATGTCAAGCCACTTCAGTATTCTTGCCTTGAGAACCCCATGAACAGTATGAAAAGGCAAAATGATTGGATACCAAGAGGAACTCCCCAGGTCATTAGGTGCCCAATGTGCTACTGGAGATCAGTGGAGAAATACCTCCAGAAAGAATGAAGGGATGGAGCCAAAGTAAAAACAATACCCAGTTGTGCATGTGACTGGTGATAGAAGCAAGATCCAATCCTGTAAAGAGCAATATTGTATAGGAACCTGGAATGTCAGGTCCATAAATCAAGGCAAATTGGAAGTGGTCAAAGAAGAGATGGCAAGGGTGAACGTCAACATTCTAGGAATCAGTGAACTAAAATGGACTGGAATGGGTGAATTTAACTCAGATGACCATTATATCTACTACTGCGGGCAGGAATCCCTCAGAAGAAATGGAGTAGCCATCATGGTCAACAAAAGAGTCCGAAATGCAGTACTTGGATGCAATCTCAAAAACGACAGAATGATCTCTGTTCGTTTCCAAGGCAAACCATTCAATATCACAGTTATCCAAGTCTATGCCCCAACCAGTAATNATGAATTCTGTTTGTGGGACACTGCTGCTGCTGCTAAGTCACTTCAGTTGTGTCTGACTCTGTCCGACCCCATAGAAGGCAGCCCACCAGGCTCCCCCCTCCCTGGGATTCTCCAGGCAAGAACACTGGAGTGGGTTGCCATTTCCTTCTCCAATGCATGGAAGTGAAAAGTAAAAGTGAACTTGCTCAGTCATATCTGACTCTTAGGAACCCCGTGGACTGCAGCCTATCAGGCTCCTCCATCCTTGGGATTTTCCAGGCAAGAGTACTGGAGTGGGGTGCCATTGCCTTCTGGAGCCACTCAAAGACAGGCAATAATCCTTCAGAGCAGTTCTAACAACAGGTAGAGAGAGGGATCAGCTGACAGCCGATTGCAAGAAACCTGCCATATATACCAAGATACTGTGGGCAGATAGAGTTTCAAATATGAGACCCAAACTGAAAGTCACAAGGGCAAAATGTCTGCAATTTCAGGAGTCAATCTGGATCAGTTTTTTTCTTCCATACAGAAACTCAAGTTTGTGAATGAATAGGATTTTAAGTAGATAATCTTCTGAAAAAGAAGTCACTAGTAAGAAAAACTCCCATTATAAAAATCCACTTAGTTGAAACAAACCATGTCCTACTTGAGTGTTAAGTCTTTAACAGTATCTGAAGAACAGCTTTATAGATCTCCACAATTATGTGGGAGAGAGACTAGCACCCTTATTAGCACCTTCATACAGTTTGTGCTTAAACCTGAGAAACAACAACAAAAGAAGGAATTCCAAAGAATGGGGATGTCAAGAATTGCTATTAGTACTGGACAAAGTTATTCAAGTTCTAAAAATGAAACACTATTTCCCCCTTTTGATCATAGTTTGTTCTTTACTCTTATATTCAGAAATTGCTCTAAAATTTTACTGAGATTAGTGAGGTTCAACTATGCTTAACATTCTAGGAACTTGACTAATGACTCTTTAAGAATAATCATAGAGTTGTATTACAGTTATAAAGGCAACTATGTTTTAAACAGCACAAAATAATAGCCCTTTTAAAATAGTCACCTAACGTGGGGGAGGTGATCTAGTTCAACAGTCACTGATAAAAATCCTTTCAGAATATTATGGGATTGGCCTTTAATAAAGCAACATAATTTTGATATCAGTGGTAGCAGTTCTCCCCTTTGAAAAGTATATCTGATTTTATTATTAGTGTAAGCACCAAAAGTCATCCTCAGGTAGGTGTGGTAGGGAGATGATGAATAGATGGGTGGCATGCTTTCTCAGAGTAGATCACTATTTTTTCTTATTTAGCTTCTAAACTGGTTCTGAAGATAATTCTGAGAGCGCTAAATGTTTTGAGCAATGACAGCACTGCTGACAAAATCAATTTAGCCCATAGAAATTTGTAGACATAACTAACCTTATACCAACAATCCCACGTTAAGTTCAAATATATGTAAATATAACAAACAGCCTTGACTTAAATTTTGTCTGCTTCCTTCTAGATGTGGCTAAAGCCCTGTAAGAGAACAGATATACCAGAACGACCAAGTTACACTGCCCCATTGTATAAGACAAGTGAGCGGAGAGGAACACTGTCAACCACTGGCCATTCTACGAATTTTGTGATTGCCATGATTCTTCCCTCTGACCAACCCAAGGAACACTGGATTGGACGGGGTGTAGCACTGCTGTGTCAACTTAATTCATAATTAGAAGGTGTCATTTCCCTGTTTTCATATTCTTTGTTAGATAAGTCAGTAGAAAGTATATTTTACTTTTTAAAGAAATTATTTGGTTTAAGTCAATTTGACTAAAGTTATATTAATATTTAAAATGACTCATACTTCAAAGTTAGGAACTATTCTAACAAAGATTAAATAAGACACACTGGTATATTTTCTCTTTTTGAATAACTTTATTTGGGGAGCGTTCCATAAGCATTAGGAACATACATAAAATGACACACCACTGTTGACAATGAAAAAACAGCATTTGATCATTTCCAGCTTTATAAATTTTAAAAAAATGATTCAGTTACAACAAAAAAAAAGTTTAGATATTTTAGCAAGTATCACCTTGCAGGACCATAATCACATTTAAGCCACTGACTTACTGTTAATGGAAAATATTCACACTGCATCTAGTTACTATAGTATTTCTAAGCATAATCACAGCTGATTGAATGCAATGTGATATACACCAAAATTCATATGAATGTCACACAGTGACAGCATTGTACAAGTAACATTAATGACCTCCAACAAACACATGTTAAATTAGACTGGTCAAGCTAAATGGAATGTTGGAGCCAAACAGAAATGTAGTGGAATTCAGATTGTCTAGTAAGACTTGAAATTATACATTAGGATGATGTAAAAACTAAATACTGGTGGAACCCCAAGAAAAATACTAGCAGCAACTGTTACAGCCCTCTTAGAAGTTTAAAAAAAAATCTAGCAAATAAAGATACTACCATTTTTGAGAGAATATAAAACTTTATATACTTCAGCATAACCTATTTGCTTTAAATCAGGCATTTAAGACTGGGAGTATATTCCAGCTGTTGCTTTTCATAAAAGTTTTAAAATTAAGCAGATTTAATGCTGGAATGCAGAATCCTCCTTGGGCATACAGACCCCAAAATGAACTATAAATATACCTTGGTTCAGAAAGCAAGATATCTGAATCACTTGAAATTGGCAGTACGAAATAAAATATCAGCACCTTTTAGCTAGGTTGCTTGAAGGGTCAAGCAATGAGATGAGGACTGTCCTAATTCAGTGCCCAATGCTGAAAGTAATCTATGTATAAAACTCCTACTTGTTATGGGAAGCCATGAAGAAAGCAAGAAATACTTTTTCAAATCCAAGCATAAATGAAGGAACTAACACCTAATGAACCCCTTGCTTACACCATACAGGAGAAACACTGGCAATACTCTTAACACCTGGATGCATGTGCTGCTCTCAGTTTTGTTTTAAAGTTCATGGAGTAAGAGAAAAGGAACTGGGGAAAGGAGGAGGACTAACTGAAAACATTTTAAATGGAATGGAACAAGTTTGGCTCTTAAATATCTGAACAGTAAGATTTTTAAAGCCGCTACACAGGTAGCCAAGCAGATCAAAACAAAGCTGCCCGCAGGTAGTTCAAATACAGTTTACCTGGCATAAATGAAGACCACGTGGCACAAGATGTAAACAGAAAAGCTACATGCATATGATTAGTACTACAAATTATTAGGTCAAAATTCAGGATAAATGTGGCTTGCACTTCTCACAAATCATTCACCATTTATGGCAGGAGAACAGGGCACCTAAAAAAGAGACTAATCCCTACCAGGCACGAAAAGCACGTTGGCACAAAATGATAAGTGATTTCAGCCGAGTTACTTCACTGCATCTTCCAAGTAACCCAGTACCATGACAGCCAGGGCAGCAATGGAGATCACCCTCAGAACCATTCTTAGACTCAGCGTACAGATTATGGACGTGGTAAACTTGCTGACTTACAGCCTTACTGCCAGCCACAGCATGTGCTCTAGGTTCCAGTGCCAAACTGGTAGAGCACTGTGTACATTTAAAACTTAAATTTCCCAAATAACTAATTATTTCTGTTAAAGTAGGGAATCTGAATATTTAGACCATGTTTGGATTATTCATTTTGCTGATATTTTCTAAAGGGTTACAATTTTAAGGAAAAAAAAAAAACATTTTACCACATGCTGCAAACCCCTTACACCTCACCAAAACACCTGAAACAAAAATAAAAGTTAAAAAAAAAGCCCAAACACCAAATATAATATTAATACAAAGAACCATTATGAATCTTTCATTAAACTGAAGCTCACATAAATGTACAGTCACAAATTTCAGTAGTTTAGGCTGCAAGTTTAAACCCTATGCAAATATATACAAAAATAGTAACTCTAGATTCAAAGAATAAGGGCCTTTTCCCAATGCTAAATCCATACTCTAATGCAGCCTGAGCTTTCCTCTAGGTGCTACAGTCCTACCTTATGCAGCTTCAAAGCTGTGTCATGTTGATCCCTATTACCATATGTAGCTGAATTAAAGGACACTACAATTCACTTTTAGCACAAAGAAAAGTCTGCCCGAAGTCCATTTAAAATATTTTTAAAGTTTAAGTGATTTTTTTTCTTTTTGGTTCAATTTCTATTTCTGCATAGCCACAGAAGTTTCTACTAATAGAGACTACTTTAGTGTTTTTTATATGATTATTTCTTTATAAAAAGTCTTAAACCTATATCAACATTGGTTCATGGAGTCCCATTTTCTCCTTTCTTTATTACAAGTTTCATATTTTTAAAAGACCCCTTCATGCAGGGAAAACAGTACTGAGCACTGGTCTTTGTGGTTAGGCTCAAATCTATGAACTTGTAAGTAGTGCAAGCCACTGACTTTTCTTTGAGCAACGTGCTTACAGTACAAGGAACAGATGCAAAGCTGCATGGTAACATTCTCATCATCAGCAGTGATTGCTGGGAATGGTCAAAACTGGAGGTCAAACACAATTTTGTCTTCATAGAGGGCAATTACCAGCATAATGGCAAATCCAAACAGCAATCCTAAATTCTGCAGAATGAATTGCCCCACTGGACAGAAGCCATGTTCTTCATTGTCACCATCACCATGCAACATTTCTGGAAGCTAAAAAATATTTTAAAAATATTTTAAAGCAATTTTGTATAATCTCATTTTTTAAAACATTTTCCTACTTAAGAAAGTTAGTGACTAAAGTATAACTACTAATAATTTTGAACATGGTGCTAACCATATTTTAGTCAAACACTTAGAAATTTTATGCTCTAGCTATGTACTAAATAAACACTAAATCTGTGCCCTCCTCACCTCCCAACAGAACACATCATATATGTATTAGTTACTTTTTAAAAGTTTTACTGTCTGCCAACATTTCTGCTAAAGTATAAAACTTGAGCAGTTTTGCCAATGAAACTCAGAAAAGAACACCACAATTCCCATACTTACTGATATATCTTAAGCTCACTGAGAAAGTAAGATTCCTTTGGGGGATATTTCATTCAAAACTATCATATTTATTCACCCTTTTACATCTAAATTCTCATTTCCAACTGAACATTTCACCAAGGATACACAGTAACAAGACAATTCCAAAATTGATACCTCTATGCTCTTAAAAGCCATTATTTTTCTTCCAATGATAGACAGAAATAGTGTATCAAGGCTGTGCAGCAGTACTACCAAGTTATGCATGCTATCTTCACAATATATTCTATTCTCCTAACAGTGATAACATTTTTAAAATTTGAAAGTTTCCAATATCTTTAAAGGCACAGTGCACTGAAAAGTACAGTTCAGCTTCTAAAGCACAAGCATATACCACATTTAAAAATAATCCATAGAAAAGTATAAAACTAAAATCTTTACTGTGTCTAAGTAAAAAGGATTTGCTGAAGAATGAATGTATGTGCATTATTATAAGCATACATTCTTCCCACCAAAACATAATCAAAATTTAAAAAAAACTATTTCCAATTTTCATATTCATTTTTGTTTGTTGTTTGTTTTTCAAGTTTGCAGTGAATATCTACAGGACACTGATATGCTACTCTATTTGACACTAAGCTTTTACTCCAAACAGTATCTTGGTACTCTGGGGTTTAGGGAGGAGAAATGCAGTGTTAAGTACATAATGTCTACAAGGAAGAAATATCATTATTCATTATTAAATAATGAGTACAATTAATCCAATTACCATGCTCTGACAGTGCTACAGTATATTTAACAATCTCTTGAGAGTCCTATTTAAGAACTACTTCATGCTGGTTATCTGTTCGGTTTATAGAAGTCTGTGCAGTAGTATATGCTAATGGAGGTTACTGTTCTTATCCAGCAGAATTAAGTAGTAGAGACCATTATAAATGTCAAAAGTGAATAACTGTGACAGACACTATATGGTCCACAGAGTTTAAATATTTATTATTGTTTCTTTTACAGAAAGTTTGCCAACTCCTAGATTAAGACTAAGACTGGCAGGTTCTTATCTATCATTTTAGAAAGAAGACTACTTGTATTGTTACAAAAACTTTTTTCCCAAGATTTTATGGTTACAAAAACTTTTACCTTTCCTTAGTATTTAAGCATAAACAATATACATTTCACAGAAATATTCCCTCTAGACATGTGCACATACCAAAAAGAAGAGGCACCATAGTGCCTTCCTCACACTCAATTCTGTCCTGAATGCTAATGCCAATATTGTCTGTCATAGCCACTGTTAAGAGCCAGCCAGTACCTACAGTACCTACCTGTATGACCACAGGTGTTAACATGCAGCAGTGCTTGTTGATAAACAGGTGCTATCCAGAGCTTCCAAAAAACCAGAAACTTCCAACTTGTTATCTGTCTAAAACTAAAACTACTGGTATTGATGCTACCTTACTTAATGACTATATAAATCAATATAAACTTCCTCCTTTTAGCTAAAGTGGTCTTTATAAAACAAAAATGAGATAATGTCTGTCATTGTTGCTTAAACCTTTTAATGGTCTCCCAAAATTCATAAGATAGACTAATCTTTTTAGCATGGCAAATTATGTGACTCATGATCTCATCACCATCTACCTAATTAATGACACTGTAGATATATTACCTAATATATGTCCTAAATGAGTCCTAAAATATATGTGGATAGTCTGTCCCTAGCTTTTAGAACACTTAGGTGTTTTCAATTGAGACATTATAACTATTCTGCAAAAAGTATTTTTTTATGAAATAGGATTCATTTTTATTTGCTTGCTTTATTAGCAATAATAATTTTATTTCCTCAGAATATAGTCCCAGGAGTAGACTGACTAGTAAAAGAAATGATGTTATTTCTTACATGCCCTTTCCTCTTGATTCTGATAAACTCTTCTACCTTCTTTAAATACTTGGCTCAAATTTCCTATTCCAGAAAAAACTTGCCTAATTTTATTTCCCAAGTTTTCAGCTAGACTCTAATTCCACAAACACGGTACATCAGTCTATCATAACATGCATCCAAAGGATTGTAATTGATGGCTGCTTTTCTTCTTCATTAGACTATTAATTCCTTACTATAATGACACTCTTGTTCTTTTCACAAGTTTAGCTCTCTAGTATAAGAATTAGCTCAGTCACTCTTCAATTAATTATGAATTAATTATACATCTCCAGCAGTAATTGAAATATTATAAAAATGCCTGCCTTTCAAGAACTGATTGCCTAATGGGGCACAAAATGAACTCAATAAATAAATAAAATGTTCAGTGTGTTATTAGTAAATTGAAATATAAGTGCAAATGAGAAAAAGTAAAGTAGGAATAGAGGATGTGAAATCTTGGTGTGGAGACTGAAATTTTAGATAGGGTGCCTCAAGAAGTAAGGAAACTGGCCGGGAGAATGTTTAGGAAAATATTCCACAAAAGTGATCAGCGAGAGCCAGGACCCTGAGGCAGACTGTGCCTCCTGGGGGAGAAGTGAGGTAAGGTTAGGAAAATTAGGGATGGAAAGGGAGACGAAACAGAAGGATAAAAAACCTTGAAGATCAAAACAAGAACTCTCTGCTTCTGCTTTAATGAGAGGGAAAACCACTGAAGGGTTTGAAGCTCACAAGTAATATGATCTAATCTAATCTTACAAGGATCACTTGAAAAAAAAAAAGGCTACCCAAGGTGTGGTGATAGATATGGAGTGTGGTGGCTAGGACAAGAGCAAAAAAGCAGGGAGAACAGTTAAAAAGAGATTATGGTGCCTGGAATGAGACTGGCGTGTAGGTCATGAGGAGATGGAGCCCCAGTGTATGTGGAAGGGACAGAAAGAAGAGAGTCAAAGAGAGATACTCAAGGTTTTGATCTGAGAAAGAATAAAGAAGAAAAAAGTTATCATTAATAGATGGAGGATTTAAAAAAAATAGATGGAGGATTCTAAAGGAAGTGCTGGTGTAAGGAGTAGGGTTGGCAAATATCAAGAGCTGGTTTCTGAATATATTAAGTTTATAAAATGTTTTAGATATTCAGGTTAAGCTGGTAGATAATGCTAATCTGGAGTTAAGGAAATGGCCTGAGCTAAAGATGTAAAGAAAGTGAAAGTGTTAAGTCACTCAGTCATGTCCAACTCTTTGTGATCCCATAAACTGTAGCCCGCCAGACTTCTCTGTCCATGGAATTCTCCAGGCAAGAATACTGGAGTGGGTAGCCATTCCCTTCCCCAGGGGATCTTCCCAACTCAGGGATCAAACCTGGGTCTCCTGCATTGCAGGCCAATTCTTGACTATCTGAGCCACCAGAGAAGCAAAATGTGATGTGATACACCCNTCTGTCCATGGAATTCTCCAGGCAAGAATACTGGAGTGGGTAGCCATTCCCTTCCCCAGGGGATCTTCCCAACTCAGGGATCAAACCTGGGTCTCCTGCATTGCAGGCCAATTCTTGACTATCTGAGCCACCAGAGAAGCAAAATGTGATGTGATACACCCTCATTGTATGTGTGTGCTCAGCTGCTCAGTTGTGCCTGACTTTTTGTGACCTCATGGGCTGTAGCCTATCAGGCTCCTTGGTCCACATGGTCTTCCAGGCAAGAATATTGGAGAGGGTTGCAAAGTTAGAAATTATCAGCCAATAAATACTTAAAGCCATGAGACTTTAGCCATCAGACCAAGTAAGATTACTGAGAGGACTTTCATCAACATTCAGAGGTAAGGGAAGAGAGGAAAATCCAGCAAAAAACTAAGAAAAGGCCAGAAATGTGGGAATTCAGGAAACAGTGGTGGTACAGAAGCCAACGGCCAAGGAAATATTCCAAAGAGAAGAGAATGATCAACAGCCAAGTGCTGCTGTTAGGAAAAGTGAAATGAAGATGAACAGGGTAAGTGACCAGCGGATTTAGCAATGTTCTGGTGAATGGTAGACCTGACAAAGTAACCTGGCAGAGCAGTCAAGGAGAAAACCTAATGAGCTAGACTCATGAGAGAAGAGAATTAAAAACAAAAATGGGTAATTGCTATAACTGGGAAGGAGAATAATAAATAGGGCAGTAGCTAAAACTGAAACTGGAATTTAAAAAGATCCTCTTCCACCCTAACTTTTTAAGATAGGAAAAGTAACATGAGGTTTATGTACTGATTGGATAAGTTCCTGATGAACTATGGATTGAGGTTTGTGACATTGTACAGGAGACAGGGATCAAGACCATCCCCATGGAAAAGAAATGCAAAAAAGCAAAATGGCTGTCTGGAGAAGCCTTACAAATAGCAGTGAAAAGAAGAGAGGCGAAAAGCAAAGGAGAAAAGAAAAGCTATAAGCATTTGAATGCAGAGTTCCAAAGAATAGCAAGAAGAGATAAGAAAGCCTTCTTCAGCGATCAATGCAAAGAAATAGAGGAAAACAACAGAATGGGAAAGACTAGAGATCTGTTCAAGAGAATTGGAGATACCAAGGGAACATTTCATGCAAAGATGGGCTCAATAAAGGATAGAAATGGTTTGGACCTAACAGAAGCAGAAGATATTAAGAAGAAGTGGCAAGAATACACAGAAGAACTGTACAGAAAAGATCTTCACGACCCAGATAATCATGAGGATGTGATCACTAATCTAGAGCCAGACATCTTGGAATATGAAGTCAAGTGGGCCTTAGAAAGCATCACTATGAACAAAGCTAGTGGAGGTGATGGCATGCCAGTTGAGCTGTTTCAAATCCTGAAAGATGATGCTGTGAAAGTGCTGCACTCAATATGCCAGCAAATTTGGAAAACTCAGCAGTGGCCACAGGC
>SJYX01019254.1:178998-190366 GCA_006410675.1 Oreotragus oreotragus
CATGAACCCCCCTCCCACCTCCCACCCCACATCATCCCTCCAGATCATCCCCATACACCAGCCCCAAGCATCCTGCATCCTGCACTGAACATAGACTGGCAATTCATTTCTTACATGATAGTATACATATTTCAATGCTATTCTCCCAAATTATCCCACCCTCTCCCTCTCCCTCTCCTTCTCCCTCAGAGTCCAAAACTTTTAATAATTCACCCATCTATTGTGTTAAAGGGACGATTTCATTTAGCAGGATTTAGGTAATATAAAATGAGACTACAGAAGTGACTTTTAGGTTATAAAATATAGTGTTTCCTTTTATAATTTTAAATAGAATTTTTAAAGGAGCATTATTGAATACTCATTGAACCAAAGTATCTTAAGTACAAACATCAATTCTGATGCTTTCCTGATAGTACTGGGTGGGAAGATGATTACTTTCATCCCTGAATAACCACCAATAGCATGAATTAACTAGACAAGATTCCAGATGAGATATTTAGTTAATACTTTTAAAAATTAAGATATAACTTACATATATAATCCCCCCCTTTTTTGATGTTGAGTTTTGACAAAAGTATATATTTTAAAAAGTATATATATTATGTAAACCTAACTATCAGACTCTGTTTCTTTACCTGCCCAAACCCCAAAATTTCCTTAGGCCCCTCACTTCTAGTGATCTGTTTTCTGTCCCTACAGTTTTGTCTTCCCCAGAACATCACATAAATTATGTAGTCCTTTGAGTCTGGTTTTTTTTTTTCCCACTTAGTGTGATGTAAGCTTCATCCATGTTACAATTTATATCAGAAAATCATGGCTTTTTACCACTAAGTAATATTGCACAGATGAACAATAGTTTATTTAACCCTTACGTAGCTTAAAGACATTTAGGTTGTTTCCAATTTTTGGTAATTGTGAATAAAGCCACTATACACATTCATAAATAGATCTTTGTTATCAACCAAAATTTTTGTCTCCTGTATGTAGATACCTAGGAGTGGGATTTCTGGCAGCAATTTATGGGAGTTCTGGTTGCTCCTGATCCTTTCCAGCCCATAATGATAAATCCAGTACTGAATTCTCATGTGTTTATCTGTTATCTGCATAACTTTTTTTTTTTTTTGCATAACTTCTTTAATGAAATGCCTGTTGAAGTATTTTACCCATTTTTAAAAAAATTGTTGAGTTGTTGGTTTTATTACTGAGTTGAGAGGTCTTTAAACATCCCAAAAGATTTTGGTCAGATATATATTTTCTGAATACTTATTCCTAGTCTTTGGCTTGTCTCTTCATTCTCTTTAAGTGTCTTTTGTGTAGAGTTTTTACTTTTTAGGAAGTCTACTTTATTACTTTTTTCCTTAGTAGAGATGCTTTTGGCATTGTATATAAGAACTTGCTTAATCCAAAATACACAAGATTTTCTGTGTTTACTTCTAAAATTATTTTATATTAAAAATTTTTTTCATTTAGATCAATGATCCACTTTTAATTTTTGTCTATGGTAGGAGGACTTTTTTTTGCAACTAGACATCCAATTATTGCAGAAACATTTGTTGAACAAACTATTCATTCTACATGGGATTTCCTTTGCACTTTTTGTTGCAAATAAGCTGCTATATGTATGTGGATTCTATACCTTGTTCCACTGATTTATGTACCTACTTTTTAACCAATATAAATTGTTTTGATTATTGTGGATTTACAATGTGTCTTAAATTTAACCTTGGTTTACTTTTAAAAATTCTTCTGGCCATTCCTTTCCCCTTCCATGAAAGTTTTTGTAAAAAATTCATTTATCTCCAAAATAGTCTATTGAGATTTCAATTGGGAATGTACTGAATCTATAGGTAGAATTAGTATCTTAGAAATGCTAAGTCTTTTGGTCCATAAACTTACAATAGATCTTCATTTAAGTTTCCTCTGATTTCTTTTGTTGGCAAATTGTAGTTTTCAGCATACAGATTCTATTGTATATTTTGTTAGATTTAACCAAAGTATTTTATATTTTTTGGTGTTACTGTGAACATTACTTTTTAAAAATTTCAATTTCTAATTGTTCAATGCTAGTATATAGCAGTATAAATGACTTTTATGTTCTTATATCATGATGAATCATTTAAGAATCTATCTTTGTTCTACTCTTATCTCAGGTTATAATTTCCTCAAAGTTATCTGCATATTTTTCTACCCTTCTCGTCTCGGTAAGAACCTATATAAACATTTGAAAAAGAAATCAAAGGAATCCTCAGCTGGAATTTACACTGAATATTGACTTGTCAAAAGACAAATCAAATTTGTCAAATTTGTCAATATTTGTCAAAAGACAAATATTTCCTTTCTGCTGACAATGGATATTGTCACAAAGAATGAGCTGTGCCTACCAAAACTGTTATATTAATGCAATCCAATGTTATAATTATGTTAATATCTGCGAATATGAAATATTTGAGTTTTTTTTTAAGGTATATACTGTAAGGTTCTTTTTATCTTAACTAATGCATGTATACACATGTATAAATCTAAACAGTGAATGTTCAATTTTCCCTGGACAATCTAGCACATTATGAGTATCTTATTTTGAATTTATTTAATTCTTAATACTCATGAGAAGGAAAAAATGGAAAGCAATATAGACAGCCACTCTAAGCTGAGTCTTAACACATTATTGACTAGGGATTTTTTAAAAAACTAATGCTTGTGGCATTAATACATCTCCAGTCAATAATGTGTTAGTAACACAGCTACATTTATTTATCAAAATGTTATTTCCTTAAGTTAAAGCATTCCTCAGTGTCAAGAAAAGAGTTTGGATCATCTACCTTTTTGGATTA
The DNA here is from genome assembly GCA_006410675.1 of Oreotragus oreotragus. Taxonomy (NCBI): domain Eukaryota; kingdom Metazoa; phylum Chordata; class Mammalia; order Artiodactyla; family Bovidae; genus Oreotragus; species Oreotragus oreotragus. Next base: position 181,830 of record SJYX01019254.1, read on the forward strand.
TCCTCAACCTCACTTCCCCTTTTTACATTCTTATATAGGTTTTCTTATAAATTATTTTTCAAATGTTTCAAATATAGCTCCTTATGGAAAGGGTAGAAAAAAGTGGAAAGAATGCAAAAGAATAAAATTGCAACTTACTTAAATTCAGCTACACAAGTTTGGCAAAAACAAAAGAAAGAGTAATAAATCAGGTAATTTTATATTCATTACCATACACCACAGCAAACATGAAATGAGAAATCTGGGTTTTCTGTTTCCTCTGATGGCTTCAATTTCTGCTCACCTCTTACAGGGGACCTCCCTATATTATTCTAAGGTTTAAAAGTACATTTTTTTTTCATATCACATTCCCAAACACACAAAAACCCTACCTGAAACACAATTAGAGAAACAGAAATCTGTTCAGAAGAGGAACATCAAAATCTGGAATTACTGAGTGGACTGAGGGTCAGTCTCCAAGGTACTAGAATATAAGTGACCCTTGAACAACACAGAGGCCCAGTCGAAAATCTGTGTATAACTTACAGTCAGTCCTCCATATACTCTATTCCACATGTGCAGATTCAACCAACTGCAAATCGTGTAATACTGTGGTATATATACTATAGACTTTAAGACACAGTAATGGGCACTTTGATAAAATAGGGCCTCTACTGATTAGATCTGGAGAAGGCAATGGCAACCCACTCCAGTACTCTTGCCTGGCAAATCCCATGGACGGAGGAGCCTGGTGGGCTGCCGTCCATGGGGTCGCTAAGAGTCAGACACGACTAAGCAACTTCACTTTCACTTTTCACTCTCATGCATTGGATCCACTCATACTTATTTGGAGAAGAACAGAATGTAGAGAGAGGCATAGAAGCTTCTGAGTCAGAATTCCTAGGCAAGGAGAAAAACCAGTCCCTTGGAGGCCGAGATAGATGCTTGGCAGTTGTATAAGCTGTATAGCTTGGGCTTCCTCAGTGGCTCAATTGGTAAAGAATCTGCCTGCAATGCAGGAGACCTGGGTTTGATCCCTGGGTAGGAAAGATCCCCTGGAGAAGGAAATGGCAACCCACTCCAGTACACTTGCCTGGAGAATCCTATGGACAGAGGAGCTGGGCAGGCTACAGTCCAGGGGATCCCAAAGAGTTGGAAATGAATGAGAAATTAACTTTCACTTCACTTTCATATACTATAGAAAAAAAAATTCTGCACGTACATTCACCAGCACAGTTCAAACCCATGTTGTTCAAGGGTCAACTGTACATGTGTTTCCCCTTAGCATATCACTTTAGTATAAAAATCTCAGAATAGTTTTAAGAATTCATAATCAAAAATTTAGCTAGGACAAAACAGGTTTTATATCAAAGTATCCTAGAATGTGACATATTAGGCTGCTTTGCCAACATCTTAAACTGCTAATTGGAAAGAGAACTTGTCCCTATCCACCTGCCTAGTGTCTGTCGCAGCCTCAAAGGGACTGGTTTTTCTCCTTGCCTAGGAATTCTGACTAAGAAGCTTCTATGCCTCTCTCTACATTCTGTTCTTCTCCAAATAAGTATGGATAATCTAATCATAGTAGAGACATATATCTGGCCCTGTTTTACCAAAGTGCTCATTATTGTGTTTAAAGGTAAAAACTTCCTTTAGACCACCTCCTCATTGTAGATGGACAAAAAGCCAAAGCCCTTCAGGCCCACTCCAGAGGAGGAAGCTGGGTCATTTCTTTACGATCTTCCTTTTCCAGGAGCTTAGGCAACTAGCATGGGGCAGTTTGTCAACTTAGCACAAGACACTGGGGGAAAACATACATTTTCATGTCTCACTCCTCTCCTTCTGACAGAGCAAATGTACTTATGGATTTGAGTTTCCTCTTACAGCAATGTAAGAACAATAATGTTAGTCGCTCAGTCCTGTCTGACTTTTTGTGACCCCATGGACTGTAGCCAACCAGGCTCCTCTGTCCATGGGATTTCCCAGGCAAGAATACCAGAGTGGGTAACCATTCCCTTCTCCAGGAGATCTTCCCGACTCAAGGATCAAACCTGGGCCCCCTGCATTGCAAGCAGATTCTTTACTGTCTGAGCCACCAGGAAAGCCCCAAATAGTCACATCTTAATCTCTGGTTTGGAGGGTAGAACAGGGAGAGATGTGGAGTCTCAATGTTTCACTGAGGTGTCTTGGCTCAGGCTTTCACCAGAACTCTGCACTGGGTATCAAGGGCTTACCTAGCCAATGAGCTACGTACTACATTTGCTTTATGTGTGGTTACCATTGTGTGTCACTCCTTCAATAAGAAAGTACAGGGGGAAAAAAGGAGTAAGTGACAGGAAGGCAACCATCCTTCATTTCCAAAGTCCCTGCTGTCAATTCTGTGCTGAAATGGAGCATGGCAAGTGGGTCAAGGAGAATCCAGTATAACCATACTTAATCATAAAGTGGCCTGACATATTCCTTTTAGGGGGTAGGGGGGTGGGTAGGAAGGAAGCTGAAGGCTTTCCTGGGACTATGGATGTGTGTGTGTGACTATCCAAGTTTATTACTAAGCAAACATCAAAAAAAAAAAAAAAGGGTTACGACAATTAGGCAATGTTTCTTATATATAAAAACTGACAGTCTTGATTTGTGTTGCTACTGAAATGCAAGGAAGTTATTTGGTACATCATTCTCTTACTAGCATAGGAAAGCAGTTAAATGTAACTGTGAGATATAGTATCTCACAATGTGAGATATAATATATGCACACAAAAAAACCTACATTATAAGAAAATAGGATATCTAAAAGGGAACTATACCAAGCATTAAAAGAAGGACCTAGAGAAAGTAAGTGATAAAGTGTAGAGGAAAGATAAACCTGAGGCATGGTGTACTGGAGGGCAGTACTGAAGTTAGAGGAAAAAAGACTTAACATGCTACACTAGGGACAGACCTAGCAGGACAAGCCAATTAGGAGGGAATGAGCAAAGAAACAGGTCAGGCACCCAGAGTGCAGGTTTGATGAACTGTGTTTGGGTGAAGTTGAAAACAAGTAACAACAATTCAGTAAGTGAGGCTGAAAAGGTAAGTAGAAGACAGATGTGAAGGTCACTGAAAGCAACATTAATGACTCTCAGCTTTTATTTTACATGTAAAGGAAGGGGACTGAAAGATTCTGACTAAATAAGCAAGCCACATCTAGTCACATAGTAACATAGGCATATGTCAAGACAATAGGTATATAAGATACACTGGAACAGAATTGTAAACCAGAACTGTAAGTACTCCCTATGGAAAATGCCCAAGGAAAAGACAATGAAGGGTCTGGATAAAGGATTATGGGACATAAACAAGATATATGATTATATGCCCAAGGTTGACAAGGTAAATAAAACTATAAGGAATCAAGTCCTAAAGAATAAACACCAAGTAAGCAGTAAGAGATTTTTTAAATTTATATGAGCAGTTAGTAATTAAGAAAATTATATAAGTTAATTCTACTCAAAGTGAACCAATCAGTGTACTACCAATCAAGATAAACAGTCAAAACGATAGACATTTCAGTCAGAAGAAAGGGCACAGAAGAAATTCCTTGGATACTCAAGAGATGCAGTTTTTTTCTTCCGAATTTTTGTCGCCTTCATATCCCTCATGTTTTCTATGTGAAGATATGTTCATATTTTTTCTTCCATTTTTCAATTTATAGGAGGAAACCAAAACATAAGAGAAATTAAAAAAACAATTGCTGGATCAAAAAATACCTATTAATACAATAAATATCACTGTACACCTTAAAAATTGGCAAAAATTAGACGGTTAATGCTAAGTATTACTAGGGATGTAGAAACAAAGGAATTCTCAGTGATTACTGCTAGCGAGGACACTAGTTTGGTCATTCTCCACAGTGATATGATACTCTCAGGCATGCATATCTTAGGATCCATCAGTTCTGTTCCCAGGTATATACCCCACAAGATGTTCTCACAAGGGTCTCTCAGCATCAAGTCCACAGTGTTCAATGCACCATTATCTGTGGTGGCAGGAATTTAAAGGATACATGGTAAGTCCAATTACTGGGTGCTAAGCATGTAAAAATGTGGTAAATACGCACCTTTAAGTATTAGGCAGAAACATTAAATTAATTCATGGAGTTAAAAATATACTGATTAGTAAATAAGAAACAGAGTGGGCTGTAACAATATTTTTTACATAAAATAAGAATATGTAAAAAACAATACACACTTTTGGAAGCACATTAACAAAAATTTCAGTAAATAAGAGAATGATGACACTGAATACTTGCCATCAGCCATTTTTTTATGTTTTAACATCTCTAAAATTTAGATGCATTTACATTAACTCTCACATTTGATGAAATCTGATAAACTTTAAGATCATGTTACCTAATTCATGTGGCAGTTCATGACAGAAGACAGCTATAGAAGTACTGATTCCTCCCGTCAGTCCAGCACTGAAAGCTGCTCCTAAGGTCGGAGGGGTGGAAAAAATTCAAGTGACATTTACTGATCTTCTCTTTTTCTATTTTCACTCATAATGGCAGGTGCATTCTCTTTTACCTAATTTCATAATGTATGAGTGACTCACTAATCTCATATACTATAGTTTTCGAACACACAAGAGAGTGAAGTACAACAGGTATGTGACAACCAGAGAAAGCTAATCAATGAAATAAATATTCCCTATTGAATTAAATTCTTTATTTGTGTAATCTTCTAATTCACTCACAGCATCAGAGCAGTAACAGTTTTAGTGTTTCAATCTCTGACCTCAATTTTAAGTTATGTAAGTCTATAACTGCACTTGTTCTTACAAACTAATATTTACAGATATTCAAATATTTAAAAGTATCCATATCCACATTTTTCTAGGTCTAGAGCATGAATGGTATAAATTATTATTTGTCAGATGGTCCTGAATACTGAAATCAGAGGTATACATGCGTTTGCTACTACTTGTAAAATTCTTTACTCGTTAATGATGACAGCCACTGTAGCTTCAAAAATATGACCTTTCCTGAAAGAAACCAAAGCCTACTTCTGAATAATTATTTAATAGTCTGGATCTCAAAAGAAAATTATGTATTGATCACATTTAATGTTATCTTAAACTGGTAACATCAGTTTATATTAACAAGATTCTAACGTATGTTTGGATTTGATTTAATGGATTTTTACCATTGTAAAATTTTTCTTCACTTTTTAAAGCATAAAAAAAATTTTAAACCCAAGATTCAAATTCATTTGTTCTTATTCAGAAATGTATAAATGTATTTGAAAATATGTTAAGGTAGCTTTTTCAATATGGTAACTATCCCTTCAATAAGAAATCAAGTTACTAAAGAAGTATACTGCAGACATTTGTTTACATGTTCAAAGAAAAACCCACTGAAGTATACCTTTATGCCCCCAAGTAAACTTACCAAAGACACTGACATCACCTTTGGAAAAGCCAAATGACAGGACTAATATATAATAGTATACTCGTTAAGCTCCAAGATTAGTATAACAGTGGAAAATAGAAATGGTCTTAAGGAATAACAAATTATAACCCAAGTTTTAAGCCTACTTACCAATTGCTAACCCATCACTGAAATTGTGGATGCCATCTCCCATGATTACCATCCAAGCAATATTAGCTATTCCTGTTTCTTTCAGATCTGATCCAGAATGACAGGGACCATGTGAATGATGAGAATGTTTGTGGTGCCACTGATGATTATGTTTCCTCAGCACAGTATTACTCTCATCATGGTGGTTATGTGCAGTAGCATGGAGGTCGTGCTCATGAATGGCATGCATTCCATCACTGTGAGAATGGTCCATGATTTTCTCCTCTTCTATATGAAGGTAATTTTTAGGAGGGGATTCTTGCTGGCCTTCTAAATCAGTCAGTTCAGTTTCATTAAGTCGATCTTCAGAAACAACCGAGTCATCAGTTCCTATATTTATAATGGCAAAGGATATGCTTTATCAACAAGTACATGAATGCATATTTGCTTAATTTAAACCCAGACAAAATAGCAGTGTAATGAACAATTCCTAGGTGAAAGTCTTTTATAATTCCTAAATAGATATTAAAAAACAAATAAATAAGGAAATATACATATGCATACACATAAACTAGGGTTTTGAGAGTCTAAAAGATGAATCAGATGAAGTGAATGAAAGGAACTGAAATCAACAGCAGACAAAGAGAGGAGAGAAACTGGCACTCAGGAAGACATGTGAAGCTTAAGGAGCATATCACCAACAGTTGAAAATAAAAGTAGAAAGTTACTGTAGAATTCCCATGGTAACAAAATAAACCCATAACTTTTCAGAGAACAAAGGAACCTTAAAGTTTACCCACTCTAACTTTCTCTTATCATTTAAGAAAACAAAATTTAAATCACTTGCATCCTGTGTGTGCTTTACATATCTGAACAAGATCATTTCTAGATCGTTATGAAAATGAAATTTAAAAACCTGTAAGTGATAACATCTGTCACATTTTTTTTTAAATGAAAGTTGGCATTTACAAAAGCTATTATATGACAAAGATTTGCTTCACAAAACATATTTTGGGGCAGAGTCTACAGTTAATATCTAGGCTGCCTCTTCTACAGAAAATCATTAGTAATAGGAGAAAACAGAAGTTCACAAATGGGAAAAATTATAGTTAAATATTAGGTTTTCCTGAAAATTTTAAGCTGCCTCATCATTACATCAATACAAAACACAATAGATGAATGGAGGAGCAGAGATTTTTATGTACAAGATCACTCTCCTTAAGTACAAAGGCCTACTCTCCTTTTCTCACATGAAAACAATCATATATGGAAGGCACAGAGATTTTTGCATTACCAAGAAATAAAACACTAATTTAAAGATGTTTTGTTTCTTTTTTTTTTTTTCTGTAAAGTAAAAAGTGCAATATCTTCCTTGCCTGGTAATATAATGAATTGGCCCTATATCCCAGTATAATAAATAAGGCTGAAAATAATCATAACATGAACAAAATCAGTTGAGACACATAAGGAAATAAAAGAAACCAATATTAGAGAAGCCACAAAGACAAATTTCAAACAACACAGGTACAGTTTAGATGCAAAATTTCAATTTTTATATTTTAAAGGTTTCTCTTTAGTCAGAACTGTTGTCTACCGGCAAGAGGCTTGAGCTGAAGCCAGTCAGCATCTGGTGTATTATTTAACTTATGATCTGAAAGCTTCCTTCCAATAGCCGACTCTTCTGTGTTCTGCTTCATAAACCATTTCTGTTTTCCCTGAAAAAAAAGAAAAACCTGGTATGAGCATTAAGTCTGCAGGCACAGTTAGCAACAGTATTCACTGTTAACATCTATGGGAATAAATGGTGGTGATTTTATAGAATATTTAGAAAAGGAGAAAAAACTTTTAGAAATTAATCAAAAGATCTAACCAGATGAAAATTCCAACTAAAGTTGCATGTTTTTTTTTCAAATATTCAAGTAAATGGTCCAATTCATATACTTCCAAGAAAGAATAGGGTAAAGAGTACTGTATTATTATGTGCAACTCAAACAAAATGTGTGATATATATGTAATATTGGTCTCATTTAATACTGTGTAGGAATGGGAAATTTTAAAAAATGAAAGCTTATTCCTTTGAATTTCTTTCTGTATTTATCACAATGCCACTTTCCCCTAAATGTGACAATAATAGAGACAAACTTGAATTAAAATCCTAAATCTACAGTTTACCTTTATGACACTTGAACAAGTTAAGTTTATTAACCCGAAAAATATTCCATCTATAAAATGAAAATGAGATTCTTACAAGGATTAAATGAGGTGATATATGAAAATGACCAATTAATTACTGACTTAACAGCTTTGCAATAAAGACAACTTTCCTTTCTCATTTAATCTGTTCTCTACTAATAAAGTCTGTTATATTTCACTGTTTAGTTTTGAATTTTCCTACATTATCTCTTGATAGTCTGGCTTCTTCTCATCAGTCTATCACTAACAACTTTTCTGACTTAAATTTATACTTCTAATCAATGTTCACTTTTTTAAAAGCAAATAACTATTTTAGAACAGAATGAAAGTAAATCCTTGCTGGTTTTGCTTATAGGCTGTGAACTATGATTCAGATGTTTAAGTCTTCTAACTGCTGCATAAGTAGATTTATTATGGTTGGCTGAACGTGCAGTAGAGTCTTCAAAAGATAGTCACCATCAGTTTCTTTTCTCCCTGTATAAGTATTCTTTTCCATCCATAAGGAATGTTATGGTGGAATCTATTCAGAAAACTAAGATCATGGCATCCGGTCCCATTACTTCATGGCAAATAGATGGGGAAACAGTGGCTGACTTTATTTTTTTGGGTCCAAAATCACTGCAGATGGTGATTGCAGCCATGAAATTAAATGATGCTTACTCCTTGGAAGGAAAGTTATAACCAACCTAGGAAGCATACTACAAAGCAGAGACATTATTTGTCAACAAAGGTCCATCTAGTCAAGGCTATGGTTTTTCTGGTAGTCACGTATGGATGTGATAGTTGGACTATAAAGAAAGCTGAGTGCCGAAGAATT
>SJYX01019256.1:0-16031 GCA_006410675.1 Oreotragus oreotragus
AGTTTGGTTTTATCAAGGGTGAGGCTATAGTCAGATCTGTGGTTCAGAAAGACAGCTTTTTAGACATATGAAAGGGAAATGGATTGGGAAGAAATCAGAGTCATCAAGAGTGTGGTCTTGGCTCTGCAATCGGTCCCTTTATGGCCTTGAACAAGTCCTTGAGCCCCTCTGTCATTCGGGTTCATCATCTATCAAAATGTGATCCTTAGAATATCTCTATTCCAATGAGTTGGGTCATTTAAGTGATCTTTGTAAAGTCTTGGCATAGTGTTTGGCCTACAATAAGTTTCTAATGAAATTAGCTGTTATTGCTACAGTGATGACAGAATCTGGGAGCCCAGTTGGAGTTATCACAGTAATCTAGGTGAGAGTTGATGGAGGCTTAAACCAAGGCAATAGAGGTGAGGATGGAGATCTCCTAAACATTTGTGAACACACATTATTAGTAGAGTAATTCACCATTCCTATAGGGATGCTTTTGCGGGGAAGGCAATGGCACCCCACCCCAGTACTCTTGTCTGGAAAATCCAATGGACGGAGTAGCCTGGTGGGCTGCAGTCCATGGGGTCGCTAACAGTCAGACAGACTGAGCGACTTCACTTTCACTTTTCTCTTTCATGCATTGGAGAAGAAAATGGCAACCCACTCTAGTATTCTTGCCTGGAGAATCCCAGGGATGGGGGAGCCTGGTGGGCTGCCGTCTATGGGGTCACACAGAGTCGGACACGACTGAAGTGACTTAGCAGCAGCAGCAGCATAGGGATGCTTTTGAGAGTGGAATGGGTTCATGTTAACAATGATACTAGAACAACAGGCATAAATTGGGAAGTGTGGTCACCCTTCACATGAGTCTCTTCTAAGTTCTGCTTCCAGATGTCCCTCATCAGCACCAAAGATGCTCAGCTGACTTGACTATTAGCACGTGAAAGGAAAATTTGTTGTTTTTATTGGAGGCAGAGAGAAACCAACAAACACTGGGCAACCTCTTGGCTCAGATGTCTTTTCTGATCCAGTCTAGCCTGGATTTGTCCCGTGCCATGCTAAGTCACTTCAGTCATGCTGACTCTGCGACCTTATGGACTGTAGCCCTCCAGGTTCCCCTGTCTTTGGGGATTCTCCAGGCAAGAATACTGGGGTGGGTTGCCAAGCCTTCCTCCAGGGGATCTGGCCCTCCCAGGGATGGAACCCATGTCTCAGGTCTCTTGCATTGGCAGCCAGGTTCTTTACCACTAGTGCTACCTAGGAAGTCCCTCTAGCCAGGATTTACCACTCAGCATAACTGAGTATGCACGGAGGCAGGGGGAAAGGGGGAGGGCAGTCATGCTCTTTCTGCCTCTCTCACTCTATTACGTGGGGAAGGCAATGGCACCCCACTCCAGTCCTCTTGCCTGGCAAATCCCATGGACGGAGGAGCCTGGTGGGCTTCAGTCCATGAGGTCGCTAAGAGTCGGACACAACTGAGTGACTTCCTTTTCACTTTTCAGTTTCATGCATTGGAGAAGGAAATGGCAACCCACTCCAGTGTTCTTGCCTGGAGAATCCCAGGGATGGGGGAGCCTGGTGGGCTGCCATCTATGGGGTCGCACAGAGTCGGACACGACTGAAGCGACTTAGCAGCAGCAGCAGCAGCAGCAGGCTATTATACACAACGTGAACTATATGGAAGCAGGTCTTCCAAGCTTTGACTTCAGACCAGGTGACTCAAGCATCATGCCCTCCTAAATGGCTTTCTTGTGTCTCCAAAACGGCTCAGTGGCTCTCCCATTTGCTCCCCAAGTCAAGCATCATGTCCTTCTCTCCTGTTCTCAATAATATACCCAGCATCGAGTGCAGCGTCTGGTGCCTAGCCGGAGCTTGATAGATGTTTATTGAATGTTGTGGTAGTATTTCCCAAGTCAGTATTCCCCATTTGCCCAGATGTTGGCCAAGGCTTCTGCCCCATCCCTGATCTACACAGTGTGTCTTCCAGGTGAATTTCATTAGGTGCTGGGTCAGAAAAGTCAAATCGATTAGGACTTCCAGTGATGAGTGATCACCAGCTTCCTTACCAGAAGCCCAGTCTTCATTAGCAACCAAAGTCTGCATGGCTAAGATGAGCCTTCATGAAATGAAACAGAACCATATGGTCCTTGCCGCCCGCCCCCCACCCCCATCATGTCCTTTGCCTGCCTTTTGCCTGTGGGAAACTTTAGTCAAAGAATAAGTTAAAAAAAAAAAAATAAGTTTAATCAGAGAAGTGAGAAACGCTGAAACAAAGGAAAACAGTCTAAGGAGACTAGATAATAATACTGTAGTCATTAACCACGGTCAAGGACCTTTAGTTCTTTCTCAAGGGCTATAGATAATATTCTGAGGCATATCCTGTGAGCTCTCTTATAGAAACTAAAATCTCAGGTGGGAAAATTCACTGCACAATGACCACACTGTACCCAGGACATGAGCTGCCACAATTCTGAGAACTGACCACAAAGAATTGGGAACAAGGGCACCCTGGAACTGAAGATTAACTGTACCTAAAACAACCAAGATGATGCTGTTTAGCCCACCGATGACCGACTTGAAGATGACTGTTAGAAATGACTATGCTGTTTCTGCATGTAGGCCCCCTGCCCCAGACTCTGTCTATAAATGCTCTTACCCCTGCTTGTCAGGGGCGGGGAGTCTGCCTTTGGACAGATGTCCACCACTCTCCCCGCCAAGTGGCAGGCCTCTAAAATGAAGCAAACTTTCCTTTCCACCAACCTGGCCTGCTCATTGGCTTTTGAGCAGCAAGGAGCCAGACATCCCCCTCCCCCCGCCTCCCGCCCCACCCCACGCATACCTTTCTGTAATATTCATAGCTTTACACTTAACATAGGGTATGGGGGCAGGAAGACACACATTCTTGCTTGGGGTAAGTGGGGCACCACAAAAATATCTCCCAGTCAGTCGCCATCAGTCTCAGGATTTCTTTCACTTTGGGCTTGTAGCAGCCCTGTCTCTGTTCCTCCGACCTCTCTCTTGTAGGAGGGAGTTGGATTTCTCCCCAGGCCCTTTCCTTGAGACTGGCTTGTTTGGCTTTGCTTGGCTGCTTTGGGGTTTCAATTGCACAAACAGAACGCTTCTTCCCCACTTGTTTCCCCAAGGAGTGAGCTGTTGCTCCTAATTAGCCCTTCTCCAGCCTAGGGCCCCACCGGCCCTTCCATAGCACATCCTACAACAATTAGGGACTCATCCGGAGGTTTATTGATGGACGTACAGAAGCACCTTGTTATAAACATCATCTTACCTCTCCCAGGGTCATCTGGGCCACAATAGGAAAACTGCCCTATAGAAGTTTGCAACAAGTGCACTGAATGAAGCCGGGGAAGACCACCCTGTGTGGGCTAGGTGTTAGGGTCCCCAGAAGTTCTCTCCTTAGGAACTGGCTACAGGAGCCTGCATGTGGTGCTCATCGGCATTCCCTTGTTCCCAGAGACTGTGGCTCAAGGTGGCTCTCATGGGTATATTTGAAATGACCAGGGATGACGCTGGTGAGGATGTGTTGTCGTTGCAGTTGAAATTCTCTATTTCAGTGGCACTGCTGGTGTTTCTGGAGTAGCCCAGGAATATTGAAAGCAGCAGAAGAAAAAGAAAGCATTGGTAAGAATCGAATTTTAAAACTGTTGTTTAATTATGTTTTTTTCAGCACAGATACCTTCAACCCTGGGTTGAAGTGAAAAGGCACCAAAAAGAAAGTTAAAAATAACACACACTTAGTATTCAGAGAGAAGCGTGATGAGTTTTTTTTTTCCAATGAAAATAATTTTAGGGTTATTTAGCCAGAGACAGATAATATAGACTGATAATCTAAAAATGTCTTTGCCACGAAACAGCTATAACTGCTAGATAAAATATAATCAACATAATTTTAAATGTATCATTACATTTATGAAAACTAAAGTAAAAATCCCTGGGACCAAAAATTAAAGATCACCAAGGTAGGAGTTAAAGCTGGGCTGCCTGAGAGACTGGCCAGCCTTGGTGACCCAGGCCCCGGGCTTGTTTGTTTCGGCTGTGCTGAGGCTTTGCTGCTGTGCAGGCTTTCTCTAGTTATGGTGAGTGGGGGTGCTCTCTGGCTGTGGTGAGTGGGGGTGCTCTCTGGCTGTGGTGAGTGGGNTGAAGATTAACTGTACCTAAAACAACCAAGATGATGCTGTTTAGCCCACCGATGACCGACTTGAAGATGACTGTTAGAAATGACTATGCTGTTTCTGCATGTAGGCCCCCTGCCCCAGACTCTGTCTATAAATGCTCTTACCCCTGCTTGTCAGGGGCGGGGAGTCTGCCTTTGGACAGATGTCCACCACTCTCCCCGCCAAGTGGCAGGCCTCTAAAATGAAGCAAACTTTCCTTTCCACCAACCTGGCCTGCTCATTGGCTTTTGAGCAGCAAGGAGCCAGACATCCCCCTCCCCCCGCCTCCCGCCCCACCCCACGCATACCTTTCTGTAATATTCATAGCTTTACACTTAACATAGGGTATGGGGGCAGGAAGACACACATTCTTGCTTGGGGTAAGTGGGGCACCACAAAAATATCTCCCAGTCAGTCGCCATCAGTCTCAGGATTTCTTTCACTTTGGGCTTGTAGCAGCCCTGTCTCTGTTCCTCCGACCTCTCTCTTGTAGGAGGGAGTTGGATTTCTCCCCAGGCCCTTTCCTTGAGACTGGCTTGTTTGGCTTTGCTTGGCTGCTTTGGGGTTTCAATTGCACAAACAGAACGCTTCTTCCCCACTTGTTTCCCCAAGGAGTGAGCTGTTGCTCCTAATTAGCCCTTCTCCAGCCTAGGGCCCCACCGGCCCTTCCATAGCACATCCTACAACAATTAGGGACTCATCCGGAGGTTTATTGATGGACGTACAGAAGCACCTTGTTATAAACATCATCTTACCTCTCCCAGGGTCATCTGGGCCACAATAGGAAAACTGCCCTATAGAAGTTTGCAACAAGTGCACTGAATGAAGCCGGGGAAGACCACCCTGTGTGGGCTAGGTGTTAGGGTCCTCAGAAGTTCTCTCCTTAGGAACTGGCTACAGGAGCCTGCATGTGGTGCTCATCGGCATTCCCTTGTTCCCAGAGACTGTGGCTCAAGGTGGCTCTCATGGGTATATTTGAAATGACCAGGGATGACGCTGGTGAGGATGTGTTGTCGTTGCAGTTGAAATTCTCTATTTCAGTGGCACTGCTGGTGTTTCTGGAGTAGCCCAGGAATATTGAAAGCAGCAGAAGAAAAAGAAAGCATTGGTAAGAATCGAATTTTAAAACTGTTGTTTAATTATGTTTTTTTCAGCACAGATACCTTCAACCCTGGGTTGAAGTGAAAAGGCACCAAAAAGAAAGTTAAAAATAACACACACTTAGTATTCAGAGAGAAGCGTGATGAGTTTTTTTTTTCCAATGAAAATAATTTTAGGGTTATTTAGCCAGAGACAGATAATATAGACTGATAATCTAAAAATGTCTTTGCCACGAAACAGCTATAACTGCTAGATAAAATATAATCAACATAATTTTAAATGTATCATTACATTTATGAAAACTAAAGTAAAAATCCCTGGGACCAAAAATTAAAGATCACCAAGGTAGGAGTTAAAGCTGGGCTGCCTGAGAGACTGGCCAGCCTTGGTGACCCAGGCCCCGGGCTTGTTTGTTTCGGCTGTGCTGAGGCTTTGCTGCTGTGCAGGCTTTCTCTAGTTATGGTGAGTGGGGGTGCTCTCTGGCTGTGGTGAGTGGGGGTGCTCTCTGGCTGTGGTGAGTGGGCTTCTCATTCTAGTGGCTTCTCTTGTTGCAGAGCACAGGTTCCAGTGTGCAAGGATTTGGTTGCTCTGTGGCATGTGGAATCCTCTCGGAGCAGGGATTGAACTCATGTCCCCTGCATTGGAGGTGGATTCTTAACCACTGGATCATCAGGGGGAAGTCCAAGCCTTGGGTATTTATGGCCATGTGGGCCAGGAGGTTAAGTATTGAGACCCAGCTCCTGGGACATTAACTTGAGAAAGTTAATTCTTAAATAGATTGATAAGGAATCTGAGGCCCTCAAGGAGAAGAAGGGAACAAACTTTTTTTTTCTATATAGCTTTATCTTAGTCACAGGAGACATTTCTTTAAAAAAAAAAACAAAACTGTGAGTTGTAATGGCAACAATCTATTTCTTGTAAGACTAACTTTCTTTAAACCCAGAACTAATGATTACACAAAACAACCCATATTGCTCAAGGGTATGTTTTTCCTTAAGCTCTGTACTAATGATTATGTAACAACAATGTATCTTGCTTGAGGACATGTTTCTCCTTCTTAACAGGAACCTTCTGTCTAATCTTGTTCTCTTATGTTGTGGGAGTAGGTCTGGTAAAACTTTCCTATTGTTTCCTATTGTTAGTTCTAATTCTGTTATCTTAAAATGTATGTTGTGGAAGTGGGTCTTGTAAGACCTACTCTTAGTGAAAGAAAGAAAGTGAAGTCACTCAGTGTGACCCCATAGACTAGCCCACTAGGCTCCATGGAATTTTCCAGGCAAGAGTACTGGAGTGGGTTGTCATTTCCTTCTCCAGGGGATCTTCCTGACCCAAGGATTGGACCGGGGTCTCCTGAGCCACCAAGAAAGCCCAAAGTGAAAAGTGAAACTGTTAGTCACTCAGCCATGTCTGACTGTGACCCCATGGACTTTAGCCCCCCAGGTTCCTCTGTCCATGGGGATTCTCCAGGAAAGAAAACTGGAGTGGGTTGCCATGCCCTTCCCCAGGGGCTCTTCCCTGTTGGTTACTAAACAATTGAAAAAGTATATAAAGCCTTGATAAGACTAGTGAGTGCGGCACTCTCCGTCCCCCTTCTGATATATATGTCAGAAGCTTTCTCTGTCCCTTTTCCACTGTAATAAAACTTCTGCCACATGAAGCTCTGAGTGCTTGAAGGCTTGGCCCTGGTTCTGAAGCTAAATTCTCTTTGGAGATCACGAATCCGACACTGGTCAAGATATTTGCATAAGTCCAGGACTTTCAAAGCCACCTTTTTGACAAAAGGGGATACCAAGGACTTCCCTAGTGATCCAGTGGTTAAGAATACACCTGCTGATGCAGGGGACACAGGTTCAATCCCTGGTCTGGGGAGATTCCACATGCTACTAAGCCTGTGCTCCATGGCAAAAGAAGCCATCACAGTGAGAAGCCCGTGCGCTGCAATCAGAGAGTGTCCCCTGCTCTCTGCAGCTAGAGAAAGCTCGCGTGTGCCGCAGTGAAGACCGGTGCAGTCAAAAATTGATTAATTAATTTAAAGGGGCAGGGGAATACCAGAAAAAAATCCATCCAGTGTCAAAGCCAATATGGATTCTGGGTCAACTATTCCAACTTGGATTCTGGGTCAAAACAAAAGTCTCTGTTGAAAATCCTTATCCTTGGGACTGTTCCAATATTGGTTTGAGATCTGAAATGATACAGGGTCCAATAACTTCCAAGCTGAGAAACTAATGTAAAAAATTTCTCCTGAGCCATTAATCTCTCTGAGGCATCCAACAGAAGCAAACTTACAATGGTTCTGTGGAGTCAAACCCTGCCCCTCCAACTTAGGCCAACATGAATCCCACAGATATAGGCCTGTTTGAGAAAAGCTCAGATAAAATATTACAGCTACAGATAGCCCCAAGGCCCAGAGGGTCAGTATCTATGTGAGAGACAGCAGAGAGAAGCAGCAGGACATCTGATGTGCCTGTAAACAGGAGGGCTTCTACATTGCCTGCAGCTTCTCAGGAGAAAGTGCAACCAGCCAATTTAGAAAGAAGGAAACTGGGGAAGTAAGTGCAAGGGGTCTGTAGCACAGTCTGAAGAGGCTGTTGAAGTATGTGCCTTAAGAACTCTCAAAACCACCAGAACACTCTCCCTTGCAGGACATGGCCTCTGGACATGGAATCCAAATTGAGTAGGACAGGAACAATAGAGTAAAGGAAAGAGAAAAATCAGCTAAAAATAGGAACACAGCATGGGAATCTTAAAACGCTTAAGTCCATAAGTGAAAGAAAATGAAGTCGCTCAGTCGTGTCCGGACTCTGCGACCTCGTGGACTGTAGCCTACCAGGCTCTTCCATCCATGGGATTTTCCAGGCAAAATACTGGAGTGGGTTGCCATTTCCTTCTCCAGGAGATCCTCCTGACCCAGGGATTGAACCCGGGTCTCCCACAATGTAGACAGATGCTTTACCATCTGGGCCACCAGGGAAGTCCATAAACACTTTACAAAAACAACACAAGAGGGAGCTCTGAGCCCAAAGCAGACAGCTACCGTGACCAAGCCCTCACTCCCAAAGGTTGAGGAAAACCGTTTTCCATAAAAACAAGCATCAGAAAAGGATCATAATCCAAGATCATACATAATTATCTCAGGAAGAAAGAGGCTGTGAAGCATTTTAACTCCTTACAGACAATGAATGCACGCTAAAAAGATGTGCCTGCAAAACAAACAAAAATTGCAAGCTGGCGTTTCAGAATGAGCTCAATTAAGACAATGACAGAGCATATACGAAAGAGCCAAGTCAGCCAGAATGTAAAGACTTATAAACGTGGTGACAAAATTGAGAAAAGGATTAGACATTTCTAAAGAAGCAAAAATTACTTCCAAAATGAAGGAACCTGAAAATGAAGAAAGCAGCTAATGCCTTAAGAGAAAGAGGAGAGCGAAAGTCCTCAATTAGATAGCAAAGATGATCCAACCCACATATAGTGAGCATACCTTAAGAGGAAATTTTAATATTATAATTCAAGAAAACAATCTTGAAGTCAGAAAAAAAAAAAAAAAGACTGCCAAGTACATATAAAGGTGAACCATGGCCTGAAAGGCGGTGAAGGACAGGGAGGCCTGGAGTGCTGCAGTCCACGGGGTCGCGGAGAGTGGGACACAACTGAGCTACTGAACAACAACAAATGGCCTGGGAGAACTGACCTGGCATGACCACCCTGGGACCCCAGGGCGAGGCTATGGAAGCGCGGAGAGAGAGGATGTGTGGCGAGTCCTTTGTACAGAGCTGCTGCCTCGTCTCGCCCCAGCTGAAGGAGAGAGGCTTTCTGCGACCACCCAGAGCCCTTGAGCAGTAGTCCCCAGGGTCTGGGAAACTCAGTAGTTGGGGGCACAACTCCTGCCCAGGGAGCATGGAGAGTGAGAAATGGAAGAGCGGGTTTCTTTGATGATAGAGTGATGAGGATCTGTGTGCATCTGTGTCCAGGAGGCACAGTCCTCCGTCCAGTAGCTGGTCATTTCCTGAGGACCAGATGTGAACTAAACCAGGGAGAGAGCCAACCTGGAGCCACTGTGAGCCCTGCCTGACTCCCTTAAAGGGGCGGGGACCCTGACAGCTAGTGCCTGGCTGGCACAGATGCCTGCAGATCCAGGGCCTGGCAGGAGGAGGGGGGTGGGGCTTGCCTTGGGGTGAGGGGTGTTAAGTGCGTGGCGCATGCTAAGTTGCTTCAGTCTGTCTGACTCTTTGTGATCCTATGGACTGTAGCCCGCCAGGCTCCTCTGTCTATGGGGATTCTCCAGGCAAGAATACCGGAGTGGGTTGCCATGCCCTCCTCCAGGGGATCTTCCCAACCCAGGGATGGAACCTGTATCTCCTGCATCACAGGTGGATTCTTTACCTCTGAGCCACTGGGGAAGCCCGAGAGGTGGTAAGGAGGGGACTTCAAATAACCCAAGAAAGCTCCTAAGAGAAAAAGTCAGGTTCAAAATCAAGAAACAAGGGGCTTCCCCTGTGGTCCAGTGATTAAGACTCTGCCTTCTAACGTAGGGGATGCAGTTTTGATCCCTGGTCAGGGAACTAAGATGCCTCAAGGCCAAAAAGCCAGAGAATAAACAGCAGATGCAATATTGTAACAAATTCAATAAAGACCTTAAAAATAGTCCACATTAAAAAAAAAAAAATCGTAGGGACTTCCCTGGTGGTACAGTTCCCTGGTGGTACAGTGGATAAGAGTATACAGGTTTGATTCCTGGTCTGGGAAGAGTCCACGTGCCAGGGAGCAACTAAACCCATGAACCGCAGCTACTGAAGCCCCTGCACCTAGAGGTCATGCTTCGCAACAAGGGAAGCCGCCACAACGAGAAGCCTGAGCGTGACCACCAGAGGAAGCCACTGTGCAGCACAATCAAAAATAAAGAAAAACTATAGTAAAAAATCTTCAAAAGTCAAATCAGAAACCTGAAGGAGAGGGGTGACAACCCAGTCCCCACAAAGAAGGGCCATCATAATAGGCCACGCTGACTGAAGGGGGGTGATGTGGCCGCTTCAGAATTTTGATAATTTTCAGGCACTGGCTGTTTTCATTTCAGAATTGAGGCTGCTTTTGCAGTTTAAAGGGACCAAAGAGCCCTTTTATATTCTAAGAAGGAGCCCATATATGCTTAGGGGGCCTGCCCAGAGACCAGCTTTTACTCAGGAGCAAGAGGAAGACTTCTCTCACTGAAAAAAAATTATAAAAGGATGAACAAAATTTTGCATTTTGATGATGCCCTCCAAGTTGTATTTGTTCAATGTATTGACTGCATGATCTTGTGTTGTTTTTTTCTATCATTTGTAACAGAAAGAATCTTACACAGTGATTTAGTAGATAGTAAAGCTTTGGAGCCAGCAGTAGTCTCCTCTATGGGTTAATGGCTCTTCTCTCCATTTTACAGAATAGATAAGTGAGGCAAAGAGGCCTCAGGATTGTCTTACCCAAGGGACCCTTAAGAGCTGGGACTGTCAACATCTAACTCCATAAGTCTGCTATTGTCACCCTTCTTTGAATTAACCTATTCATCCTCACTTCTTTTACTGAACACCTTCCATATGAAAACACTGGGGTTTGCCTAGGGAATATTTAGATCAAGCAGCCACAGATCCTGTTTCCAGGAACAGGCTTATAATAAAATGAAGGGGAAACATTACATGTAATGTAATGTAAAGTGAAAAGAAGGAACTGAGGTGGGTAGGCAGAGGGTGTCACTGATCCTCCACCCCACCATGACTCTAGGCTGTGGGAAAGGGATGCCAGGGCAGCCTGCATGGAGGACCCACCTGTGTACTGTGAGCTGGGAAGTTCCTGAGAGGTTCAAGAAACGGTCACTGTTCTGCTCAGCGGCCAACAGCATGGAGCTCTCACTGGGCTGGGAGGATGATGGCAGGCTGCTTTCAGACTGGATGGAGAAATTGACAGTCAGGTGACCGGGTCTGATCTCCAATAGCTCTTGGCCTCCTCAGGCCAGAACCTTGAAGAAATTCACTTGTGTCTTCCAGCCTAGTCCCGGGAACTGTTCCTTAAATGTTAAGCCCTGGAATCATCAGACCAAAAGCAGGGCCCCTCGCAGGATCTCCTCTCCCTGATGGACTGCTTTGGCTACTCTGCCTAGAGCCAAGGTCTGATCCTTAGGAACGAGAGCAGCAGAGCTGTAAGGCTGACTTTGAAGTCAGTGGCCAAGTACCTAAGGCATATCACTTAAATGAGATGAAGCAAGTGTTTAGATCTTGAAATCTGGAGGTTTAAGGCTATCTAATCTTTCATGTTTTTCCTTCTTATGCTTCCACCCTAAGCAGGTACTGGGAAAGCCTTCTGTATGTCAAAAGAAGAAGAAGAAGAAGAAGAAGAAAAAAAACCTTAAATAAACTAAAAGGGAAAACCAAATCCTTAGAACAAATATTTGCAAAGACTCATGATTAAAGGCTTAAAGTTCCTGACATATAAAAAGCTCTGTTTTATAAATCAACTTAGAAAAATGCAAAGTTGCCAACAGGAAAATGGCCAAAGAAAGCAAAAGATCGTGCAAAAAAAAAANTAATTTTCAGGCACTGGCTGTTTTCATTTCAGAATTGAGGCTGCTTTTGCAGTTTAAAGGGACCAAAGAGCCCTTTTATATTCTAAGAAGGAGCCCATATATGCTTAGGGGGCCTGCCCAGAGACCAGCTTTTACTCAGGAGCAAGAGGAAGACTTCTCTCACTGAAAAAAAATTATAAAAGGATGAACAAAATTTTGCATTTTGATGATGCCCTCCAAGTTGTATTTGTTCAATGTATTGACTGCATGATCTTGTGTTGTTTTTTTCTATCATTTGTAACAGAAAGAATCTTACACAGTGATTTAGTAGATAGTAAAGCTTTGGAGCCAGCAGTAGTCTCCTCTATGGGTTAATGGCTCTTCTCTCCATTTTACAGAATAGATAAGTGAGGCAAAGAGGCCTCAGGATTGTCTTACCCAAGGGACCCTTAAGAGCTGGGACTGTCAACATCTAACTCCATAAGTCTGCTATTGTCACCCTTCTTTGAATTAACCTATTCATCCTCACTTCTTTTACTGAACACCTTCCATATGAAAACACTGGGGTTTGCCTAGGGAATATTTAGATCAAGCAGCCACAGATCCTGTTTCCAGGAACAGGCTTATAATAAAATGAAGGGGAAACATTACATGTAATGTAATGTAAAGTGAAAAGAAGGAACTGAGGTGGGTAGGCAGAGGGTGTCACTGATCCTCCACCCCACCATGACTCTAGGCTGTGGGAAAGGGATGCCAGGGCAGCCTGCATGGAGGACCCACCTGTGTACTGTGAGCTGGGAAGTTCCTGAGAGGTTCAAGAAACGGTCACTGTTCTGCTCAGCGGCCAACAGCATGGAGCTCTCACTGGGCTGGGAGGATGATGGCAGGCTGCTTTCAGACTGGATGGAGAAATTGACAGTCAGGTGACCGGGTCTGATCTCCAATAGCTCTTGGCCTCCTCAGGCCAGAACCTTGAAGAAATTCACTTGTGTCTTCCAGCCTAGTCCCGGGAACTGTTCCTTAAATGTTAAGCCCTGGAATCATCAGACCAAAAGCAGGGCCCCTCGCAGGATCTCCTCTCCCTGATGGACTGCTTTGGCTACTCTGCCTAGAGCCAAGGTCTGATCCTTAGGAACGAGAGCAGCAGAGCTGTAAGGCTGACTTTGAAGTCAGTGGCCAAGTACCTAAGGCATATCACTTAAATGAGATGAAGCAAGTGTTTAGATCTTGAAATCTGGAGGTTTAAGGCTATCTAATCTTTCATGTTTTTCCTTCTTATGCTTCCACCCTAAGCAGGTACTGGGAAAGCCTTCTGTATGTCAAAAGAAGAAGAAGAAGAAGAAGAAGAAAAAAAACCTTAAATAAACTAAAAGGGAAAACCAAATCCTTAGAACAAATATTTGCAAAGACTCATGATTAAAGGCTTAAAGTTCCTGACATATAAAAAGCTCTGTTTTATAAATCAACTTAGAAAAATGCAAAGTTGCCAACAGGAAAATGGCCAAAGAAAGCAAAAGATCGTGCAAAAAAAAAAGTCGGCATTCAAATTCACTGACAATCAAAGAGCTGCCACTTTTTTTTAACCTGTCATATTAGACAAGGAAAATTTATGCTTCTCAATTGTGATAAGGGTACAGTGACACAGTCACTCATATTACTAGAGAGAGTATAATTTGGTATGAACTTNAAAAAAAAAAGTCGGCATTCAAATTCACTGACAATCAAAGAGCTGCCACTTTTTTTTAACCTGTCATATTAGACAAGGAAAATTTATGCTTCTCAATTGTGATAAGGGTACAGTGACACAGTCACTCATATTACTAGAGAGAGTATAATTTGGTATGAACTTCCTGGAAATAATCTGACAATATGTATTGAGAGCCTTAAAAACATTCACACCCTTTGAATTCTGCCTCTAAATCTATTCTGGGAAAACCATCAGAAATGTGGACAATACATAAATGCTTGTTTTAGCATCAGTTACAATAATGAAAAGTTAGGAATTACTCTGAATGTCTGATATTAGAGGAATGGTGAAGTAAATTTCAACTCATTCATACAACTGAATAGCATGAAATTATCAAAATGATGTGTACAAAGGGCTTTTGAAAGGGATGGGAAATGCTTATGATATATGATATAGTCTAAACTGGAAAAAAGCAACATTGAGAAATATATTTATATATGTAATGTCTTCAAAGATATAAATTAAAAATTAAGATGAAAGACTAGAAGAATATATGCCAAAATGTTCCAATTGGTTGCTTAGGGCTAGAGGGGAGTGGGGGTGATTTTTCTGTAATTTTGTGATTTTTCTTCAGTGAACATTATTCCTTTATAACACTGAGGGGGAAAAAAAAAACAGAAAACAATTTTTAAGTGAGTTCAGTACTTTATCCCTTTTTAGGAAAACAAAATTACGTTTTAATGTCTGTAGACCTCAGTGTGATGTGTGCATGTCACTGACTTGAAAAAAAAGGCTGCTGATCCCCACGCAGTGCTAGACTTTAACATCCATCCATTCTCCAGAGACGGTATATCTCCAATTCCCAGCTGACACTATGGATCTTGGCAGGATCTTGGTGGAGCTTACTGTTTCTGCTGAGCGGCAGGGCAACTTGGGCACCAGGCAGTGAGAGATACGGATTCTCGGGTCTTTGATGGTGATGGACAGACCTCGCCGCAGAATGTTCACCAAACGGATCCAGAACTGAAACACGGTCTCGGGGTGGTTTTTGTGGAGCCTCAGGTAATAGATCTTTTCAGTCACTGTCCTAACCCTTAGGATGCGCTGCAGCCGGTCGTAGATTCGCAGTTCCACGTACTTCAGGGGCAGAATCCTGGGCACAATCAGGAAATTCCCATGACAGAGGCCCTGGTGGTTTTAACGAAACCTTGCTGGGTCAACCCCATTAGACTCCTGCCTCTGTTTGGGGGATACCAGAGAGCAAAAGCTTGTGGTCTGAGGGTGGAAATGAGCACTAAAACCTATTCTTCTCTGATTTCTAGAGCCTTGGTTATTAAAGAATCTGCTCAAACCAATAACAATGGCTGATGGTTGATGTATGAAATCTCATTTAACCCTCACAGCAACCCCTTGATGAAGGAACAATTAGTAGTATTAATTCCCTGTTACAGAATTTGAGACTGTGGCTCAGAGAAGCTAGGTGATTTGCCCAAGCTTAGATCTTCTTAAGCAGGAACGGGAACTGACATTTTCTGACTCCATCTTCAGGTCTCCTTCTCCCTAGATCCTGAGTAACTGTGCTGAAAGAGGAGGGAGAAGGATAGAGGTCTGGTGTTTTACATCCAGTATTTTTTTTTTCAATTTCAATACCTCATAATCCTGTTTGACTTTCATATCGCTCACCTTTCTTTTTGAAAACCTCCAAGTCTATATTGACAAAACAAAAAATAAGCAAAAGGAAGCCACGATTCTCAAAAACTAGGAAGAGACAGGGACTGGTGCTCTACCCCAGCACCAAGTACAGCACTCGGTACCTACAGACACTAAATAAATATTTGTTAAATGATCGAAGGAAGTCTACATAGTTTATGCTAAAGAACTCTGTCCTTTCTTCTTGTCTAGAGACCAGTGGCAAAACAATTCAGTCGTTCACCCAGCCCCTTCCAGTACCTCCCTCAAATCTTCCTTTACCTGCTGAGGGTGATGACTGGGGCACTCCCAGCTGTGCTCCAGGTGGAAAACTGACCCTGGGGCCAGGTGACGTTGGCCATCAGGAGGATGTTGGGGAGTGGCAAGGAGGGTACGGACGAGGTCACCCCAAGGATCACAGTGGTTGGCCCTTCACAGTCATCCATCCAGTTCCCAGGCTTAGTGATCTAGAAGTTAGCCCCAGGCACATGGAGTCAGATAGAAACAGAAGACGGGGGTGGAAGATTACAGGTGCTAGAAAGCGGCACTTCAACTTGGCAACAGGCTTGGAGCACCTGTGTTCTTGCACACTGGGCTGGGCCATGACCTGCGGTCCATCCTTCCCGTGGGTTTTCCCCAAAGAGACTTTAGGTCATTGGCAACAGAAAGTTGGTCACCCTCCTCTGTGTCCTTTGCATGACTAACTTTAAAAGGATATAAGACAAAGCTGATCACCACTTCATTCCTCCATCCTTGGGCAGAAGAAGGCAGCACAGGTTTCTAATGATCTGGAAGGGGGATTATGCAAAGAAAGTTCCGGAAGGGGAGGAGAATGAGGAAAAAGCTGTTGAATGGGGAAGATCCA
>SJYX01019257.1:0-12340 GCA_006410675.1 Oreotragus oreotragus
CAGTCCAAGGGACTCTCAAGAGTCTTCTCCAACACCACAGTTCAAAAGCATCAATTCTTCGGCACTAAGGTTTATTTATGGTCCAACTCTCACATCCATACATGACTACAGATTGTATTTCCAAGTCTTGAGTCTGTTTCTGTTTGATAAATAAGTTCATTTCTATCATCTTTTTAGATTCTCCTTATAAGTGATATCATATAACGTCTCTTTGACTTACTTCATATCACTCAGTATGATAGTCTCTAGGTCCATCCATCTTGTTGCAAATGGCATTATTTCATTCATTTAATGGCTGAGTAATATTCCACTGGTAAAGAATCTTCCTGCGAGTGCAGGAGACACAAGAGATATGGGTTTAGTCCCTGGGTCTGTCAGGAAAGATTTCTTAGAGGAGGGAAAGTCCTGTAGGGAATTCCCTGAGTAGGGAGGGAATATAATGGAATACAATGTTCCATTATATGTATATATGTAAATCTAGCAAGATTGAATAGAAAATGGCAAAGGACTTTTGCATTAAAAAATCTCACTTTTTTTTTCAGGCAAGGATTTATTAGGGCCCCTGCTGCAGAAGGGGGAGCAAGAACAAACACCGACTTCCCTTGCTTGCTCACTCTCTGAGAGGGCGGGGCCCAGTTTGTTTCTTACATGGTGTGAGGGGGAGAGTGTGTCCAGCGCTCTGGCCAGAGGGTGACTGAGGGGTTTTTTCCACCCCTTGGGTGGTGGTGTGTGCAGGGGGCAAGTGCAGTACCCTGCTTCTGCTCTGGACAATCTTCTTTTGATTCAGAGCTTCAAAAAAGGCAGGGTTTGGGGCCTCTTTGCATCTTTTCTCCAAAATTTACCCTCAAGGTGCATGCAGGCAGTTATTTTCAGTCCCATGCAGTTTCTTGGTATTTCGTTGCTTGAAGAGACATGTGTTCAGGTACAAGCATTGCAGCACTTCAGCAAAGGATCCCAGGTCCCAGCCTGTCTCATTCCCCCAAAAAGACTCTGCACCTTTATTCTAAAGGGGTAAGGGGCTGAAGGTCTCTTGTTCTGAAACTGCTTCCTGGACAGACTGCTGACCTTAGCTCGCTGACTGTTTCAAGGGCCTGTAGGAATCTGGGCCTCCCTCCACTGAAATGGACTGCATTCCTTGCACCATCATGAGTCTTATTTCAAACTTTTGGAGCCTAAGCACACAAATTTAACCAAAAAGTTAAATAAACAAGGGCTAAGAAGAATGATAACAATAGCTGTTGAAGGGCCTAGAAAGGGAAGGAACCAGGTTAACTCTGGTCTTCCTAAGCTATTGACCAGTTAAAGGAGGCGCTAAATCCCCTACCAAAGTTATGATGCCAAGTCTGCCTGGACTTATATTTCCTTAATATTAACTTTTATGTGTCCCATCGCATTGATCGAGTGCAGCAGGAAATATTCGTTATCCCACAAATTCTACCTTATTCTGCCAGAAGGTACTCAAGGGCCAGACAATTGGCAAGAACCACATCAGTCAAGGAAGCAGTAGTGGTTCCAAGTCCACAAAGGCTTCAAATAGGATCCAAGCCACTATATCTTTTTACTTACCTGTGGATGGTGCTTGTCTTTTGACTAGGTATCTCACATCTTCCACTGGCTCACAGATGTACTGTTCTCTTGTGCTGGGATTTCTAGAAGTAAAATCTTTAGTCTGGACAAGTATACCCACTCTTTCAGTTTGACAGCAGTGAGGATGGTTTAAATTACTATAGGGGCCTTCTCTTTTGACAATGGTTGGTTGGGGGAACCCCTTTCTGGGTTTTAAGAAGAACTTGGTCCCTGGGGTTTCTTTGTGAAGGAACTGCTCCTTCCTGTGTATTTTTAGGGGGAGGTGGCAGTGCCTTGTGGGGACTGTCCTGGATTGCTTCTGAACTTGTCCTAGATAAGAGATGTATCTCAAGGCCTGGTTCATGTCCTCACTCACTAGAATGTCAGTAGTAAGAAAAGGTCTCCTTTAGGTCATTTCAAATGGACTAAGTCTCAGATCACTCCTGGGGATACACAGACCTTGAGGACTGCAATAGGAAGTAATCTGGTCCAGGGTTCCTGAGTTTCTTGCCAGAGCTTTGCTAAGGTTTTCCTTAAAGTATGGTTCACTTCTCTAGCTTACCCGAAGACTGGGGGTGCCAAGGGTATGTAGCTTGTAGTCTGTTCCTAGGGCTGTTGTGAGCCCCTGTGTGATTCTGGTTATAGAGAGGGCCTGTTATCACTCAGAAGGGATTTTGGAAGTCCAAACTAAGGAATTATTTCTTTTGAAAGGGACTTATAGACTTCTACAGTTTTTTTCAGATAAGGTGGGGAAGGCTTCAACCCATCCTGTGAAAATATCAACAAACTTCAGAAGATATGTCCTGCTCATGAGGACATTTGGGTGAAATATAACTGCCAGTCTTCCCCTGGATATGTCCCTCAGCATCTAAACGATCTGAACAGCTGAGAGGGATTGGATGGTGTGGGTTATCATGGACACATAAATCACAGGCAAGCATCTCTTGCTTTGCTGTCCTCGTCACCACCTTCCTGCAAAGCCTTCTGCCCATATGCACCCCTCCCATAGCAGGTGGCATCAGTAAGCTCGTCATGAATTTCCATTGTTGGGCCTTCTTCCTTTTCATGCCAGCCTGTGCTTTTTTTCCCCATAGCTCCATTTCTCAGCATTTCCTTCTTCCTGTGGAGAATACTGGGAAAGGCTAGAGAGTTCAGGGGGACAGTCACTAGAGCCATGACTTGTTCAGCTTCTTGCAGTTGAGCTCCTGTTTTGCAATTTGATCAGCTTTGCTGTTTTCTTGGCTCACAGAAGATCTATCTCTCTGATGGCCTCTACAGTGGATTAAGAGGCAGAATGAAATCTTGGTTTTATGTGGGAATTTACAGTGGTTAGCATTCCTCTTTCTTTCCAAATGACACCATGAGCATTTAGCACATGGAACCCATATTTAGAGTCAGTAAAAATATTTAATATCTTATCCTTTGCTAATTGCAAGGCTCTCACTAATGCGATTAGTTCAGCCTTCTGGGCTAAAGTCAGGGATGGCAGGACTTTGCCTTCTGTGATTTCATCTAGACTAGGCTTCCCTGGTGGCTCAGAGGTTAAAGCGTCTGCCTCCAATCCGGGAGACCCAGGTTCGATCCCTGGGTCGGGAAGATCCCCTGGAGAAGGAAATGGCAACCCACTCCAGTATTCTTGCCTGGAGAACCCCATGGACGGAAAAGGCTAGTAAGTTACAGTCCACGGGGTCGCAAAGAGTTAGACACGACTGAGCGACTTCACCTCACCTCACCTCAACCAAGACATAGCCAGCCCACTGGGTTCTCACTTCTTCAAAACTACTCTCATCATTAAGTCATTCGACCTCAGGACTGTCAAGAGGCTCATCTGGAAGGTCAGACCTGCTGGTGCCAGTTTATTCCAGGGTCTCTATGCATTCTGCATTAAGCCTCCACTCTTTTTTTTTAAATGTATTGTTGTATTTTTATTTTTGTGCTAGGTCTTTCTTGGAGTTTGCGGGTTTTCTCTAGTTGCCCCAAGTGGAGTCTACTCTCGAGTTGCAGTGGCATCTCTTGTTTAGCATGGATTCTAGGGCACTCCGGCTTACTAATTATGGCCCCTGGGCTTAATTGCCCCTGGGCATGCAGGATCTGAACCTGTGTCCTCTGCATTACAAGGTAGATTCTTAACCACTGGACCACCAGGGAAGCCCTAAGTCTCCACTCTTAACCACTGGAAGCAGAGTTGCTGGGTTCAGGGTTTGGCACACCTTCAAGGTAATGTCAGGGGTGTCCTTAAGAAGGGGCCTGATAACTTGCTAAACTTCCTTCAGTCAAAAATGATGTCCTTTGACCTCCAGCACAGATTGTACCTGATGAGAGATGAACACAATTAAGTATAGTCCCAGGGTGAGCTTGGAAGCCTCATTAACCAACAGGGCTGTGGCTGCTACTGCCTGCCCGCAATTTAGATATCCCAGGGCCACTGAGTCCAGTTGTTTTGAGAAGTAAGCCAGTACTCTCTGAGTCAGCCCAAGTTTTGGGGTCAGGACTCCTAGCGCTATCTCTGACCTCTTATGAACATACAGGGTAAAGGGCTTGTCCAAATTTGGAAGCCCCATTGCTGGTGCTCTACTTGACTCAGTCTTTAGAGTCTCAAAGACCTGCTAGTGACTCTTATTCAATTGAAGGGGTTCCCTTTCTCCTCCCTATATAGCCTCAAGTAGGGGTTTTGCTGTAAGGCCATAATTTAGAATCCAGGTGTAACAGAAGCCAGCCATTCTGAGAAGCCTCGAGTTGCCTCTTTTTGGTTGGAGATGGTAATGCACTAACTGTTTTCAATCTATGATCAGGGCTTGTGCTGCTGGGATCAAAAGAAATCCTAAATATTGAATCCATTGCTGTGAGATCTGTGCCTTTGTTAGAGAGGCTTTATAGCCCCTTTGCCAGAAAATTTAGGACCCTAATGGTATTCTGATGTGACTCTTGTTTGGTCACACTACTTAATTAATGATCACCAACATGTGGTAGAAGAGCTCCCATCTCAAGGCCCAGTTCCCTCAGTTGCCTTGCTAATTCATTTAGGGAAGCCCCAAAGGTTGGCAGCTGTCTCAAAAACCCTGCAGAAATCCTGTCATGTGTACTGTCTGTCAAGGTGTCAAGGTTCCTCCATTCAGAGGCAAATTGGTATTAAGAGTCTGAATGTAGATGGATACAGAAAAAGAATCTTTGAGGCACCAGTGAGTGAACAGGGATGACTGCCTCACTCACTGCTCCAAAGTCTTGCATGAACAGTTACTCCCCATTAGATTTCTGAATGGGAAGGATGGGGGTGTTGCAAAGGGACTGCTGCTGCTGCTAAGTCACTTCAGTCGTGTCCGACTCTGTGCGACCCTACAGACAGCAGCCCACCAGGCTCCCCTGTCCCTGGGATTTCCCAGGCAAGAGTACTGGAGTGGGGTGCCATTGCCTTCTCCGGCAAGGGGACTGGTAGGGCCTAAAGAGTCCGTGTTTNGCTGCTGCTAAGTCACTTCAGTCGTGTCCGACTCTGTGCGACCCTACAGACAGCAGCCCACCAGGCTCCCCTGTCCCTGGGATTTCCCAGGCAAGAGTACTGGAGTGGGGTGCCATTGCCTTCTCCGGCAAGGGGACTGGTAGGGCCTAAAGAGTCCGTGTTTTAGGAATTTTATAACCAGTGGTTGGATCCCCTTCAGGGCTTCAGGCTCTAAAAGATATTGTCTCTTTCAGCAGTATCTGTCCCAAGGTCTCAATCTTTTTTTTTAACTCTATCAGAAAAAAATTGGCAGTGTTTGATGTTTCTGTTCTTGTTTCATGTATTGACTTTTTTGTTTAAATTGAAGTGTAGTTCTTTTATAGTATGTGTTAATCTCTACTATACAGCAAAGTGACTGAGTTTTTCCATAGAATACACTCTTTAAAATATTCTTTTCCATTATATCCTGGGAGACTGGAAATAGTTCCTTGTGCTGTATAGTAGGACCTTGCTGTTTGTGCATTCTAAATATAATAGTTTGCATCTTGCTGCTGCTGTTCAGTCAATCAGTTGTGTCTGACTCTTTTCGACCCCAAGGACTGCAGCATGTCAGGCTTCCCTGTCCTTCACTTTCTCCTGGAGCTTCCTCAGACTCATGTACATTGAGATGGTGATGCCATCCATCTCGTCCTCTGCCGTCCCCTTCTCCTCCTGTCTTCAACCTTTCCCACCATCAGGATCTTTTCTAATGAGTCAGTTCTTCACATCAGATAGCCAAAATGTTGGAGCTTCAGCTTCAGCATTAGTCCTTCCAATGAATATTTAGGACGGATTTCCTTTAGGATGGACTGCTTTGATCTCCTTGCAGTCCAAGGGATTCTCAAGAGTCTTCTCCAGCACCACAGTTCAAAACCATCAATTCTTCCATACTCAGCCCTCTTTAAAGTTGAACTCTCATATCTATACATCTCTCCTGGAAAAACCATAGCTTTGACTATGCTGATCTTTGTCAGCAAGGAAATGTCTCTGCTTTTTAATGTACTATCTAGGTCGGTCACAGCTTTTCTTTCAAGGAGCAAGTGTCTTTTAATTTCATGGCTGCAGTCACCATCTGCAGTGATTTTGGAGCCCAAGAAAATAGTCTCTCACTATTTCCATTGTTTCCCCATCTATTTGAAATGAGATGATGAGACCAGATGCCATGATCTTAGTTTTTTGAATTTTGAATTTTAAGCCAGCTTTTTCACTCTCCTCTTTCACTTCATCAAGAAGCTCTTTAGTTTCTCTAAGCTTTCTGCCATTAGGGTGGTGTCATCTGCATATCTGAGGTTATTGATATTTTTCCTGGCAATACTGATTCCAGCTTATGCTTCATGCAGCCTGGCATTTTGCATGATGTACTCTGCATATAGATTAAATAAGCAGGGTGACAACATACAGCCTTGATGTACTTCTTTCCCAAGTTGGAACTACTTCGTTGTTCCATGTCTCATTCTAACTTGCTTCTTGGCTTTGCAGGAAGCAGGTAAGGTGGTCTGGTAGACCCATCTCTTTAAGAATTTTCTACAGTTTGCTGTAATCCACACAGTAAAAGGGTTTAGCATAGTCAATAAAGCAGAAACAGATGTTTTTATGGAACTCCCATGCTTTTTCTGTGATGCAACTGATGTTGGCAATTTGATTTCTGGTTCCTCTGCCTTTTCTAAATCCAGCTGCCCACCCCAAATTCCCAGTCTGTCCCTCTCCTCCCCGCCTCCACCTTGTGAACCACTAGTCTGGTCTCTAGTCTGTAAGCCTGTTTCTGTTTTGTAGACATATTCATTTGTGGTCATATTTTAAATTTCACATACAAGTGATACCATGTGGTATTATTATTCTCTTTCTCCATTTCCCTTTGTATGATTATCTCCCATGGTGTTGGGGTCCAGCCTCAGTGGATCCAGGGTAATTCAAAGTGGGGACGGCATCAGCAATCAGGAAACAATTATTTAATTAAAGATTTAATTAAAGATAAAAGGAGAGATTAGAGAAGAATACTATAGTGGAAGAAAAGATGCTGTATTCCTTGGTTTACACAAAAAGCCAATAAAATCTCAAGACAAGAGACTTGCATCGTCTATGTTAGGCCACAGGGGCCATTCAAGCCCCCAGAGGAAGCGGAGATGCAAAGCACCTCCCCATTCAGGTCTTAGAAGCCTAGACAAAATTAGTAGATGCAGTGAGCCTTTGTGCTCCAGATGGGAATTCATCCTGAAAAGAAGAGAAAGCAAAGACGACACAGGGAAACCAGTCTTTCCAGTAGCTGGTCCGTCTCTTTATTTTCCAGGGCCGCATTTACAGTTTAAGTTATACATAGAGATAAATGGAAAATACAAAGTGATGCAGGGTCAGCAGTCCTGACCCTTATTAAAACCAGGTGGTTCATATGCATGCATACAAAGGTCTTAGGTGGATTTACATCATCTTCTGGCCAGGGGGCCTGCTAACTAACATTTTATGACCCTTTCTTTCTGTTAACGGTCAGTCAACCAGAAAACTTATTTTTTCCAGGGGTGATTTTTCTTAAACCAGGTGCCACCCTCTGAAGGCACCAGATAAAGTTGCATTCCTACAGGGCAAAGGTGCAGTCGTTATAATTAAGAAAAGAATTCACTAGCCTAAGGTTAAACGTGATTAATATCAAAGGTTAATACTTATTTCTCCTATATGTTAGTTATACCAATTAATATGTATAAAGGGACAAGGGTATGGAGACTTAGCAGCAAAATATTGGCTCAACAATGAAACCCTCCACTGGTACTATTCTAATAACCCACTAATACTATACTAATAATTTCCTAACTTATCAAAGGAATCTGTATTTAGAAAGTTGAAAGCATCTCGTGCCTCTCACGGTTGGGAGGCTGTGAACAATCACATGTGGCCGGACAAACCTGTCAGGCAGCTCAGAGAGTCATCAGGGAAGTTTTCAGACTGAAACACTCTTGTTATGCCCAGGAGACTTATTAACTGGAGCTTTAAGTTAACCTTTTTCAGAGAGAGGTGGTGGGGGATAGCCCCTGTTAATGTCAGAAGAGTTGGTGAGAGGCATAATGCAGTAAGGCAGGCAGACTCTGGCTTTGGGGATAGATGCTCGAGAAAGTCCAGGGGGACCCCTGAGGCCTGATCCTGCCTTTGCATATGTCAGGCCCCTTTCCTCATGACCTTTGCCACGGGTGGGATTCCTTAGACTGGCTCCCAGCATCTCCCCCTTTATTATTTCCTAAATCAGCCTGACGTAGTTCATTCGAGAGTTTCTGAATGCTCTGCCGAAGGATACCGACAATACAAGGAAGAATGAGTATAAAAAGCAAAATTAGAGCACCCACAGCGGCATAGCTTAAAATAGTAGACAGAATGTTCTTTCCAGAAATGAAGTCAGTAAAGGTGTGGAAGAAGTCATTAGCTGCTCCTGCGGCAGTAAAATCCAATCGAGAGTGTTCCAAGGTTTGTATCTGATTATGAAGTTTCCATAAATCCAGGCCAATGTCAGAGCTGTTCCAAACACCTGCAATATGATTTTTAATTCTTTCCCATTCATAATCTGTCTCGTTCACCTTCAGAGATGTAACACATATCCACCGATAGTCGGCATGGCAGGACAGAGCCAATTTTACCTTGAGGGCCTGCAGTTCAGTCCCAATATGCATTATTGCTTCTTCTAAGGCGTCTACCCTCATCTCTAACTTCCTATCTATGACTTCCTGTGTTGCCAATGTTAAAGAAACATTTTTAGACATGGCATTAACATATTGAGCAGTATGTACTGTTTGACTCAATGCTATTGCTGCCCCAGTAACAGAACCAATTGCAGCTATTAAAGCTGATATTCCTAAGATAAGCAAGCCTGTAATAAACCGTCGTGGTCGCATCAACTCCTGTAGTTGTTGAAGCACAGCAAGACCATAATTATCATACCAGTGACTAGTTACAGTAACAGGTATCATAAGATAGGGTGGACGCTTTAATACCACAAAAGAACAAACATTGTACTGAGAGGTTAAACAAGATGAAAGCATACATTGGTCACAAGTCACTTCATTGGGTCCACCACTGAAATTCATTTGTACATTAAGCTTCCCTGAATCATTAGCAAAGAGGAAAACATAGGGAGAGGGTAAACAAGCCAGAGCAGAATAAGTAGTAGCGTTACTACTTGGGCGTGTTAGGATGATGGGGGCAGTAGCAGCAAGGGCTCTCCAGATTTCTGGCTGCCAAAATGTTCTGTTTTTGGTTGTGTATGACAGCATAGGAGGAACAAATTGATTATGATGCCATCTAGTGGCTCTTAGTTGCCAAGGAATTATAGTTTTACGCCAGTTTTCAATTCCAGAGGTATATTCATCAATGGAGCTATGACTCTTAGATGCATCTGGATTGCTCCAGTCCTGAATTGAATAATTCCCTCTTCCTGGTATTCTGTAATCAATTCTCGAATTATAAGTACAAGACTTCCATATTGGATACCCTGATTGATCGTTTATATCACTCCAGATGGCATTTGAAGGAGCAACTTTATTACAATTTGGATATTCCGAGGGTGCCTTAAGGAACAAGGATTTAAATGGGTCAAGTACCCCGGGCATACGAGCCTGTAATGTCCAAACTGACCGAGGCCCTTTAAAATCATGCTTTCGGGTTGGAGATTCTGTCAGAATTACTTTTGTAGAAACTCCAACACAGCCCTTTTTGCGAGGTGTGATAATATTTCCTGTTTCACGAGTGGGGAAATTAAAACAAACAGGAAGGTCATCTGTTAATCCCCTAAAGGTATAATTAAAATTAATGGGGTATTTATCCTTAGTATAAGAAGTATAAACTCCTCCCAAAAGTCGAGGCTCATCTGTGTTAACCCGTATAGGTTCATTATTCCAAGTAACAACCTGGAAGGTTGGAGGATCTGGGAGATATGCCCAATATTTTGTTGGAGTGGGAGAGGCGCTTACCTGGCAGGAAAGCAAAGCAAGCATGGCAAGAAACATTTTCTCAGGAGAGGCTGAAGGTCCTTGTAAAGAAGCTATTCCCCGTGCCTGGTGACAGAGCATTTTAATTTGTCCCCAAGCGGGTATGGAGGCTTGTGGAGTCACCAGAATGGGAAGACCTTACACCCTTTTGCGGGGTGAGGGGTCAGAGGGAGTGACATCCCGTATATGAAGTTGAGACATCTGTCTGGTGGGTGGATCCATTCCCTGCTCATCCGGGATCTCTGATGTCAGTCGTCCCAAGGTCAGCGGAGTCTCCTGAGCTGGCGGAGGGAGTGGAGGTAAAGGAGGCCTCTTCCTTTTTAGGATTTGCGGCAGCAGAGGAATCCGGTATCCAGGAGGCTGTGACACGGCAAATCAGTCTGTCTGGAACCCAAATTGGAGAGTCTGCGTCCTGTGGAAAAATATAAGCATAACCTCGGCTGCTGGTTAACAATGGGTAGGGACCTCTCCACTGTCCAGAGAGAAGGTCCCTCCATTTCACTGATGGCTTTGCATTTAATGCTCCGGGCACCAATGACGAAGCATTGCAGTGGTTCTGGATGAATCAGCATTTAAATTATTTATTACGAAAAGAGCATGTTGTAAAATCTGATCGGGGGGGAACTATACTTAAATTCCCCTTCCTTTAATTTTTGAATTTGGATTTTTAATGTTTGGTGAGCTCTTTCCACAATGGCTTGTCCCTGCGGATTATAAGGAATGCCAGTATTATGTTTAATTTGAAATTTTGAACAAATTTCTGAAAAGACTTCGAAGTGCAAGCAGGGGCATTATCAGTTTTTAAAGCTTTTGGCCCAAATATGGAAAGCAAGTAAAGAGATGCTGTATGACATCTTTAAATGCTTCTCCTGTGCGAGCAGTTGCAATAATAACATGAGAAAAGGTATCTACAGTTACATGAACAAAAGACAATTTTCCAAATGAGGAGATGTGAGTCACATTCATCTGCCAGAGCACATTAGGTTTGAGTCCACGAGGGTTAACTCCCATAGGCAGGCTATTAATAGTAGTGGGGCAGTGTAAGCAGGAACGAACAATCTCTCAAGCAGACTCTCGAGGAATTTGAAACTGATATCTTAAAGCAGTGGCATTTTGATGATGAAGTGAGTGAGAGGCTCTTGCCTCTTCAAAATCAGAAGCCACTGTAGCGCTGCTAAATGAATCTGCTAAATCATTTAGAGTGTTTAAAGGGCCAGGCAATCCGGAATGAGCCTAAATGTGGCCGATAAAAAATACTTTATTTCTTTTCCAGATTTGTTGCTGCAATTTGGTTAACAAATGAAATACAGTAGCTTTATTTTCGGATAGAACCGCAGTTTCAATGTGTGGAAACAGCCTGACCACATACTGAGAGTCAGAGTAAAGGTTAAATTCGTCATCTGCGAACGTAACAAAAGCCTCCATAACAGCTGTAATTTCTGCTCTTTGAGCTGAAGTTTCTTGTGTTTGCAAGACCTTTTGATGATTTCTTGTAACTATGGAGGCTTTGCCGTTTGCTGACCCGTCAGTGAAGGCTATCTGAGCATCTGAAATAGGGAACTGTTTACCTCTAACAGGAAAAATAACTGGGTGTCTGGACATACAATTTAACAAAACATGGGAGGGTAAATGATGCAAGATTTGACCACAATAATTTCCTATAGCAATTTGCCAATCATCATCAAACATTAGAAGTGCATCAAGCTGTTCCTTGTTATATGGAATGATAATTTCTGATGGCTCTTTGCCAAACAATTCAATGCTCCTCTTTCTTCCTTTTAATATCAACGTTACTATCAAGCCTGGATAGGAAGCCACTATTTTTTTTAGCTTGAGCAGGAAGATGAACCCACTCTAGGGGGCCATTTTGCCATAAAACTCCCGTAGGTGCAGTTGGAGTAGACAGGCAAAGGAACTGCCAATTTGATGTTAAATCAATTCTTTTTACGTAGCTATCAGATAAGGCTGTTTCTACTTTGCCTAAGGCCTCCCGAGCCTCAGCAGTTAATTGTCTTTTAGAAGTTGGATTAGAATCCCCACCCAAAATGTTAAAAAGAGGTTTCAGTTCAGCAGTAGTTAATTTCAAACAAGGCCTAATCCAATTAATATCACCTAAAAGTTTTTGGTGTCTGTTCGGGCGCCACTTGTCGGGGTCCAGCCCCAGTGGATCCAGGGTAATTTGAAGTGTGGACGGCG
Organism: Oreotragus oreotragus; assembly: GCA_006410675.1. NCBI lineage: Eukaryota > Metazoa > Chordata > Mammalia > Artiodactyla > Bovidae > Oreotragus > Oreotragus oreotragus. The sequence continues at coordinate 12,199 of SJYX01019257.1, forward strand.
TCAGTGATCAGGAAACAATTATTTAATTAAAGATATAAGGAGAGATTAGAAAATAATAGTATAGTGGAAGAAAAGAGGCTGTATTCCTTGGTTTACACAAAAAGCCAATAAAATCTCAAGACAAGAGACTTGCACTGTCTAC
>SJYX01019258.1:10963-45599 GCA_006410675.1 Oreotragus oreotragus
GGAAACAGTGGAAACAGTGTCAGACTTTATTTTGGGGGGCTCCAAAATCACTGCAGATGGTGACTGCAGCCATGAAATTAGAAGACGCTTACTCCTTGGAAGAAAAGTTGTGACCAACCTAGATAGCATATTCAAAAGCAGAGATCTTACTTTTCTGACTAAGGTCCGCCTAGTCAAGGCTATGGTTTTTCCTGTGGTCATATATGGATGTGAAAGTTGGACTGTGAAGAAAGCTGAGTGCCGAAGAATTCATGCTTTTGAACTGTGTTGTTGGAAAAGACTCTTGAGAGTCCCTTGGACTACAAGGAGATCCAACCAGTCCATTGTGAAGGAGATCAGCCCTGGGAGATGCTAAAGCTGAAACTCCAGTACTTTGGCCACCTCATGCGAAGAGTTGACTCATTGGAAAAGACTGATGCTAGGAGGGATTTGGGACAGGAGGAGAAGGGGACGACCGAGGTTGAGATGGCTGGATGGCATCACGGACTTGATGGACGTGAGTCTGAGTGAACTCTGGGAGTTGATGATGGACAGGGAGGCCTGGCGTGCTGCAGTTCATGGGATCGCAAAGAGTTGGGCATGACTGAGCGACTGAACTGAACTGAACTGAAAATTACTGCAGGGGGTGACTGCAGCCATGGAATTAAAAGACACTTGCTCCTTGGAAGAAAAGCTGTGACCAACCTAGACAGCCTATTAAAAACAGAGACATTACTTTGCTAACAAAGGCCCTTCTAGTCAAAGCTGTGGTTTTTCCAGTAGGCATGTATGGATGTATGGAAAGCTGAGTGCCAAAGAATTGATCCTTTTGAACGTGGTGTTGGAGAAGACTCTTGCGAGTCCCTTAGACAGCAAGGAGATTCAACCAACTCTTCCTAAAGGAAATCAGTCCTGAATATTCATTGGAAGAACTGATGCTGAAGCTAACACGACTGAGCAACTGAACTGAACTGATGTATGGACGTGAGAGTTGGACTGTGAAGAAGGCTGAGCACCGAAGAATTGATGCTTTTGAACTGCGGTGTTGGAGAAGACTCTTAAAAGTCCCTTGGACTGCAAGGAGATCCAACCAGTCCGTTGTAAAAGAGATTGGTCCTGGGTGTTCTTTGGAAGGACTGATGCTAAAGGTGAAACTCCAGTACTTTGGCCACCTCATGTGAAGAGCTGACTCATTGGAAAAGACTCTGATGCTGGGAGGGATTGGAGGCAGGAGGAGAAGGGGACGACAGAAGATGAGATGGCTGGATGGCATCACGAACTCGATGGACGTGAGTCTGAGTGAACTCTGGGAGATGGTGATGAACAGGGAGGCCTGGCGTGCTGCGATTCATGGGGTTGCAAAGAGTCAGACACGACTGAGCGACTTAACTGAACTGAGACATCTCTTCAAGAAAATTAGAGATACCAGGGAACGTTTAAAGCAAGAATGGCACAATAAAGAACAGAAATGGTAGAAGCAGAAGATATTGAGAAGAGGTGGCAAGAATACACAGAAGAACTATATAAAAAAGTTCTTAATGACCCAGATAACCACGATGGTATGATCACTCACCTAGAGCCAGACATCATAGAGTGTGAAGTCAAGTGGGCCTTAAGAAGCATTACTATGATCAAAGCTAGAGGAGGTGATGGAATTCTAGCTGAACTATTTCAAATCCTGAAAGATAATGCTGTGAAAGTGCTGCACTCAATATGCCAGCAAATTTGGGAAACTCAGCAGTGGCCACAGGACTGGAAAAGGTCAGTTTTCATTCCAATCCCAAAGAAGGACAATGCCAAAGAATGCTCAAACTACCACCCTCATTTCACATGCTATCAAGGCAATGCTTAAAATTCTCCAAGCTAGGCTTCAATGGTACATGAGCTGAGAACTTCCAGATATACAAACTGAATTTAGAAAAGGCAGAGGAACCAGAGATCAAATTGCCAACATCCACTGGATCACAGAAAAAGCCAGAGAATTCTAGAAAAACATCTGAGTGACTGAACAATAGCAACAGCCTATAATCACAGTTCAAATGACCAAGAAGTCTTCCTTAACTCAAGAGACAGGGATTCTAGTGGAGCTCTGCCTCTGACTGGCCCTTCACATCTCAGTTTCCTTACCTATTAAATAGAAGAGTATCTTCTTTGACCCTGCCTCATGGGCCCATTGAGAGTTAAGGAATTAAGAGCGAACAGGCTCTAGACAGGGAAGAAAATCTTATTCCTTGTGAAGGAATTTTCACTCTGCATGGAGATCCAGAATGGAAGATCTGAGGAGTCCTAAGACTGAAGTCAGATGACCAGAATAATAGTTCTTGATTCAGCCATTACTACCCATGGGTTCTTCTCAATGTCCTCATTCAGAAAATGACGTCATCATCACACTAGATCAAGAATTCTTCAAATATGGCCTACTGCCCAGAAGTAGATCACATGCATTCTTCTAATGGGTCTCAAGCTTGACCAAGAAATAAAGGTGTTTTTACTAATTTCATGAGCAGATAGCCCATTTCAAAGAGTAATTTTTATGGACAGCTAATTGTTACTTACAGGTTACTGTAATATGTTACCAGTCAATTAAAATTAATGTGTTTCTGGTCTACTAGGACTTAAATATTTAGCAACATTCAACACTCCTACTGTGTATGAACATGTGCAGACGTTGATACACTGATATAAACGTCATTAGCACTATCTTTAGTTGATCGTGGCTCCCAATTACCATTATGATTGCTTATAAATTAATGTTAATTAAATTCCATAATTACCAATTTAGATTATAATGGGTCATTTGATTAACCTTCCCACACGTGGTGATGCACACTTGGATCCATAGTGTTTAAGGCTTAGGATTTTCAATAGTTGGACTTGAGGCATGTAAGAATTGGATGGCTGGTCAAACCAAATATTTGTTGAGCACCTATTATATAACAAATTCTGTTCTAGGCACTAGAATCCTTCTGTGAACGACACAAAGTCCTATCTTCTAAAACTGAATGTGCCATTGGAGGATTATAAACAATAAACAAACAAGAATGTAAGGCAATGCCAGGCATCAAGCAAGTATGATGCAAAAGATGGGAGGACTTCCCTGGTAGTCCAGTGGTGAAGACTTCGCCTTCCAACGCAGGGGGTGCGAGTTCAATCTCTGATCAGGAAGCTAAAATTCCACATGCCTCATGGCCAAAATACCAAAACATAAAACAGAAGCAATATTGTAATAAATTCAGGATATTTATTGTAATAAATTCAGCAATATTGTAATAAATTTATAATAAATTCAAATTTATTATAAATAAATTTTAAAATGGTCCACATCAAAAAAAAAAGACAAGGTCATGCGGTAAACAGGGAATGAAAAGGCTACCTCAGCCAAGACCAAGAGCCTTCAAAGTCCTCCCTAAGGGAGTAACATGTAAGTTAAAAACTGAATAAGGAGAAGCAGGTTCACAAAGATATAAGCGAACTGCATTCAACTCCAACAGAACAGCAAGTAAAAAGGCTCTGAAGCAGGAATGAGCCTGCAGCATATCATGGTTTGGACTGTCATTCAGCAAATGGATTCCCTTCTTCCTCTCACTGTGGACAGAAAGCACTACCCTAACCCCCATATGACTTGGCTTTGGCCAATGGAGTAGATGCAAAGGTGACGTAAGCAAAAGCTTAGAATGGGCTTATGTGATAGGCCTGCCTCCTGGGCTTCTGCCTTGCCCCCAAGAAGAGCGTGCCCTGAGCTGTTTCTGGTCCTTCATCCAGGGCTCCATAATGATCAGACATAGAGCAGAACTGAGATCAAACTTCTGTGAAGACCCAAGCCCAGCTGGATTTTCAGCCTGGGGCTGAACCTCCTAGCCAAAACTCAGACTGAATCAGCTGATTCACTCAACTTGGAGTCCTAAAAAGTGAAAATAAATGTTTATCATTTTATGCTGAGTTTGGGAGCAGTTTATTACCCAGCAATAGCTGACTGATGCAGCATGTTTAGACAGAGAGAAAATCAATCCGGCTACAGTGAGCAAGGAAGTCATCTCCCATATTCATGTACCAATATGGATGAGATAGGAAGGAGCCTGATAAGATAGAGCTTTACAAGAAAAGTTTTTAGCTTTGGATTTTAAGTGTATGGGTAAGTTATTTGGGAGCTTTAAGTATAAGAGTAATAGTAATCTGGCTGTTGTATGTAGGACGGACTGCAGAGGTACAAAAGTGGAAAATGGATTACCAGTTAGACAGCTATCATGATATGCCAAGCAAGAAATGATGGTAGAGCAGGGATGTGGGTATGAAAATGCTGAGAAGTGACCTAGGTCAAGATGCATTATGGAGGTACAAGAGATGGTACGCCTCTTGGAAAATGAAGTACTTCGTACTGCAAAGTCTACCACATTAGAGGAAGCACCAGAGTTTTAGGTCAAAGCCCCAGCAAATAATAAAAGTACTCCTTTGCTGATTCTTTGTCATCCAGCCTTTTGCTTCTCAAAGCATCATGGAGCAGCAGCAGTAGCAGCATCTCTGAAGAACTGTTAGAAATGCAGAGTCTCAATTAGAATTAGAATTCAGATGTTAGCAAGATCCCCAGACTGTTTCATACGCACAGTAAACTTGGAAAAGCATGACTCCGGCATCTACATCCCCTGGGAACTTGTAGGAAGGGGTGACTGATGGAGCAGAGATGATGTACTCCCAGATTCCCTGGCCAAATACCCAATCCAATCTCCATGAGCACAAAATAGGAGAATTCTAGGAGTTGAGAGACCTTTACACAAGACTTGGAGGGTTCCTTGGCTGACTTAACCTTGATGGGTTTGGGGTGGCTTATCTGTATACTCTCTGAAGCACACACTACCCACAGAAATCATTCTCTTAGAAACCCCAATCTCTGGAAAGTTCTTAGGGATATTAACAGAGATGAAGAGAACAAAAGACCCTGATAACCTTGGTGGCTTGACAAGGAGGAAACAATGTTGCTTCTGCCACTTTTATCCTAAATAGGATATATTAAATAAATCCTGACTATGTTCATGGACTTCAGAGACCTGGGTGCGGGGGCATCAATTCAATCACAAAGAGAAGGTGGCCTCATCTGTGATCAAAAAGAGAGGAACAGAGCCCGTCTGCCAGGCAATACAATGGGACACATTCTTGAGTTGTGACAGGAAAAAAAGCCTGCTAGTGGCAGCACAAGGCCAGGTTCCAACAAGGAAAAGTAAAAGGTCTCTACCTAAAATGCTGGCAACGAGAGCCAGACCTGCATCAAAGCTGAAGAAAAAGCACCATCAGGGGCATGAAGGCTCCAGGGATGAGTGTGTGCACATAGAGAACATCAGAAACCCAGGAAGCAGAAGAAGAGCTTAAAAATGGATTTTGAGCTTGAAGTCAAAATGAAAGTGAAAGAAAGTGAAAGTTGCTCAGCCGTGTCTGACTCTTTGCAACAGTCTATATAGTCCATGGAATTCTCCAGCCCAGGATACTGGAGTGGGTAGCCTTTCCCTTCTCCAGGGGATCTTCCCAACCCAGGGATCAAACCCAGGTCTCTCTCACTGCAAGCAGATTCTTTACCAGCTGAGCCAAGGGAAGTCCGAGAATACTGGAGTGGGTAGCCTATCCCTTCTCAAGAGGATCTTCCCAACCCAGGGATTGAACCAGGGTCTCCTGCATTGCAGGTGGATTCTTTACCAACTGAGCTATCAGGGAATCAGAAATGAGAAGAGTGGAAAAAAGCAAGGAAAAGAAAAGAAAGTAAAATCTCAGGACCAGTCAGAAGTATTAGGCCTAAAGTGGCAAAGAAGGAAATGAAGAAGCAGGTCAAAGCTTTTTCAAACAAGTTAAAAACACACAGAAAGAGGGAAGGAAACACCAGAGGAAATCAAAAAGAAAACACTAGGAAAAAAAAAAAAAACTAGATTCAAGTTCCTTTTCTGCAGGCAAAGAGGTGCTAGAAAAGATCGTTTCTGACATCCTTACCCCAGAAAAGTGACTTAAACTTGTAGAAATCAAATGCTCTGGGGAAGCAAATAGGTTGATGCTGAGACCCGAGGCGCCAGCAGCAGCAGGAATCTGAGAAGGGGGTCTCCATCAGGAACAAGGAAGGAAGGAGTTCTAAATCTAAGGAATTCCATGGCCAAGGTCAGCCACGGAAGCTGCTGTGCCCTAAATGGCATCACAAAACTAAGAAAGCTTCGGGACCCTACAATTTTAGAAAATGACAGAAAGGAAAGGAGTCGCCATGTCACAGATTGAGTGACCTTGGATGAGTTCCCTAACTTCTGAAGAATGGACGGTAATAATAGTGTAGATTCTGTAGGGTGATTGCAATGATTGAATGGGTTAGAAAAGTATCTGGCATATTCAGGACTCAGTAAGTGCTAGCTCTTCTTCCCTCACTGCACATAAATCCCATGAAGACAGGGATTATTGTCTGTGGAGTGCTGTAACCTTAGGCTCCTAGAACAGGATGTGGCAAATAGTACTTGCTCAATAAATATTTGTTAGGTGAATGACTATTTCTCTTTGAATCTTTGTCCTAGTATACAGGTGAAGTATGTTAGGCAATATTTTTTATTCTTTTCCATTATGATCTATCATGGGATATTAAATACAGTTTCCTGTGTTATATAGGAAAAAGATATTCCTGTTGTTTATCCACTCTGCATGTAATACTTTGCATCTGTTAATCGGAAACTCGCCTTCTCCCTCCCACCTCTCCCTCGGCAACCACAAATCTGTTCTCTTTGCCTGTGAGTCTGTTTCACAGGTAAGTTTATTTGTGTCACATTTTAGATGCCACATGCAAGTGATATCATATACTTGTCTTTCTCTTCACTTAGTATCATAATCTCCAGGTCCATCAATGTTGCTGCAGATGGCATCGTTTCATTCTTTTGAAGAGCTGAGTAATATTCCCTGGTATATATGTGCCACATCTTCATCATCCACTCATCTGTCCATGGACACTTAGGTTCTTTCCATGTCTTGGCTATTGTGAATAGTGCTGCTGTTGATATAGGGGTGCACGTATCTTTTTGAATTACAGTTTTGTCCAGATACATGCCCAGGAGTGGGATTTCTAGAATCACATGGCACAGAGTTACTGTGTATCTTGTTGTATACCTTTGAGTGGATCCTTTAAAAACTTCCCTTCCAGACCACTTGAGTTTTCCGGACCATCCGCCAATGGCCTTTCCAAGATTCCACCCCCACTATACATCAGTCACTCCCCTGGGGAGCCCTGAAGACAGTGAGGGGAGGTCACATCCTCTCTCTGTGGCCCGGGAATAGCTGGGGAAGATGTCCATGGACAGGTCTGTCAGTTACCCAGCTGAATCTCACCCAGATCCCACTGCACATCAGCTGAGCAAGGGGTCTCCCGTCACTCTCATAGCTCAAGGTGTCTGAGAAGACGCTGTCAAGAGGATGACAGAAAGCAGAGAGGGCTTTTACTCTGCTGCAACTTCCACTCTCACTATCTCAACAGAAAATGTAAATACTGGCAGACAAGAGCTGGGTTCTTGTCTACTGGGAACGTTTAAAAGCTACAAAGCCCAGCACAAACCTAAGAGGCAGCATTCATTGATGGGGAGCATCTGACTGCCAAAAAAACAACCTGATGAGTGTGGTGAGTGTCCTGCCCGTCCCCAAATACAGCCTGGAGGACAGAGTGATATTGCCACTGCATGAGGGCACTCTTACCCGAGGGCTGCCCTCTGCAGGTACCACTGGGCAATGTCAGCAGACCCCCCACCATCTTCTTGGTGCTTTCTCCTGACCCCTGTGAGCTCCCACCGTACCTCTTCATAGGCAATGCACCCTCTAGAATATTCCACAATAACAGCAGTACTGTCCAGTACAGTAGCCAGTGCATTGTGACTCCTGAGCCCTTGAAATGTGACCACTGCCATGGAAGAGCTACATTTTCAGTTTTTACTTAATTTTCAATAATTCACATCGATACAGCCACGGCAATTTATGGCAACTGTGTTGGACAGCATGGCTCTNAGGCCTGGCGTGCTGCGATTCATGGGGTTGCAAAGAGTCAGACACGACTGAGCGACTTAACTGAACTGAGACATCTCTTCAAGAAAATTAGAGATACCAGGGAACGTTTAAAGCAAGAATGGCACAATAAAGAACAGAAATGGTAGAAGCAGAAGATATTGAGAAGAGGTGGCAAGAATACACAGAAGAACTATATAAAAAAGTTCTTAATGACCCAGATAACCACGATGGTATGATCACTCACCTAGAGCCAGACATCATAGAGTGTGAAGTCAAGTGGGCCTTAAGAAGCATTACTATGATCAAAGCTAGAGGAGGTGATGGAATTCTAGCTGAACTATTTCAAATCCTGAAAGATAATGCTGTGAAAGTGCTGCACTCAATATACCAGCAAATTTGGGAAACTCAGCAGTGGCCACAGGACTGGAAAAGGTCAGTTTTCATTCCAATCCCAAAGAAGTACAATGCCAAAGAATGCTCAAACTACCACCCTCATTTCACATGCTATCAAGGCAACGCTTAAAATTCTCCAAGCTAGGCTTCAATGGTACATGAGCTGAGAACTTCCAGATATACAAACTGAATTTAGAAAAGGCAGAGGAACCAGAGATCAACTTGCCAACATCCACTGGATCACAGAAAAAGCCAGAGAATTCTAGAAAAACATGAGTGACTGAACAATAGCAACAGCCTATAGTCACAGTTCAAATGACCAAGAAGTCTTCCTTAACTCAAGAGACAGGGATTCTAGTGGAGCTCTGCCTCTGATTGGCCCTTCACATCTCAGTTTCCTTACCTATTAAATAGAAGAGTATCTTCTTTGACCCTGCCTCATGGGCCCATTGAGAGTTAAGGAATTAAGAGCGAACAGGCTCTAGACAGGGAAGAAAATCTTATTCCTTGTGAAGGAATTTTCACTCTGCATGGAGATCCAGAATGGAAGATCTGAGGGGTCCTAAGACTGAAGTCAGATGACCAGAATAATAGTTCTTGATTCAGCCATTACTACCCATGGGTTCTTGGACAAGTCACTGCCCTATTTTGACTCTCAATATCGTCATTCAGAAAATGACATCATCATCACACTAAATCAAGAATTCTTCAAATATGGCCTACTGCCCAGAAGTAGATCACATGCATTCTCCTAATGGGTCTCAAGCTTGACCAAAAAATAAGGGTGTTTTTACTAATTTCATGAGCAGATAGCCCATTTCAAAGAGTAATTGTTATGGACAGCTAATTGTTACTTACAGGTTACTGTAATATGTTACCAGTCAATTAAAATTAATGTGTTTCTGGTCTACTAGGACTTAAATATTTAGCAACATTCAACACTCCTACTGTGTATGAACATGTGCAGATGTTGATATACTGATATAAACATCATTAGCACTATCTTTAGTTGATCATGGCTCCCAATTACCATTATGATTGCTTATAAATTAATGTTAATTCCATAATTACCAATTTAGATTATAATGGGTCATTTGATTAACCTTCCCACACGTGGTGATGCACACTTGGATCCATAGTGTTTAAGGCTTAGGATTTTCAATAGTTGGACTTGAGGCATGTAAGAATTGGATGGCTGGTCAAACCAAATATTTGTTGAGCACCTATTATATAACAAATTCTGTTCTAGGCACTAGAATCCTTCTGTGAACGACACAAAGTCCTATCTTCTAAAACTGAATGTGCCATTGGAGGATTATAAACAATAAACAAACAAGAATGTAAGGCAATGCCAGGCATCAAGCAAGTATGATGCAAAAGATGGGAGGACTTCCCTGGTAGTCCAGTGGTGAAGACTTCGCCTTCCAACGCAGGGGGTGCGAGTTCAATCTCTGATCAGGAAGCTAAAATTCCACTTGCCTCACGGCCAAAGTACCAAAACATAAAACAGAAGCAATATTGTAATAAATTTAGGATATTTATTGTAATAAATTCAGCAATATTGTAATAAATTTATAATAAATTCAAATTTATTGTAAATAAATTTTAAAATGGTCCACATCAAAAAAAAAAGACAAGGTCATGCGGTAAACAGGGAATGAAAAGGCTACCTCAGCCAAGACCAAGAGCCTTCAAAGTCCTCCCTAAGGGAGTAACATGTAAGTTAAAAACTGAATAAGGAGAAGCAGGTTCACAAAGATATAAGCGAACTGCATTCAACTCCAACAGAACAGCAAGTAAAAAGGCTCTGAAGCAGGAATGAGCCTGCAGCATATCATGGTTTGGACTGTCATTCAGCAAATGGATTCCCTTCTTCCTCTCACTGTGGACAGAAAGCACTACCCTAACCCCTATATGACTTGGCTTTGGCCAATGGAGTAGAAGCAAAGGTGACGTAAGCAAAAGCTTAGAATGGGCTTATGTGATAGGCCTGCCTCCTGGGCTTCTGCCTTGCCCCCAAGAAGAGCGTGCCCTGAGCTGTTTCTGGTCCTTCATCCAGGGCTCCATAATGATCAGACATAGAGCAGAACTGAGATCAAACTTCTGTGAAGACCCAAGCCCAGCTGGATTTTCAGCCTGGGGCTGAACCTCCTAGCCAAAACTCAGACTGAATCAGCTGATTCACTCAACTTGGAGTCCTAAAAAGTGAAAATAAATGTTTATCATTTTATGCTGAGTTTGGGAGCAGTTTATTACCCAGCAATAGCTGACTGATACAGCATGTTTAGACAGAGAGAAAATCAATCCGGCTACAGTGAGCAAGGAAGTCATCTCCCATATTCATGTACCAATATGGATGAGATAGGAAGGAGCCTGATAAGATAGAGCTTTACAAGAAAAGTTTTTAGCTTTGGATTTTAAGTGTATGGGTAAGTTATTTGGGAGCTTTAAGTATAAGAGTAATAGTAATCTGGCTGTTGTATGTAGGACGGACTGCAGAGGTACAAAAGTGGAAAATGGATTACCAGTTAGACAGCTATCATGATATGCCAAGCAAGAAATGATGGTAGAGCAGGGATGTGGGTATGAAAATGCTGAGAAGTGACCTAGGTCAAGATGCATTATGGAGGTACAAGAGATGGTACGCCTCTTGGAAAATGAAGTACTTCGTACTGCAAAGTCTACCACATTAGAGGAAGCACCAGAGTTTTAGGTCAAAGCCCCAGCAAATAATAAAAGTACTCCTTTGCTGATTCTTTGTCATCCAGCCTTTTGCTTCTCAAAGCATCATGGAGCAGCAGCAGTAGCAGCATCTCTGAAGAACTGTTAGAAATGCAGAGTCTCAATTAGAATTAGAATTCAGATGTTAGCAAGATCCCCAGACTGTTTCATACGCACAGTAAACTTGGAAAAGCATGACTCCGGCATCTACATCCCCTGGGAACTTGTAGGAAGGGGTGACTGATGGAGCAGAGATGATGTACTCCCAGATTCCCTGGCCAAATACCCAATCCAATCTCCATGAGCACAAAATAGGAGAATTCTAGGAGTTGAGAGACCTTTACACAAGACTTGGAGGGTTCCTTGGCTGACTTAACCTTGATGGGTTTGGGGTGGCTTATCTGTATACTCTCTGAAGCACACACTACCCACAGAAATCATTCTCTTAGAAACCCCAATCTCTGGAAAGTTCTTAGGGATATTAACAGAGATGAAGAGAACAAAAGACCCTGATAACCTTGGTGGCTTGACAAGGAGGAAACAATGTTGCTTCTGCCACTTTTATCCTAAATAGGATATATTAAATAAATCCTGACTATGTTCATGGACTTCAGAGACCTGGGTGCGGGGGCATCAATTCAATCACAAAGAGAAGGTGGCCTCATCTGTGATCAAAAAGAGAGGAACAGAGCCCGTCTGCCAGGCAATACAATGGGACACATTCTTGAGTTGTGACAGGAAAAAAAGCCTGCTAGTGGCAGCACAAGGCCAGGTTCCAACAAGGAAAAGTAAAAGGTCTCTACCTAAAATGCTGGCAACGAGAGCCAGACCTGCATCAAAGCTGAAGAAAAAGCACCATCAGGGGCATGAAGGCTCCAGGGATGAGTGTGTGCACATAGAGAACATCAGAAACCCAGGAAGCAGAAGAAGAGCTTAAAAATGGATTTTGAGCTTGAAGTCAAAATGAAAGTGAAAGAAAGTGAAAGTTGCTCAGCCGTGTCTGACTCTTTGCAACAGTCTATATAGTCCATGGAATTCTCCAGCCCAGGATACTGGAGTGGGTAGCCTTTCCCTTCTCCAGGGGATCTTCCCAACCCAGGGATCAAACCCAGGTCTCTCTCACTGCAAGCAGATTCTTTACCAGCTGAGCCAAGGGAAGTCCGAGAATACTGGAGTGGGTAGCCTATCCCTTCTCAAGAGGATCTTCCCAACCCAGGGATTGAACCAGGGTCTCCTGCATTGCAGGTGGATTCTTTACCAACTGAGCTATCAGGGAATCAGAAATGAGAAGAGTGGAAAAAAGCAAGGAAAAGAAAAGAAAGTAAAATCTCAGGACCAGTCAGAAGTATTAGGCCTAAAGTGGCAAAGAAGGAAATGAAGAAGCAGGTCAAAGCTTTTTCAAACAAGTTAAAAACACACAGAAAGAGGGAAGGAAACACCAGAGGAAATCAAAAAGAAAACACTAGGAAAAAAAAAAAAAACTAGATTCAAGTTCCTTTTCTGCAGGCAAAGAGGTGCTAGAAAAGATCGTTTCTGACATCCTTACCCCAGAAAAGTGACTTAAACTTGTAGAAATCAAATGCTCTGGGGAAGCAAATAGGTTGATGCTGAGACCCGAGGCGCCAGCAGCAGCAGGAATCTGAGAAGGGGGTCTCCATCAGGAACAAGGAAGGAAGGAGTTCTAAATCTAAGGAATTCCATGGCCAAGGTCAGCCACGGAAGCTGCTGTGCCCTAAATGGCATCACAAAACTAAGAAAGCTTCGGGACCCTACAATTTTAGAAAATGACAGAAAGGAAAGGAGTCGCCATGTCACAGATTGAGTGACCTTGGATGAGTTCCCTAACTTCTGAAGAATGGACGGTAATAATAGTGTAGATTCTGTAGGGTGATTGCAATGATTGAATGGGTTAGAAAAGTATCTGGCATATTCAGGACTCAGTAAGTGCTAGCTCTTCTTCCCTCACTGCACATAAATCCCATGAAGACAGGGATTATTGTCTGTGGAGTGCTGTAACCTTAGGCTCCTAGAACAGGATGTGGCAAATAGTACTTGCTCAATAAATATTTGTTAGGTGAATGACTATTTCTCTTTGAATCTTTGTCCTAGTATACAGGTGAAGTATGTTAGGCAATATTTTTTATTCTTTTCCATTATGATCTATCATGGGATATTAAATACAGTTTCCTGTGTTATATAGGAAAAAGATATTCCTGTTGTTTATCCACTCTGCATGTAATACTTTGCATCTGTTAATCGGAAACTCGCCTTCTCCCTCCCACCTCTCCCTCGGCAACCACAAATCTGTTCTCTTTGCCTGTGAGTCTGTTTCACAGGTAAGTTTATTTGTGTCACATTTTAGATGCCACATGCAAGTGATATCATATACTTGTCTTTCTCTTCACTTAGTATCATAATCTCCAGGTCCATCAATGTTGCTGCAGATGGCATCGTTTCATTCTTTTGAAGAGCTGAGTAATATTCCCTGGTATATATGTGCCACATCTTCATCATCCACTCATCTGTCCATGGACACTTAGGTTCTTTCCATGTCTTGGCTATTGTGAATAGTGCTGCTGTTGATATAGGGGTGCACGTATCTTTTTGAATTACAGTTTTGTCCAGATACATGCCCAGGAGTGGGATTTCTAGAATCACATGGCACAGAGTTACTGTGTATCTTGTTGTATACCTTTGAGTGGATCCTTTAAAAACTTCCCTTCCAGACCACTTGAGTTTTCCGGACCATCCGCCAATGGCCTTTCCAAGATTCCACCCCCACTATACATCAGTCACTCCCCTGGGGAGCCCTGAAGACAGTGAGGGGAGGTCACATCCTCTCTCTGTGGCCCGGGAATAGCTGGGGAAGATGTCCATGGACAGGTCTGTCAGTTACCCAGCTGAATCTCACCCAGATCCCACTGCACATCAGCTGAGCAAGGGGTCTCCCGTCACTCTCATAGCTCAAGGTGTCTGAGAAGACGCTGTCAAGAGGATGACAGAAAGCAGAGAGGGCTTTTACTCTGCTGCAACTTCCACTCTCACTATCTCAACAGAAAATGTAAATACTGGCAGACAAGAGCTGGGTTCTTGTCTACTGGGAACGTTTAAAAGCTACAAAGCCCAGCACAAACCTAAGAGGCAGCATTCATTGATGGGGAGCATCTGACTGCCAAAAAAACAACCTGATGAGTGTGGTGAGTGTCCTGCCCGTCCCCAAATACAGCCTGGAGGACAGAGTGATATTGCCACTGCATGAGGGCACTCTTACCCGAGGGCTGCCCTCTGCAGGTACCACTGGGCAATGTCAGCAGACCCCCCACCATCTTCTTGGTGCTTTCTCCTGACCCCTGTGAGCTCCCACCGTACCTCTTCATAGGCAATGCACCCTCTAGAATATTCCACAATAACAGCAGTACTGTCCAGTACAGTAGCCAGTGCATTGTGACTCCTGAGCCCTTGAAATGTGACCACTGCCATGGAAGAGCTACATTTTCAGTTTTTACTTAATTTTCAATAATTCACATCGATACAGCCACGGCAATTTATGGCAACTGTGTTGGACAGCATGGCTCTCCGGTGATAAAGGGCTCTCTTGCACCTCTGCCCCCAATCCTCACACCTCAATGAGTTGATGCTCCAATTAAAACCACACTTTCAAGGAATACACTAATTTAAGCAAGTCTGGCTCCACTTCCTGGGGTTAAGGACCAGGGCACCATCACCTCTGAGGAATAAAGAAAGAAACGCCATCCCTGGCATGTCCACGACTCTCACCTAGTCTACAGAGTTCCTCCCCACACATCACCTCCCCGGGAACTCTCAAACCCCTGGGAAACGGGTACTATTTCCCCCACTTTACAGGGACATGGTCCAAGTTCATGCAGTTAGTTCTGGCCAAGTTGGGACTTGAATCCAGGTCCAAATCTGGAGCCCTCCTCTGAATTTTACCAGAGAAGAATGAAGGGAAAAAAGAAACAGCCTCTTAAAAAAAAAAAAATCACATTTTCTTAAAAAAGTACAAGCTGCAAAGTGACCCAGATTTTTATTTCACGGCAGCTCCAACCATTCTCTCCCAGGACGTTATGTCTGAGCTGAAATGCTCCTGATTAAAACCATCAGTGATTCCCCATCATCTTCGCCCCTTGGGCCCAGCAAACCCAGTGCCCCTGACAGCAACTCAGCGCCTTTCTTTCTCATTAATCCAGTCTGTTTGCATTGAGCATTTCCATGCACCAGCACTCTGCCAGGCACCAGCATTCCAGCCCAGATGTCTCCTGTCTGTTCCTCAACCTGCCTCCACCCACCAAGGCTCAGAACACCCTCTCTTGGGATGCTTTCCCAGAAAACACACACATATGAACACACACGTGCACCCATGTACACACCTCTCCAACCCACAGTAGAAACATTTGCTATGATCTTACAATCCTTTATATTACATTTTCTCTGCTTTTAGTTTGTATAAACACCTCCTTCTGCCACTCAACTGAATATCACTAGGATGCAGTAGCTGAACACCACAAATTAGCCAACTCATGAAGCTTAAACCTAGTGGGGAAGAACAACATCAAATTCACATATAAATACAAACAACAATTCCTGATGGTTTCAATTCAGAGTGCCGCATGGTGCCTACATAATAGTAGATCTTAGTAAATATTTGAGATTTTGCCCACTCTGAATTTTTACAAATACTGAGCATTCCACAGAAATAATGCCAATGATAATGTGAAGTATTGCTGATGTTTATTGTATATGACGTGCCAACTGCTTGCTAATCTCTCTGCAGAAAGTATGCTCCTTAATCTTTACAATCTTTAAGTTCCTTAACCTTTACAATATGGGGTGGATACTACCACTGTCCCCCTATTTCATATGGAGACATTGAGGCACAGAGAAGTTAAAGAATTTGTTCAGTGTCATATACCTTTGGACAATTATCATGGATTCACAGATTGCCAGTAACAATTTATTTCAACTGATGGTCATAATTATTGCTTTTGATAAGTAAATTGCCCCACCTCAGCCAATGGGAGCCTTTTCAGTTTGCCTCTTGGCCACTTTTTGTACTAACCCAGACACATCTGAAATTAGATAACCCAGAGCCATCTTGATGTTCCCCTGCCCCAAATTTCACAATTAGCTACATCCAGGGAGCTCTGCTCCCTTTCAGTATTAAGAAACAAAACAGCAAGCTGGAGGGCCGAGACTGAAACCAAACTATCGGACTCAAGAGCCCAGGGAAATGATAAAAATGAGAGTAAGAAAACAAAAATTAACAGTAGTAAGAATGCCATGCATGGCTAAGGGGTGGAAGGAGGGAGCAAAAGTCTGAAAATGATTGATTTTTTGCTTTATAAATTTTAGGATTATCTCCCTTGTTACAGTGAAAACGTACTTTGCAATTTAAAAGATAAAAACAGTAAGTAATGCCACATTTTAAACAATGGTCAATGGAGCACAGGCCTGAGAAATGCTATGGATCAAGTAGACTTCTGTTCTCTATGGGGAGAAAAGCCAAGATGGTTCTAGAACTTCTAGAGACCATCCCAAACCACAGAACCACAGTGAAAGGGGCTCAGCATCAACTCTGGGCTGAGGGCCCAGCTTCCTTCCTGACTGAGGGCATCTTGGAATCCTTGTCTGCGCCATCCCTGTGTGTCATTAAGCAGTCCTCCTCAGCCAGTGGGCAGCTGGCTCTGGGGGCAATGTCAGGGTGCCCTGTGGGAGAAGCTCTGATCCCCTCCTAGCCCTCTCACCTGCTACCCATGAGGACAGAGAGAGTGCATGAGGAGAACCTTCTATCACATCACATCACCCGTTTTATTTTCATCTGTCTCACACTTATTTCTCTCGCTTCAAACCTCCACACCTCCCCAAGCCCTCTGTGGATGACCTCACTTCTTATTTCTCTGAGCAACTAGAGAAAATGACCTCATCTTTGCACCTTGAAGTCTACCAGCCTCATGGCCCTGAATGCATTATCCTCTGTGTTCAGTGTCTGCTGTGACTCCCTGTATCACCTGCCTTCCCTCCGACTGCCAAGGATCAGCTTGCCTGCTCCTAACATCAGTTCCCCACTCATGTCTGGAATTACAACCCCTCTCACCTATTCAAGGACCTCCCTCTTACTATTAGCCAGTCCCCTCTCCTGTATCATCCTTTTTTATTTACTGAAGTATAGTTACTTATGTTGGAGAAGGAAATGGCAACCCACTCCAGTATTCTTGCCTGGAGAATCCCAGGGACAGAGGAGCCTTGTTCCCCACTCATGTCTGGAATTACAACCCCTCTCACCTATTCAAGGACCTCCCTCTTACTATTAGCCAGTCCCCTCTCCTGTATCATCCTTTTTTATTTACTGAAGTATAGTTACTTATGTTGGAGAAGGAAATGGCAACCCACTCCAGTATTCTTGCCTGGAGAATCCCAGGGACAGAGGAGCCTGGTGGGCTGCCGTCTATGGGGTCGCACAGCGTCGGACACGACTGAAGCGACTTAGCAGCAGCAGCAGTTACTAATGGGCTTCCCCGGTAGCTCAGACTGCAAAGAATCCGCCTGCAATGCCGGAGACCTGGGTTCTATCCCTGAGTTGGGAGGATCCCCTGGAGGAGGGCATGGCAACTCACTCCAATATTCTTGCCCTGGAGAATCCCCATGGACAGAGGAGCCTGGCAGGCTACAGTTCATGGGGTCAGAAAGAGTTGGACACGACTGAGTGACTAAGCACAGCACAGCACATAGTTACGTATAATACTGAGATAGTTTCAGGTACAGAGCATAATGATTCAGTGGGGGGGTGGGTTGCAGCTTATATTGCATTATAGGTTATTACAAGATATTGAATATAATTCAGTGTGCTATACAGTATCCTTGTTGTTTATCTATTTTA
Organism: Oreotragus oreotragus; assembly: GCA_006410675.1. NCBI lineage: Eukaryota > Metazoa > Chordata > Mammalia > Artiodactyla > Bovidae > Oreotragus > Oreotragus oreotragus. The sequence continues at coordinate 28,953 of SJYX01019258.1, forward strand.
TAAAGAGTATTGTATCTGTTCATCTCATTCTCCTAATTTTTCCCTCTCCCTTCCCCTTTCCCTTTACTAACCATAAGTTTATTTTCTATGTCTATGAGTCTGCTTCTATTTTATGATAGATTCATTTGTATAATTTTTTAGATTCCACATATAAGTGATACCATATAGTATGTTTCTTTGTCTCCCTTATTTCATTAAGCATAATATTATCTTGGTCTATTCATGCTGCTGCAAATGGCAATATTTTGTTCCATTTTATGACTGAGTAGTGTTCCACCGTATAAATACATCACATCTTCCTTATCCATTCATCTGTCGTTGGACATGCAGGCTGCTTCCACGTCTTGGCTATTGTAAATAGTGCTGCTGTGAACACTGGGGTGCGTGTACCTTTTTTAATTAGTTTTTTCCAGATATATACCTAGAAGTGGATTTGCTGGATCATACAGTAGCTCTATTTTTAGCTTTTTTAAGGAAACTCCATTCTGTTTTCCATAGTGGCTGCACCAATATACATCCTCAGCAAGAGTATACGAGGGTTCCTTTTTCATCAAACCCTCTCCAGCATTTGCAGACTTTTTGATGAAGGCCATACTGACCGATGTGAGGTGATACCTCACTGTAGTTTTGATTTGCATTTTTCCAATAACTGGCGATGTTGAGTCTCTTTTCATGTGCTTGTTAGCTTATGTCTTCTTTTAAGAAATGTCTGTCTAGGCCTTCTGCTCATTTTTTTATTGGGTTGTTTCCTCAATATATTCGTGTATTTTGGATATTAATCCCTTGTCACTCACATCATTGGAATATGTTTCTCCCATTCCATAGACTGTCTTTCCATTTTGCTTATGGTTCCTTGGCTCTGCAGAAGTTTATGAGCTTGATTAGGTCCTATATGTCTGTTTTTATGTGAAGTCTTTTGCCTTAAGACATTGATGTAAGAAAATATTGCTGTGATTTATAATATGTCATAGCATACTTCATCTATGTTCTCTTCTAGGAATCTTATGGTGTCAGGTCTTGTATTTAGGTCTTTATGCCATTTTGAGTTTATTTTTATATAGGTGTGAGGGAATGTTCTAATTTCACTGATTTACATGTAGCTCTCCAACTTTCTCAAGCCTTTTCCCATTGTATAGTCTTGCCTCCTTCATTATAGACTAACTTGTCAGGGGTATATGGGCTTATTTCTGGGCTCTCTATCCTTTCCATTATCTATTTGTCTGTTTTTTGTGCCCATTCCACACTGTTGATTACTGAAACTTGTAGCATAGGCAAAAATATGGAAGGGTTATATCTCCAGCTTTGTTCCTTTTCCTCAGAATTGCCCTGACAATTCTGGGTGTTATGTGGTTCCATATAAATTTTAGATTATTTGTTTTGAAAAATGAAAGTGTTAGTAGCTCAACTGTGTCCAGCTCTTTGTGACAGCCCCATGGACTGTAGCCCACCAGGCTCCTCTGTCCATGGAATTCTCCAGGCAAGAATACTGGAGTGGGTTGCCATCTCCTTCTCCAGGGGATCTTCCAAACTCAGGGATAGAACTTGGGTCTCCTGCATTGCGGGCAGATTCTTCACCATCTGAGCCACCCAAGGAAGCCCTTATTTGGTCTAGTTCTGTGAAAAATGTCATGGGTATTTTAATATGGATTGCATTAAATCTGTAGATTGCTTTGGGTGGCATAGCCATTTTAACAATATTGAATTCTCCCAATTCAAGAGCACAATAGAGCTTTATGTTGCTTTGAATCATCTTCAATTCCTCTTACCAATGTTTTATAATTTTCAGCATACAGTTTTTTTCTTTCTGATATTTTAGCATTAATGTAAAGAAACACAACAGATTTCTGTAAATTAATCTTATATTCTGCTATCAAGTTGAATTCATTAATTCCAATAAGCTTTTGCATAGAGGCTTTAGAGTTCTCTATAAAATATCATGCCATCTGCAAATAGTGACAGTTTTACCTCTTTGCTTCTAATTTGGATACATTTTTTTTTCTTCTCTGATTGCTAAGACTTCATATACTATGTTGAAAACAGTGAGAGCAGAAATCCTTGTCATGTTCCTGAATTTAGTGGGAAGGCTTTCAGATTTTCAGCGAGTATGAGGTTTTTTATAAATGGCTTTCATTATTTGAGATATGTTCCCTCTATACCCACTTTGGTGAGAGTTTTTATCATGAATGAATGTTGAGTTTTGTCAAATGCTTTTTCTACATACTTTGAGATAATCATGCAGTTTTTTACTTTTCTTTTGTAATATGGTGTACCTCCTTGATTTGCTTATGTTGAACCATCCTTGTGAATGGTGAATTCCCCAATGAAGTTGTCTAGTCTCAGACTCTTGTTTGTAGGGAGTTTTATTACAGATTCCATTTCATTTCTAGTGATAAGTCTGTTCCAATTACCTGTTTCTTCTTGACTCAGTCTTAGCAGACTGTGTGTTTCTAGAAACTTGTCCATTTCACCTAGGTTATCCAGTTTATTTGGAGAAGGCAATGGCACCCCACTCCAGTACCCTTGCCTGGAAAATCCCATGGCTGGAGGAGCCTGGTAGGCTGCAGTCTGTGGGGTCGCTAAGAGTCAGACACAACTGAGTGATTTCACTTTCAGTTTTCACTTTCATGCATTGGAGAAGGAAATGGCAACCCACTCCAGTGTTCTTTCCTGGAGAATCCCAAGGAGAGGGTAGCCTGGTGGGCTGCTGTCTATGGGGTCACACAGAGTTAGACACGACTGAAGCAACTTAGCAGCATCCAGTTTATTGGCATGTAATTGTTCACAGTATTTTCTCCTGATTTTTTGCATTTCTGTGGTTGTCATTTCTCCTCTTTCATTTCTTATTTTGTTTGAGTCCTCTCTCTTTTCTTCTTGGTAAGCCTGGCTAGAGGTTTGTAGATTTTGTTTATCTCCTGCATCATTAATTGTCTCCACTACATTATTCCAACACACTTCCAAATATGTTACATCTCCTGTCTTCAAGGTCTTCCCTAGTGGCTCAGACATTCATAAAGATCCTCTGGAGAAGGGAATGACTACCCACTCCAGTATTCTTGCCTGGAGAATTCCAAGAACAGTGGAGCCTGGCAGGCTACAGTCCATGGGGTCGCAAAGAGCTGGACACAACTGAGCAACTAACACTCTCACTTTTTTCCTTTCCTGTCTTAAAACAAAACATAACAGAAACCTCCCTAGACCCCAAGTCACTTTCCAGCAGCTGCTCCTTTTCACTGTTATTCTTTATAACAAAACCTCTGAAAACCCTTACCTACACTTGCTGACTCTGCTTCTTTGCCTTCATTTTACTCTTAAACTTAACATCCTTTTTTAAAAAGTTTTGCCACAGCCACTCTCCACTGAAACTGCTATAGTCAAGGCTAGGAAAAGATGCTTATCTTGCCAAACCAACTGGATCATTTGCGGTCCTCATCTCCTTCAATCTTTGGCAGCATTTGGCCCAACCTTCCACCATCTTCTTCATAAACATTTGGCATGTATTACACAGCCTGCTGAGTCTTCCTCTTAAATTCCAGATTGATTCTTTTCATTTCCCTTTGCTGGCTTCTTCTCCTCCAGATTTTACACATTGAGGGACCCATGGATCAATCTTTGGACCTCGTCTCTGTCTACACTCACCCCTCAACACTCAATTTGAGTTTGTACCAGAATTATCTGGAGGACTTTATAAAACTCACATCACTGGACTCCACACCCAAAATTTCTGCTTCAGTCAGTCTAGGGAGAAGCTTGAAAATCTGGATTTCTAACAAGTCACCAGGTGCTATAACCACCACGGTTCGTCCATGGACAACACTCTGAAAGCCGCTGTCCCACAGGCTTTCATCATTCTCTTGGCCTCAGATACCACATTCTTGCTGATGGCTCCCAGAGATATGCCTCCAGCCCCCTTCTCCCCTCAACTGTGGACTTGTAGGATCTAATGCCGCCTCACTTCTCCTTGTGGACAGCAGACAGGCTCCCCAAACACAACATGACCTGATATGACCAAATGACAGCAGCACCCCCTTTACACAGCCTGCTGAGTCTTCCTCTTAAATTCCAGATTGATTCTTTTCATTTCCCTTTGCTGGCTTCTCCTCCAGATTTTACACATTGAGGGACCCATGGATCAATCTTTGGACCTCCTCTCTGTCTACACTCACCCCTCAACACTCAATTTGAGTTTGTACCAGAATTATCTGGAGGGCTTTATAAAACTCACATCACTGGACTCCACACCCAAAATTTCTGCTTCAGTCAGTCTAGGGAGGAGCTTGAAAATCTGGATTTCTAACAAGTCACCAGGTGCTATAACCACCACAGTTCGTCCATGGACAACACTCTGAAAGAAGCTGTCCCACAGGCTTTCATCATTCCCTTGACCTCAGATACCACATTCTTGCTGATGGCTCCCAGAGATATGCCTCCAGTCCCCTTCTCCCCTCAACTGTGGACTTGAAGGGTCCAATGCCTCCTTACTTCTCCTTGTGGACAGCAGATAGGCTCCCCAAACACAACATGACCTGATATGACCAAATGACAGCAGCACCCCCACTAGTCTTCCCAGCAGCAATAAGGAGGAGGCAGCCTTGATTCCACTAGGTCCCTCCAAGCCTCATATTCAGTTTATCACAGATTCATAAGTCCTCTTGTCTCTTCCTGCAAAATGCATCCCGAACCTGAATGCTTCTGACTACCTCCTTCATGGTGCAGTCAAAGCGATCATCTTCCCTGGACCCCGGCATATCGCCTCCTGTCTGATCTCTCTAGTACAGCCTTGACTCTGTGCATTTTATCCTCCACAGAGCAGCCAGTCATATTTCAAAAATGTAATTCATGCATCATTGCCCCACTCAAAATCCTCCTACTGCTTGTTTCTCACCCATGGAAAATAAAGTCCAAATCTTCAAGGCCAAATATTGAGCTGGCTAAAAGTTCATTCGGGTTTTTCTTTTTGGCCGGTCCAATATGATCTGGCCTTTGCTTACCTCTCTGATTATAACTCCTATCACTCTCATTCTCACCCTCTTCACCTGAGTCACCTTGACCTTCTAGATTTTCCTCAAAGTCATCAAGCTTGGAGCCTCTGTACCTGCAGTTCCATCTACTTCATGTGCTTTCCCCCTGGGTTATGATATGGATACTTCTATTCCTTCAGGCAAGTCTTGATTCTAATATCATCTGCTTCTTGAGGCTTTTTCTAAGCACCTGTACTCTGTTATTGTCCTTTTTCCCAATAGTACATATCACTAACTGAGCCTTACTGTATATTTATTTATCCACTGATTGACATGTCACCACTAGAATGCAAAGTCCATGAGGGTAAAGACTGTCCCCTTCCTTGCTATATTCTCAGCACCTAGAATAACTAGCAAATAGAAGACACTAAAAATTGTGTTGGATAAATAAATAAATGGTCCTCATCTCTGTTCAAAATTACCTTGTAATTTCTTTGTTAGTGAAGTTATTATCTGATCCTACACAAGCTCCATGAGGGCAGGGAATTTGTTTTATTCACAGCTGTAGCTCTAGCAGCTGGACAGCAATAGGCATGTGGCAGACATTCATCAAATATTTACAGGAGTTTCTACAGCCCTTCCTAGTAGAGTCTCCCCTTAGCCTGGGCTCCTTTATCTCTTCTCATCTGCCATGCTCCCTTCCTCCAACTCTACTTCCCATCTCCATCGGTTCCTGCCCTTTCTGGCCTGTTTTCCCAACCTAGTTCTTTCTAGGTGTGGTTGAGCTTGAGTTCAGAGCACACTCTGAATTTGCAGTCATCCTGGAGAAATTCCCAAGGCACATATGAGATGAGATGAGGTCGCTCAGTCGTGTCCGACTCTTTGCGACCCCGTGGACTGTAACCTACTAGGCTTCTCCGTCCATGGGATTCTCCAGGCAAGAGTACTGGAGTGGGTTGCCATTTCCTTCTCCAGGGGATCTTCCCGACCCAGGGATCGAACCCAGGTCTCCCGCATTGGAGGCAGACGCTTTAACCTCTGAGCCACCAGGGAAGCCCCATATAGGTTAATATATACTTCTCATGAACCTCAATTCACGCCAATTTACAGTCACTCCCAGGAGGCAAATACATGAAGCTAAGTACCTATGGAGTACTAAGTACCTAAGCTGTAGTTGGCAGTCCGAGGGGCAGTCGAAACAGTACAATGTCCTTCTTTCAGAGCAGCAGGCATAGATCAAAGCTAATGGAAAGACATGAGGAAACAGAAATGGCAAGGAAAAAGAGGAAAGAGGAGCGAACATCCAGTTGGATACACAGCTGTTTTTTGTTTTCACATGATTTCATTTAGTGATGGCCTAGCGAGCTACAGTCCATGGGGTTGCAGATAGTCAGATATGAATGAGCAGCTGAGCACAACACTTTCCTCTCCTTACAGATGAACTGAGATCTGGAAAGTTTTAAGAACTTCTTGATGTTTGCCCAGGAAGTAAATAACAAAACTAGGACATAAACCTAGTAGAATATAAGTTCGGCAAGGGTAGGGGCTGTTCTTCATATTCCCCACTGTGTTCCCAGCACTGGCATTTCAATTAAGGTCTTATTGAAAAAACGAGTGAATGAAACCAGGTTTAAACAATAACAAAGCCCATGCTTTCCCTCCCATAACTTCCCAAGCCTGGCATTCAGAGATTTTCACAGCCAAGCCCTAACCTCCCTTTCTAGACTTCTCCACCATGCACTCTCACTTGAACTCATTATTCAAGCCAAATTCTCTTCTCACTGTCCCTTGATCAGGGCCCTCTCGGTCCCTATGCTCAACGATTCCTCCTGAACGATATGCCTCTCCCCCTCTCAGCCTCACCCATCCCTACTCATTCTTCCACCCCTATTGCAAGTCCTTCCGATTCCTGCCAGCCCAGAATCATCTCTCAGTCTCAGCCCTGCAACAGCACCCACCACCTGGGAGCCTTCCAGGAACACCAGCGATATCCCGTATAGCTCATCATCTTTTCACACATACTTGTATTGCCTCCCTGACCAGACCCTTCTGGTGTTGATCCAGACAGCAAAGCTACAGGAGTATCTCAAGCTTTTAATCCAGAATAAAAGTCACAGCAAAGGAGGCAACTAAGGCCCACCAGCCTGTGGGCTCCTCCAAGGAGGAGCCATACCTTATCAACACACTCATTCAACCCAGCCTGAGCAGAGAGCCCCAGACATGCCTGACTGCTCAGAAGCCAGGCTGAGTCCCTCCTTCCCCAAAGGTAGTCCCAGTGTGGTTGAGGAATCCGCCTTAGAAACAGATCGTTGAAATATAAGGTTACAAGTGCTGAGAGAAAGGTCTAAAAAGTCATCCCCTCTAAGCTGTGCTATTATTTTAGTAAAAGCTTTAGGGATAAGCAAAGGTAAGCAATATCATCTTCAGTGACTATATGTATACACTGACTGTAAGATATATTAACAGCATGTTAAAGGCAAAAGGTGAATCTCAAAGCAAAGAAAATGCAGCCATACTGACCGCAAAAAGCTGATGAGGACTGAAGGTAGAACTTAACACAGGAGGAACCAAGTATCCTTTTCCACTCACTCCATAGGAACCAAGAGCGAACAGGCAGGAGGAAAGAGCGAACTGTAGGTAGGTCTCAGATGGAAGTAACGGAGCCTGGTGTACATGAGATCACCTAACCTGTCCCCCATCACATTCTCCCTCCACCAGTGACAGGGGAGGGACTTGAAAATGATGGCTGGTGAGAAAGAGACGCAAATAGGCAGTGCAAAAACTGAACAAACCCGCTGGGAAACCAAGGCAAATCCTGGCAAGGCTGGCTCCCAGTGGAGATTCACTGTGAAATTCTTCTCTGGAAAAGGAGCTTTGGAGAATCAGTGAGTCTTAAATGAGGGAAGCGCCTTAGTTAAAAAGAGTCTGCTAGGGCAGCCAGGGATAAAATCTATGTGTGTGCACACACGTATGCACAATTTACCACACATGTACACACACACCTACTCCCATTACAAACACTAACGTCTGCCATTGGCTCAGCATTTACTAATGCTAAGCACGTACTTCACATTTTTCTTGCATGGTTTTTATTTTGATCCTCACAGTAACTCTGTAAAGTGGTTATTATTCTTATTTGACAGGCAGGAAAACTGACACACAGAGAGATAAATTAATTAACCCACCTCGCTTATAAACAGTGGCTCTGGAATTCAAACCCAGGTCTTCATTACCACAAATACACAGTCCCAGGCCTGCATCACACTCCTGAAGCCACAGGCATGCATTCATACATACAACTTCACACATAGCACACCATAGCTCTTATGCACACCTTCACGGTCACCTCGCTTCTGACCTAGTTCAGGTGCAGTTCTGTAGTTCTAGAAGCTTCTTTCAACTATGAATTACAGAAGCTCCAGCTTTCTCTTCCTCTTTCATCCAGCCACAACCAGTAGTTGGTTCAACTGAACAGAATGATTTCCCAGTGTGGTCTTAATTCACTCAGCAGAACCTAACCAGGTCACTTCTCTAGGCTTGTAGCTTGCCCAGGTGTGAAAGTTCTCACAAAGCAAGGCGGTGCAGACCTCCCTGGGCATCTGCAGAACTGCATATCTCAAGGTGAAGGGCAAAGTTTAAGGGTGTGGGTGTGAAATCCCGCTGCTGGGGCTTCAGCCTGCAGATACCAGAGAACCCAGGCCTGGACACACTAGCAAACTCACCGCTGGCCTTCAGATGTCAGGAGACTATAGTGGATTTAGAAACACAGAGAAAAATGGTGATCATAGGAAGCCTTCAAAGATGACATATCTTCCCCTGATTTTAAACAAAACTATTCAAGACAGGGGCTTCCCTGGTAATCCAGTGGTTAAGAATCCGCCTGCCAATGAGGGGGACGTGGGTTTGACTTCTAGTCTGGGAAGATCCCACATGCCATGGAGCAACTAAGTCCATGTACCGTAACTACTGAAGTCTGCACCCTAGAGCCCATGTTCCAGAAAAGCCACCACAATAAGAAGCCGGACTACTGCAACAAGAGTAGCCCCCACTTGCCACAACTAGGGAAAGCCCACCTGCAGCAGTGAAGACTCAGTGCAGACAAAATAAAGAACTTTAAAAAAAACACCCTTTAACATGGAAATTTACAATACCATATGTAAAACAGATAGCCAATGGGAACTTGCTGTATGACTCAGGGAACTCAAACAGGGACTCTTTGACAGGCTGAACGGTGGGATGGGGAGGGAGGTTTGGGAGGAGGGGACATGGATATACCTGTGGCCGATTCTTGTTGATGTACGACAGAAAACCGCAAAATTCTGTAAAGCAATTATCCTTCAATTCAATAATTTTTTAAAAAAGTCTTACACACAAAAAAATACTATTTAAGCTAGAGGCAACTCTGACTGCTCAGGAGACTTAACCCCTCCTCCAAACAGGTGCTCAGGAGTCAGGGAGTTCCTCCTGCAGCCAGGCACTGGCCCTGGCCTCTGTGGGTACAGGGACAGCTGGCCGCCACGACCCTCACCGTGCACCTTCAGGAACCCGATGGAAGGCGTGCTGCCCTTGGGCCGCTGCTCTGCAGGCTGAGTGACCCAAAGTCTCAGGGCTTTGCCACAAGGTGTATACTTTCTGTTCAAAGCAGCAACCACACTGGACTCCCAGGCACAAATGAGAACTGCTTGCTTTAATTTCTTCCTAATGCTGTGGGAGGGAATACACTGTGGCCAGGTGGGTCAAGCAGAAGGTCTGAGGTCAAAGAGGTTTGGGTCTGGGTACTGATTCAGCCCCATAACCTTTCTGGGCCTTGGTTTTTGCACCTGAAAAATTAGGGTTGCTATGAAAATGAATCCAATAGACTGAATTCTATTTGTAAGGATTGCACACATCTTTAGGAATATGATGGGAACAGTAGACCATTTTTCCCAGAAAAATATATAGACACACAAGGTATATGTGCAATTTCAGGGGGTCCACAGACTCCCTAAAGCTTATTCAGGGACTCCAGGTTGAGATTGCGGAGATATGCCAAGTACCTCCTGACAAACACACTGCTGCTGCTGCTGCTAAGTCACTTCAGTCGTGTCCGACTCTGTGTGACCCCATAGACGGCAGCCCACCAGGCTCCCCCATCCCTGGGATTCTCCAGGCAAGAATACTGGAGTGGGTTGCCATTTCCTTNTCTTATTCAGGGACTCCAAGTTGAGATTGCGGAGATATGACAGGTACCTCCTGACAAACACACTAACTGTTAGGTATTAATCTTAATAAGGCAGTACTATTAATAATATTTTATTTATTTGCTTTATCTTCCAACTACACTCTCACTTGCTGAAGGATAGGAATAAGGCAAGGACCTGCCTATAACTCACAGTTCCTACATGGAGCCTTGCAGTTAGCAAGCCACTAGGCCCTTCGATGATTTGGTCCTATGAGGAGGCTATGCCTAAGGTCCTATGAGATTCAGAGAAGCTGGTATCCTCCTTGGAAATCCATCTTCTGATGTTCGACAGCTGCTGCCAGTACAGCATAGCTCAAGCCAGAATTGGAACAGCTGCTTTCCTTTTCCCTGGCCCGGACAGCCTCAGTCATTCCGCCTACCAAGCATCTAGAGTGTACTCAGTTTCCTTCGTGTTGGCTTACCTTCCCCACCACCACAGCAGAAGAGGACAGAAAGATGGAAGAAAAAGGGGACTATAATTTTTCTCCTGTCCTAGTACCGCACTCTTTTGTGAGAAGTGCATAACCCAAATACAAGAGAGGCTTTCACTAAATGGCAAGCACAGAGATGATATATGGATGGTAGGATGGAGGGAGGGAGGGAAGGAGATGAGCTAGAACTGAACCAGGGGTCAGAGATCAGAAAACCCCAGAACTAACTCATCATAAGAACTGTATTCTAATAGCTTTTATTCTGCAACTAACAAGCAGTGTTACCCTCAATAAATCCTTTTTCCCCAGAAAAATATATAGACACACAAGGTATATGTGTAATTTCAGGGGGTCCTGAAATCCTCTGGATATCTGTTTCCTCACCTACAAAGTGAGAAAATGGGGCTAAAGAGGTGATCATGTTTATAGGACACCCAGACTGATGAACCTGCTTGGCTTTCAGGCCAGACAGGGCCCTGGCAGCCACTCACACTAGACCCACAGTGATGCAGCCACAAGGCTGCCATCACCAGCACAGCACCATGGAGCTGCTCCAGTTACTCTCATCTCCCAGATGCATGCTCTAAGCTCTCCTCCCCTCTCATCAGGCCACCCACCTTCATCTCATGCTTGGGGTCTCCCTGATGCCATGGAGGCAGGAGACATCTCAGGACCCACACAGCATCCACACACATGCAGCCCAAATGGGAGAGTATGTAGCTGCTTCATGGTGGGAATTTGGACCTATGAGAGTTGGGAGTCAACAGATAAATTCTTCTCCCTTCCCCACTTAACGCATGGACTATTAGAAGAGGTGGTGGCAATATGTGACCTCTATGAACACACCCGGAGAGATGGAGCAATCAACGTGCCAGGAACCTATGACCTGCTTGGTGATGCTGTCTTATATTTGCTCTTCTTTCTCCTCTGCTTCAACTTCTTAGACTCAGGGCCCTCAATAAAGCATTCGTGCAGAAAGCAATGCTTTCATATGTACTGTGTGCCTACTGTATATCTGGCACTGTGTATTACCCCAGCTAACTGCAGCTACAACAATCATGAGCATTTATTGAGCATTTACTACCAACCAGAAATGGTTTGGAAAAAGCAATGGCACCCCACTCCAGTACTCTTGCCTGGAAAATCTCATGGGCAGAGGAGACTGGTAGGCTGCAGTCCATGGGGTCACTGAGAGTCGGACACAACTGAGCGAATTCACTTTCACTTTTCACTTTCATGCCTTGGAGGAGGAAATGGCAACCCACTCCAGTGTTCTTGTCTGGAGAATCCCAGGGACGGGGGAGCCTGGTGGGCTGCCGTCTGTGGGGTCACACAGAGTCGGACACGACTGAAGCGACTTAGCAGTCGCAGCAGACACTGGTTTAAATGTTTCAAACCACCAAATCCTTTTAGCAACCCTGTGAAAGACATACTGTTATTATCTCCATTTTACAGATAAAGAAATTAAGGTATAGATAAGTCAAGTATCTTGTCCAAGGTTACATAGGCACCACATAGTGGAAACGAAACACTTAAAACATTCCTGGACCACACCGCTATTTCCATTGACAAATGAGAAAGAGAGACTCAGAGAGGTCACATCGCTTGACAAAAGTCACAGCTACTAAATGGCAGAAGAGCAACTTGAAATTCTAGAGTATACAGCTTACTATGCCACCTCCAAGGATGCTTTCAGCTCTGAGATGTTAACCTGTTAAGTCTCTGACGAAAGATAGATTCTTCTGGTGCTAACTCCCAAAGCCGAAGTCCTCTTTAGTCATGCTCTCGTTTTCCCAAGGTGTCAAACTCCGTCCACTATTTCTCTGAACATTCCTAAAAATACATACCTGTGATTCTAGACTATTAACATGCTTGCAAATATTTCCTGTCCTTCACTGGAAGGAAACTGTGCTCCCCATCTCCCTTCATTTAAAGCTTGGCGATACAACTTGCTTTGGCTAATGACGCCCGAGGAGAAGTGACACCTGTCACTTCAGACCAGGAGCATTAAGAGCCAGTGGGTGCTTCACCTTCCTTTTCCCTTTGCTATATCAATGGCCAGGCTACAGCCAGAGATTGCACTAGATCTCAGAGAGCAAAAATCATGAAGCAGAGAGGTAACCAATTCATGACTGACACAGAGCATGAGCTAGAAATAAACTCTTGATCTTGTAAATGAGTAAGATTCGAAGGCTGTTAACTGCAACAACACCTAGCCTTCTTGTCAATACATGAAATGAGGTGTTGCTGTAACAACACAACAATCAGAAATAAATTAAAAATATGTGCCATTGGCTTCTGGCAGTAGCCAGAAAGAATCTGTATTATTGGAGGCTGGGAAAATGTTTATTCCTATTGCACAGTGATAAATATTTAGTAAAGCTGTCATCTGAAAAATACTGGAAGAGAAAAATGTACCTGGTGAGCTTGAAAAATAGAAACTTAGTAAGTCTCAATTACTATTGGCAATATGTGACAAGGACTTTATGGGAAAGCACTGTGTTATGCATTGAACTGAGTTCCCCAAAATTCATATGTTGACGTCTTAACACCCAGTATGTGGTGTCACTCAAAATGTGACTATATTTGGAGCAGGGTCTTTACTAAGGTAACAAGTTAATATGATTATTAACTTCTTTCAGTTCAGTCGCTCAGTCGTGTCCGACTCTGCGACCCCATGAATCGCAGCATGCCAGGCCTCCCTGTCCATCACCAACTCCCGGAGCTGTCTCTTATACACATCTAGATGTGTATAAGAGACAGCACACACACCTACTCCCATTACAAACCTAACGTCTGCCATTGGCTCAGCATTTACTAATGCTAAGCACGTACTTCACATTTTCCTTGCATGGTTTTTATTTTGATCCTCACAGTAACTCTGTAAAGTGGTTATTATTCTTATTTGACAGGCAGGAAAACTGACACACAGAGAGATAAATTAATTAACCCACCCCGCTTATAAACAGTGGCTCTGGAATTCAAACCCAGGTCTTCATTACCACAAATACACAGTCCCAGGCCCGCATCACACTCCTGAAGCCACAGGCATGCATTCATACATACAACTTCACACATAGCACACCATAGCTCTTATGCACACCTTCATNAATTCCATCACCTCCACTAGCTTTGTTCATAGTGATGCTTTCTAAGGCCCACTTGACTTCACATTCCAGGATGTCTAGCTCTAGGTGAGTGATCACACCATCGTGATTATCTGTGTCGTGAAGATCTTTTTTGTACAGTTCTTCTGTGCCTTCTTGCCACCTCTCCTTAGTATCTTCTGCTTCTGTTAGGTCCGTACCATTTCTATCCTTTTTCCAGCCCATCTTTGCATGAAATGTTCCCTTGGTATCTCTAATTTTCTTGAAGAGATCTCTAGTCTTTGCTATTCTGTTGCTTTCTTCTATTTCTTTGCATTGATCACTGAGGTCTTTAGGGGGGGCCCAAATCCAATATGACTAGTGCCCTTATAAAAAGGGGAAATTTACAACCTAGCAATCCCACTGCTGGGCATACACCCCAAGGAAACCAGAACTGAAAGAGACACATGTACCCCAATGTTCACTGCAGCACTGTTTACAATAGCTAGGACATGGAAGCAACCCAGATCTCCATCAGTAGATGAATGGGTAAGGAAGTTATGGTACATATACTCACTGGAATATTATTCAGCTCTTAAAAGGAAGGTATTTTGAGTCAGTTATAATGAGGTGGATGAACCTGGAGCCTATTATACAGAGTGAATTAAGTCAGAAAGAGAAAGACAAATACTGTATACTAACTCATATATATGGAATTTAGAAAGATGGTACCAATAATCCTACAAGCAGGGCAGCAAAGGAGACACAGATGTAAAGAACAGACTTTTGGATTCAGTGGGAGAAGACGAGGGTGGGATGATTTGAGAGAATAGAATTGAAACATGTACATTACCATAGGTAAAATAGATGACCAGTGCAAGTTTGATGCATGAAGCAGGGCACTCAAAGCCAGTGCTTGGGGCCAACCCAGAGGGATGGGGTGGGAGGGAGGTGGAGTTCAGGATGGTGGGGACATGTGTATACCTGTGGCCAATTCATGTTGATGTATGACAAAAAACCATCACAATATTGTAATTATTACCCAATTAAAAATTTTTTTAATAAATAAAATTTTAAATGTTTAAAAAGGGGTAATTTAGGCACAGAAATGTAGATAGAGCAGCAAAGACAGCCATCTACAAGCCAAAAAGAGAGCCTCAGATCATCCCCTCACTGTCTTCAGGAAGAACACAGCCTGCCAACAACTTGATTTTGAACTCGCATCCTCCAGAATCCTGAGACAATACATTTCTGTTGTTGAAGCTGCTCAGTCTGTGGCACTTCCTTATGGCAACACTGACAAACTAATACAAAATGAGAGAGGAAAAAAATTGGCCACCTTGTAGATGGAAATGAAAGAGAACAGAGTCTGGAAATTCCAGGACTTGTATCACTGAAAGAGACAACTTTTACTCATCTCCAAATAATAAAAAAGACAAAACTGACAAATACCTTGAGCAGCCAATCAAAACTCAGCCTTGAGGCAAGGATCACGGCAAGAGTTTGGACACTCACCCTTTCATAAACCATCCGAGCAAATTAAAGCAGTTCCAGTGAATCCCTTCAGCTGGACAAAATGGCTAAGGGTTTGGCTCTTACCCCATGAAAACCAGATAAGTTCAAGGTTATGAAGATTAATTTTGAATGTGGCTCTTTGCACATAAAACTGACTGGAATTAAATGAATAAGAAAAGTAACTAAGTTTTATTCTTCTTTCACAGTTGAAGAGCCATACTATCTTAAACTAAACTAGACCATGACCCTTTAGGAAAGAAAACAACACTCAGGTCCCCAGCCTTCTATGGGGAGGAAGTGGAATGAGGGAATTTCTTCAGCTGCCAAAGAGAATAATGGAAGAAGAGATTCCCAAGGAAGTGAAACCAAGAATCATGGAACCTACTGTCTTCCACAGTGGCTGCACCGATTTACATCCCAACCAACAGTTTAAGAGGGTTCCCTTCTCTTCACACCCTCTTCAGCATTTACTCTTCATAGATTTTTTGATGATGGCCATTCTGACTGGTATGAGGTAATGTCTCATTGTAGTTTTGACTTGCATTTCTCTAATAATTAGTGATGTTGAGCATCTTTTCATATGCTTCTTGGCCACCTAAGTGTCTTCTTTGGAGAAATGTCTGTTTAGTTCCTCCGTCCATTTTTTTATAGGGTTGTTTGTTTAGCTAGTGGGAACCTGCTGTATAACACAGGGGGCTTACCTCAGTGAGGGAGGTCCAAGAGGGTGGGGATATATGTACACACATCAACTGAAGCGACTTAGCAGCAGCAGCAGCAGCAGATGATTCACTCTGTTATACAGCAGAAACTAACACATTGTAAAGCAATTATACTCCAATTTAAAAAGAGAGAGACAGCCATAGAAAACAACAGACAGAAGATCCACTTCCGGGGAGCCACAGAATGTGCCCAATCCCTAAGGCAAGAGGCCTTTGTAACATGTCTCCCACTAAATCCCAAAACTGCTATAATAGTGTATCTATCATCCCACCCACCCTCCACAAACCTGAAAAAGTATTGATTTAAGTTATTCCAGCCCTGTTCTAACATTACATATTGGGCATATGTGAAGCAGAAATTTTAGTTCATGGTATCTGAAGCAAGAGAGGACAAATAAATAACTGATGTGAAATCTACCAGAGAATCCTGGGGTTTGAGTGGACCGCCATGACTGGATAGACTTTCTGTATGATATCCCGAGAGGGAGGTGGGGAACGGTGTGTCTGTGAGTTGAAAGGAGACTGACCCACATAGTTGTCATGAGAAGGAAAGGTTATCAGTTCAGTTCAGTTCAGTCGCTCAGTCGTGTCCAACTCTTTACGACCCCATGAATCGCAGCATGCCAGGCCTCCCTGTTCAACACCATCTCTCGGAGTTCACTCAGACTCATGTCCATCGAGTCCGTGATGCCATCCAGCCATCTCATCCTCAGTCGT